>JANBXI010000009.1:0-378091 GCA_024271845.1 Cryptococcus sp. VH57_BW
GACACTCACCCCGCACCGATGACCCCGTACTTGTGCCTCGCCGCCCAGTCCCCGGACTTTTCCAACGTCGACATCTTTGCCCACCTGTCATGCTCGCGCTGCTCCTCCCAGTCGAGCTCCTTCTGCCCCACGCCCGTGTACTGCGAGCGGTTGAACGCCTCGCCGGCCTTCTCGGCACAGATGGAGACACAGGGCACGCCGATGGTGACGAACCCGAGCGCTTTCAGCCGCAGGGGAAGCGCGCGGTACATGGGGGAGTGCTTCATGAGGATGAAGTAGGAGGGGACAGAGAGTCCAACGCCGAGGAATGCACCCCGGAAGCCTCCGTTTACGGTGGCGTCGGTGTAGCCTCGCAGGCCGTCGGAGGTGACGATCTGTGTCGCGGGAGCGCCGGGTGACCCATGGTCAGCTGCTGAGAGATGGTGGGAAGGAAGGAGTGGAGAGGGGCATAGCGGGGCGGTGAAGCTGCTGGGGCATCCGCGCGATCGACACCCGTTGGGGGATCTCGGGGGTATGCATCGGACCTCCCGAGGCTTGGACGCCGAAGCTCACCTTCATCTTGGTAGATAGATAGATACACGTGCGATGGTTATTGGGTGGTGGTGAGTAACAGGTGGAGGATGACAGGGGTTGTTGACAGTGTCTTGCGGCAAATATATATTATATACGCTGGAGAAAAGAGACCTCTTGAAATAGCGAGATTAGAGAGAACCGAGGAAAATGTTTTCTGTCGTCATCGGCTGACTGACCATGTCCTACACGTTGGCGCGTCATGATCGGTCTCGGAACGGTAGGCGACGGCGGCGTCTCCGTCGGCGTCTCCGAGACGGAGACGCCGCCGGGCATTCCTTGTACACCTGACCCGTAATCAGCTATACCAGCCCTCCAGAACGCCACCAGAGTGCTAATGCATCCGCCGGTGGTATACCAAACAGCGCAGTGGATGGGAGGGCCTGCGGTCGCGTACGTAGCATCGCTAGAGAGCACGACGCGCGGCTGGGATCGGCCCCTGCCTATGACGTCTTCTTGCGGCGTGCAGCGCGTCTCGTAATTTTGTTTTTGCAGCGTCAGTTCGCAGCGGCATGCATGATGCCCGTCCGCTTATATATCAACAGCTGGGGACGAATGTGCCCCACCGCATATCGACCCCCCACCCACCCCAGCAAATCCAAGCCCGCACGCGCCCTCACCGCCGGAATCCGAGCGAGCACCTTCCCCCTCTTCGGCGAGCAAATCGAAGGACGTCACCCACCATCAACCACGCACGCACAAGTAGCATCATCAAATTTCAGACATGAAGGGGACAGATGGTAAACGCCTGCCATTGTGGCTGAATACCCGGACGCTGTTCTCCCATTTATGTGCGTACCAGCTCCTCCTCTTGGGGTTTCCGTGCATATCGCCATATCCGACTACACACTAACACAGCATACACCCAACCCCTCTGACCCCCCGACACCTCCAGTCTTCGGCCCCTACGTCATCCTACCAATCCTCGCCGCCCTCACATGGTTCGGAGGTATCCTCGCCCTCCTCCTGCTGTGGGTCACGGCCGGCAAACCCCGGTATAAGAGCGACGAGGCGAGCGTCGTGTTTGTCAGCGACGTGGGCGCGACGCACCAGACGGTGTTCATTTGTATCTGTGCTTGTGTCTCTGGGTGAGTTGGGCTATGGGTGGTGTACTGTCGCTGTTGGAGCAAGAGGCTGATTGATGCTGCAGATTCTACATCCTGTCGCTGTTTGCGGAGCGGTGGCTAAGGCACATCGACCGCCTTCCCACCGACTTGCGAAGGCGAGAGCACGTCTTTGGTATGTCACGGCAGCTTTGGTTCGGTACGGCTCCCAGCTGACCTCACATACAGACTGGCTTGCCATCTTTTTCGGCATCGTCGGCTCCTGTGGCCTCATCCTCCTTGCCTCCGTGAGAACCTACCTCGTTTTCTTGGGCATGTCGGTAAAGGGGGTGATCAGCTGCTGATAGAGAACCGGGGTAGTTCAATACGTTCGACCATAGCACGATCCATTGGTGTATGACGGTGGTGTTTATTGTTGGCGTTGCGATATCTGCGATCTTCCAGTCTGCCGAGGTTGTGAGTGATGCCCAACAGTCGTCTGGCAAATACCACGCTGACGGACTCGCACAGTGGTCTCTGCACAAGGACCATCCAGATCGCAAGTCGCTGAGGAGGAACTCGATCATCAAGCTGGCGGTTGTCGTGATTGCTATAGTCTGTGCTGTCTGCTTCGGGGCTACTTATGCTGTCGTACGTACTAATCTTTCCGATGATGTTTATCTCTGGAAGTGGAGCTGACATGCTCCACTCCAGTGCCGAGGCAATTCCACGCCGTACAAGAGCTACTCTGCCGAAACCTGTAACAGGGTCACCTCCGCCGCCGCCGCGTTTGAATGGTCTGTCTCGTTCATCCTCACCTTCTACTTCCTTACTCTCGCCGCCGACCTGTGGCCCGCCGGCAAGTCGTCCCCGCGGTACATGCGCCGCCTCGCCAAGTGGCAGGAGCGTCACGACGACGGGGATGACTTTACGGGCCGGCGTGCGTTCGAGATGTACCCCGAGAGGTGGCAGGACAGGGAGGCGGTGTTGAAGCAGAATATGCTGGATAGGAACAGGGGGGTGCCGCAGAGCCGTACAGTGGCTGGTGAGGGGTACAGCAATGGGGTGGTGGGAAATGGCAACGGCTATGTTGGGGAGACAGCGACGGTGGATGGGAGGACAAGCATGGCGGGAAGCGAGGTGCCGATGATGAAGCAGGCGCAGCGGGCGTGACGTGGTGGGGGAGGAGGGTAGACCGGACGAGGACGGGATCGACACATGTAGCGCTACATCTATAGACTCATACACGCACTGTATCCTATTGTAATGCATGCATCTGAGCTCTGCGATGTGTGGTGTGGCTGTCACCTCAGGTGCGAGTGAGTGGCTTGACCTGTTAGAGCTGAAAGCGGCAGTCTGCACGCGTCCCTGCATGGTATGCCGGGAGGGGTCGCGGGTTGCCGGATTGGGTGTGGAGTGACGTCACCAGTGCTGCTGCTGGGAGCATTTGCATGCTAGTTCCCTGCGCCGCCTCTCTCCCGGCGAGGGTCCCTCGCCCACTTGCCCTTCTCGCCTCTCGCTCGTCCAATCTCATCTCTCTCTTCCTCTCATCCCCCCCCAGATCGGTTTAATAAACACCCCCAGTACGTAAACCAGCACATCCTCCCAAAGCGTCATCCCCGCAGCCCAGGCTAACATCACATCGCCCAACACCAAAACCCCTGCACCCACCCCCCACGCCGCACTGCCCCGCCCACGTCATCTAATCCGTATATATTGAACATCCATCCCATTCCTCTTCCGCCGCCCCACAATCCCTGCTGTAAACAACAAACAGTCGCCTATCAGTCAGAGCAGAAGAAGCCACCCAATGTCTCACTTCGATACTCTCTCCCGGACGACGTCCAAGACGGCCGGTTCCACCGTGTCGAGAAATCAGTCCCTGGTGCGCAGCCATCTCTTTCCCATGCCCATCCATCCGCCCATCGCCCGCATCCATCCAAGCTGTGCCATCAGCTAACACCCCATCCACCTCGCAGATCAAGAAGAACACTGCCCCGCATGAGCTCAAGCCGTCGGACATCCTCATCGAGCGATTCATCGCTTGGAAGGGGATCGTCAAGATGCTCATCTGTGAGTCGTCTTTCCACCTCGGCTGAGTGCGGGAGAGAACGTGTATA
Source organism: Cryptococcus sp. VH57_BW (assembly GCA_024271845.1). Taxonomy (NCBI): domain Eukaryota; kingdom Fungi; phylum Basidiomycota; class Tremellomycetes; order Tremellales; family Cryptococcaceae; genus Cryptococcus; species Cryptococcus sp. VH57_BW. The sequence continues at coordinate 3,734 of JANBXI010000009.1, forward strand.
TAGATCACGGCTGACGCCCAGGGCCTTGCAGCTTACTTTGAGGGCATTGCCGACATCGAGGCCAACACCTCCAAGGAGCTCACGAAGCTCGGGGCGGTGATCCAGGTGCCGTTCAGGCCTGGGAACCAGTTCCTCGGTGAGGGCGGGATGCAGGTGAGCTTCGGCAGGTCCCGATATCCGGGATGGTAGCTGACATGTCAACCCGCAGGACGTATTCTACACCATCCGCGACAAGACCCGTCTTATCGCCGACTCGCACGCCTCCCTCGCCAGGACCATCGAGTCCTCCATTGTGCAGCACCTCCAAAAGCTCCGCACCGAGATCAAGGCGCACATCAAGAACGTCCAGAACGACACTGGCAAGCTCGCCACTTCAGTGGCCAAGGAGAGGGAGCTTTCGACCAAGGTCATTGCAGACCTCGCGAGGGCGATCGGTGCGGTCAACAACACCCCGATGCAGGTCAGTGCGAAGGAGGACCCGTTCGCCGTCAACATGGCCGTAATGAAGCAGCTCCAGCGTCAGGTAAGCAGCACAGCTACAGTTTTGATAGATGGCTCCCTCCGCTGACACCCGCACCCAATAGGTCAACGAGGAGAATGCCCTCCAGAAGTCCATCATCATCATGCAGCAGAACTCTGCGCACTTCGAGGAGGGCATCGTCCGCTCGATCCAGTCCGCCTGGTCGACATTTGACGAGTGGCAGACCCGCATGTCCTCCTCGGTGCAGGAGACGTGGCGTCACCTCGGCATCAACATGGCTCAGCTCATGCCGGACCGCGAGTGGATCTCGTTCGCTGCCCGATCGGACCACTTGCTCGACCCCGAGACGCCCCTCCGTAACCCGGAGGCGATCGACTACCCTGGCAAGAACGACCCCTCAGTCACCCCCGTGCACACTGGCCTTCTCGAGCGCAAGAAGCGCTTCACCAAGACCTACAAGGAGGGCTTCTACGTACTCACTCCCGCCGGCTACCTTCACGAGTACGCCTCGTCCGACCCCACCACCGCGACCCACCCCGTTTGGAGCTTGTTCCTCCCCGCGTGCACCCTCGGCCCGCCTTCGTCGGCGGCCACCGCCAAGTCGCACAAGTTCCACATCGAGGGCCGCAAGGACGGCACGTCAGCGTACGGCAAGACGCCTGGTGGGCGCGGGCTGTTTGGCGGGAGCGACACGGCGTTCACGTTCAGGGCGAGGAGCCACGAGGAGATGATGGAGGTCTGGAACGACTTGAGGATGCTTGTTGCGAGGTACTTGGTCGCGAGCGAGCAGATGGAGAGGGAGGGGCCTATCAGCCAGGCCGTCAGGAGCGTTGGGTGAGTGCTGCGTTCACGATGACCGTTGAGGGTGAGCTGTTGCTGACTATTGAGCCTTTCAGCTACGAGGACGAGGACGAGGACGAGCTCGAGGACGAGGAGGAGGAGGACGGCAGCTCTGTGGAGGAGGACGAGGAGGAGGAGGAGGAGGAGGAGGAAGAGGAGGAGGAGGTGCCAGCCCAGACTAGCACTCTCAACGCCGAGGAGGAGGTTCCTGCGTACACTCATGGCAGTGCGGCGCCCGTGGAGGTTGGCCCCAACGGCTACGCCGTGAGTTGAGACGTCAGGGCTGATTACATACACGACAACTGACACGACTGTATACCCAGCTCGATAAGAAGGAGACGCCTGAGCCCGCTCCCGAGGCCGCCGAGGCCTCCTCTGAGGCCGGCACGAACGTCCAGCTGTCTCGTCGCGAGGAGAAGGCCCCTGCCAAGGAGCAGCCCACAACCGGTGAGGCTCCCTCTGTCCCAGTCCCTCAAGGTGCAGGTGCAGGTTTTGGTTCGGCCTCCGCAAGCAACGTCAGCGCCGACAATGGTGCTAAGGCGCTTGACTCGGTCGTGGGCGGCGGCAGTACCACGGGCTCAGACAAGGGTGCTGCCGCTGTTACCCCGCCGTCCGTGGCTGGCGATAGCGCTGCGCCCGACGTCGGGCCCGAGTCCGAGACGCCCACCAACGACCAGGCCGATAAGTGAGGGACGTTCAGCCGCTTCACGGAGAACTTTGGGTCTGCGAAGGAGTGATTTGAAAAGGGGGAGGGGAGGGCATCTCTTCTTCTTTCTTTTATCACTCTCTTTCAGCTTGGCTCAAGGCGACCAGATGCTGCGGCTGTGTCTTTACGCTGTCCCCGACCACCTGCACCCACCACCCTTACCTCGTATCCTACTGTTCAACTCTTACTGATGCTTTTGCCCTTTTCTCATCTTGCCATTTGTAGCCGACGAATAAATGGAGCGCAAAAATGATGTCTCTCCCCGTCGTCCCTCCCTCCCCCCGTCGTCCCCTCACACGACATTTCCTTTTTTCTCTCTCACCCACCCTTGACGGACGTCTTTTGATTCCTCGTATATATCCGGTGTGAAAGAGTTAGTGGGTTTCGCTGGTTCTGATCGTTTGTTATACTAGGGCCGTACATGATCGTCTCATAATTTAAAGTGAAGTAGATATTGACCGAAAAGTAGCGAAGAAATGGATATCCTTGACCTGACCGATGCTTTGCGGCTGCGGCAGTCACTGCGCATATGCGTAGGCCGAAACGAGACAAGTGTGCGGTGGTATGGCGTGCGTCTCTGCCTGGCACACATGCTCCTGCGGGCGAGCTGGCCGAGTGGACCAAGAATACGCACCGAGATGAACTTGACAGGTCTAAAAGCAGATCGCGCCGGGAGGCCCCCGGAACCGCTCAGACGACTACCACCACGTTGGATGCCTCCTATGCGTCTATTGGTCCTCGCCTATAGCTGCATCCGATGCCGCACTAATGCAGATACGTCGGCAGGCAGACGGACGATAACGCGGCGGCGCACGTGCGCAGAGTCGCGTCCCATAATAGCAAACCACCTCCACCCGGCGTCGGGTAGTCACCGCCCACGATCACTCGTCAGCCAGATTTCGACAAGCTCGGCCATCCCGCTTCCTCTCGTACACGCGACCCCAAGTTTCGGTTCGCACCGTATAGAGGCTATGTTTAGAACTACAGTCGGGAACGGACACTGACGGCTAGACCGATATGGCACGTTCAAGAAGGAGAATCCCGATTCGGCTGTCCGCTTTCGGTAGGGGGTGGAGGGTCTCCGCGAGCAACGCTACGTACTGGCGTATATGAGGGGGGGTGTGGAAGGGAGGATACTATGCTCCCTCAGGCTGCTCTGTAACACTCTCTTCAACTACACCTCCCGACCTCCTACTCTGGCCCGTCATGCGTACTGCCGCCCTCTTCGCCGTCCTCCCGGCTCTCGCAAGCGCTGCCGTCGTTGACAAGCGCACGGCCGCTGCTGACTATGTCGGGTCTACTACCTCGGACATTTTCCCCCCTGCCAGAAGTGAGCTCAACTCTCTTAGTGGCAACTAATCCGACCCTGATGTATCCGCTGACGCCTCCTCCCCCACTCTATTCCACCCTCAAAGCCACCGTCGACTCCGCTCTCTTTCCCGGCGAGACCAAGGTCGGCTATCCTGGCGTGACCCTCACCGGTGCCGAGGCTGCCGCCGCCCAGACCGCCGCCGCCTATGCCTATAACGACGGACCTTCTGGTAACTTCCCTCTCGTCGCCGACCAGCCCAGCGGCGACTCGGCCTCCGACTTGGACGTCTTCCAGTACTGGGGTAACCTTTCCCCGTGGTACTCTGTCCCCTCGAGCTTCTACGGATTGAACGACACCACCCCTCTCGTGCCCGACCAGTGCTCTGTCACCCAGGTGCACCTGCTTTACCGTCATGGTGCGCGATACCCCACTTATGGGGCCGCGCCGTCGGCGTTCGCGGCCAAGCTCGCCAACGCGACCAAGCAGGAGGGCGGGTTCACCGCCAAGGGGTACTTGTCGTTCTTGAATGACTGGACGTACAAGCTCGGGGCCGAGCTATTGACGCCCTTCGGACGACTGCAGAACTTCGAGCTGGGTGTGGCGATGAGGCAGCAGTACGGCGAGCTGTTGAACAACTTCACCGTGCAGGGGACGCTTCCGGTGTTTAGGACTGAGTCCCAGGTGAGTCAGGCCGTTTTCGGGTCCTGTATTGCGGCCACAGCTGACATTCCCGTGGCTTGCAGGACCGCATGGTGAAGACTGCCGAGAACTTTGCGGCCGGCTTTTTCGGCGTGCCAGAGTACCTCGACCAGGTCAACATCGAGATCGTCGTCGAGACCTCGGGGCTCAACAACTCTGGCGCGCCCTACGAGACCTGCCCCAACTCCAACATCGCCTCTCGCGGGTCACTCGGCTCCACTGCTGCTGCCGAGTTCTCTGCCAACGCGTTCAACCGCACCATCGAGCGCCTCCAAAAGCAGATCGAGGGCGTCAACTTCACCGTCACCGACATCAGCGCGATGCTCCAGCTTTGCGCGTACGAGACCGATGCTCTGGGCTACTCGGCGTTCTGCGAGCTCTTCACTGAAGAGGACTTCAGGAACTACGAGTACACCTACGACCTGTCGTTTTACTACAACCAGGGCTTCGGCTCGCCCGTCGCTGCCGCTCAGGGCAAGGGCTACCTTGAGGAGTTCGTGTCGCGCTTCACCCAGACCCCCATCACCTCTGGCGACTCTGCGCTCAACGCCACCCTCGACGCCAACTCCACCTACTTCCCTCTCAGCCAGTCCATCTACGCCGATGCCACCCACGAAGTTGTCCTTCTCGACGCCTTCACCGCGTTCAACCTCACAGCGCTGTTCAGCACCGGACCGCTTCCCACGGACAAGCGGGAAGACCACTCGTCGTTCGTTGCGAGCCAAGTGGTGCCGTTCGCAACGCACATGGTGATCCAGGTGCTTGAGTGTGCGGACCAGACCCCCAGCAAGCAGATACGCTTCATGATGTAAGTCTATTTACTAGTCGTAACCTTTAGTCACGAGTGCTGACGTGAGCACCTACCTGCAGCAACGACGCCGTCCTGCCTATCGACAAGAGCTATGAGGGCTGCGAGTGGAACAAGGACGGGCTCTGCGCGTTCGACACTGTCGTTGCTGCCCTTCAGAAGAGGATCGCCGAGATTGACTACGACTACGACTGCTACGGTAACTAGTGAGTACCACCATGGCAGACTGCCCGCCTTCCCTAAGCCATGAATGACCGCTGACGTGAGGGCGAAACAGCACCGTTGAGGTCGGCAAGGACTACAACGGCCGCGCTCCTCGCGCTTGAGCGAAGGTAGGAGGGTGATTATATCCGGATGGCGGGGAGTGTACGGGAGGATGGAGGCCGTGCACAGGTGGGTGGTGGTGGTTGGGGTACGCAGAAGGAAGGAAGGAAAGTATCAAAAAGCCCAGAGCCTGTGGAAGTGCGGGCTATCGTATAACGATCTATGGACAGTATAATCTATTCGAAAGGGGTTGTTATATCATATCATACACCGGGACCTAATCTTTCCTACATTATATAAGAATTGTGCAGTACATGCATACCATTGCCGTAGCCGCATCCGAGATGTCCTTTGGCCGGCGCAGCGGCATGGACGCGCGCGCTATCTTGGCGCAGCGGTTTCACTTCGGCTATCATCGTTTCGGTCTCTCGGTTGTGCCAGCACCTACCGGACTCCACTCTTCCCCGGTACAAAAGCTAGACTGCTGTATCGCGTGCTTCCTCATCTATCATCCTCTTGCCTATCAATACCACTTCTGCATACATCATGGGTCAATCGCTGTCATCGACATCGCGAGCAGGGACTCCTCTGCCATCAACGCCGGCCCTCGCCTCTAAGGATTCGAAGATCCTCGTCGTCGGAGGCGGGGGAACCATGGGTTCCTCCACGGCTCTGCACCTGGCTCGGCGGGGCTACACAGACATCCGAATCATGGACGTCTACCCCATCCCCTCTGAAAACTCTGCCGGTAACGATCTCAACAAGGTAGGTGTGGCTTGTAGCAGCGTGCGGGGTGACACAGGCTTATCGTAGGCTGGGGCAGATCGCTGGAGCGGACAACATCGGGACGTTCGGAGGGACAAGTGACCTTGCCTGGAAGGCATGGACGTCAGACCCACTCTTCATCCCCCACGCGCACAACGTTGGCAAAGTCAGTGCTCTCCGGTTGCTGTAACTCCATCTTCGAATCGATAAGCTGACAGGGTGTTGACAGCTTGACCTCACGGAGGACGACGCACGAGCTGAGCAGCTGAAGAAGAAGTACGAGAAGCTGCTGGCGACTGGAAGGAGCGATGTCAAATGGCTTGAAAATGAGGCCGAGATCAGAGCTGTGGCCCCTCATTTGGGTGAATCCGACATCCAGGTAAGCATCGGCCTACAGCTCGGCCGTAAGGAATCAGACATCCACTGACTATACATTCCACAGGGATGGCGAGGGCTGTACTGTGCCTCGGGCGGCTGGGTCGCTGCCCGCGACGCTATCAACTCTGTCGGCATCGAGCTCCAGCGCCTGGGCGTCAAGTCTGCTTTCGGCCCATCCGGGACGTTCGCTTCGCTGATCCTTTCTGAGGACGGAAAGACGTGTAAGGGGGTAGAGACGGTGGACGGGACAGAGTGGGAGGCGGACTTGGTGGTGCTGGCTGCTGGGGCTTGGTCGCCTGTTCTGGTGGATCTGGAGGGGCAGTGCACTTCTAAGGTGAGGCATACATCGTATTTGATGATGAACAAATGCTGACTTTGAGCGGTGCAGTGCTGGGTCTATGCCCACATCCAACTGACACCCGAGGAAGCAGAGGCGTTGAAGGGCATCCCCACGGTATACCACGATAAATATGTGAGTACATGAAACCTTCTTGACTGTGTGTCTTGCTGATTCCCATCATGCAGGGCTTCTTCTTCGAGCCTCGAGCAGAGTCGCACCTTCTCAAGCTCTGCAACGAATTCCCCGGTTACACAAACTTCACCTCCTGCACCCCCTTCGGCGCCTCCCAACCCAAGTCTATCTCCGTGCCCCGCTCGCACGCTGAGCACCCTACCGACACCATGCCCACTGAGTCTCTCGATGAGATCAAGCGGCTGGTGAAGAAGTGCCTGCCGCACCTGGAGGGGAAGGAGCTTATACACCAGTCGATGTGCTGGTGCACAGATACGGACGATGCTCAGTGGCTGTTGTGTGAGGACCCGCGGTGGAAGGGACTTGTGCTGGCTACCGGGGATAGTGGGCATACTTTCAAGATGCTGCCACTTGTGGGTGGGGAGGTCGCGGATCTGATTGAGGGGAAGGTGCGTAAATGAAATTGTTCTGACTGAGAGGGCTGCGCTGACGGAGGTGGGACACAGCTCTCGAAAGAGAAGAAGGACCTGTGGAAATGGAGGCCGGGAGCGGGAGATCCCAAGGGTACCGGGCGAGGCGGTCCGTCTCCCAAGGATCTCAGCGAGTTGGGTGGGTGGAAACATGACCAGAGTTCAGCAGTGTAGACCTTATGAACCTTTGCATCTATTTGGCAGCTTCTACATATATACGTAGCGAACAACTTCAACGTAATAGTACCTAAGCCTGGTCTATACTAACCCTTAGTTCATACTATTCATAGACACAACCATCGCACCCCTACGTCAAGTTCTATTTCCCGAAGTACAACTGCATCATTCTGCCTAGCTTCTGACAGTGACAGTGACGGTCGACCCACCGCCTTAGTAGCTGTAACGGAAGAAGGGGTTCTCCATGTCCGTCAAGTCCTTCCACTCCTCGCCAACGTCTTCCTCGTGGTCGCGTGCCTCCCACTCCTCCTGCTCGATAGCCTTGCGCTTGTTGTCGCGCCAGCAGACGTAGCCGTACATCGCGATGAGGAGGATAGAAACGCAGTAGCCAATAAGCATGGTGAGGGAGGCCGACGGGTAGGTGGGGGCTTCCTTGTCGCGGAAAGCTGTGATAAGTGCGGCCTGTTAGCTTGCTCTGTCTGCATGGTATGTGGGGGCAAGCTTAGGATCAAAGAGACGTACCCTGAGGACCCACGAGGTTTCCCACACAGTAACCCCAGTAGGAGATACCATAGACAGCAACCTTTTTGGTGGTCCCGGCCACGTTTCTGAAATAGATCAAGGTCTCAAAGTTAGCAATGAAAACGCTAAACGAACATGGAACGCGAAACGCACGCGTAAAGGATAGACGATCCCATGATGATGTACTATTAGACAACAATGTCGCGTCAGTCAATATTCAGTATTCGGAGGTACGTATAGGGGGTACTAACAGGAGCCCAGTAGCAGTAGAGGATGAAGAGACCGGCAAGAGAGCCTCCCTTGTTCGTGCGTGGGATCTCCTTGAGCATGACAGTGGCAGCCAAACAGACTGCGGGAAGGGTCAGGTCCCTCCTCGACAGCGCACACCCGGAGCAGGAGTCACTCACTCAAGATTGACACGATGACACAGATCAAAGGCTGCCTGGTCTTTGTGGCCAGCTTGGCGAAGAGCAGCGACGATAGCCATGAAATGACACCGGTGGGGATAGCCAGAAGGGTGGTCTCCTTGACTGTATAGCCAAGAGACTTGACGATGATGGAGTTGAATCCGATAAGACCACCGTTAGGGATGTTGAGGGAGATGTTCTGATACCAATGTCAGCACCCCATTGGTGGAGATACAATGAATAATGGAAAAACATACGATGAGGAACTGAAGAGGGTGATATTATCAGTGAGGGCGATATGGAAAGAGAAGGAATCGAACGCACAATAAGCCAAGTCTTGACATCCAACAGCGCCTCCTTAACCTGGTACCACTTGATGTGGTGGTTGATGATACCAGTCTGGTTAACGGCAGTTCGCCTGATGGCGATGACCTTCTGCCTGTCCGTCTGTATCGCAGTCAGCATCAGCGCAGCACATCGTCTGAGAGACCAGCGAGGATACTCACGAGCCACCAGGCTTGGGAGGGCGAAGCGGGAAGGAAAAAGAAGTCAAGTGTGCCGATGATGACCGACAAACAGCCCATGCAGACGAACAGCAGTCTCCATCGCGAGATGGGACCTGGGTTGTAGAACTGCAAGGCGTAGGAGAGAAGACCGTTGAGGACCGACGAGAGAGTCGAGAACATGATGCCCGTTCGCCAGGGCTGCTCGGACTTCTTCCACATCATGGAGATCTGGCATATTTGTTAGCGTAGGTGGTGAGACGGGCCAAAGGGAACACACGCACCACAAGACCGGTCGCAGAGTGTCCTGCGCCCTCAAATACACCTAAAATGAATCGACAAGCGAAGAGACCGGCGGCGTTCTTGACGCCGGAAGTACCGAAAGTGGTGATGCCGTAGAAGAAAACGTTGACCGCAATAGTCTGAACGAGCCTTGGGTTAGCGTGGCTGTTTGATATGAGATATGAGTCTGGTAGACGACTCACTTTGCCAATAGAGAATCTTTGGAAGATCCAAGACTGAGGGAAGACCATGAGAATACAGCCGAAGTAGATGATACTGTTGGCCTGGGAGGACGTCAGATTATTGCCTAGATGTTGGTCCAGTGGTGATCTGCATCACCCACCCAACTATACTGCTGGCCGACCAGGTGGAGGTCCGTCTTCAACCCGAACGTCACGGCAGTACCGAGCAAGACCTTGTCGGTACCGCTCATTAGGTTACTGGCAAAGAGCAGGGGCATGACGATCCTGTCCATCTGTGGTGGGGATAATGTCAGCGTTGTGCGTGATACACACACACCATATCAAGGGTGGCCAACAGACGTTGGTCACGTGAGGATCAGTCCATAACCAGGAGGTGCCCCACCTTGCGCTTGACAGCCTTCTCCTCTGCAGGAGTCCATGGGGCGAGCAGCTCAGCGGCGTCGGGGCGCGCTGCAATGTCCGCAAGGAAAGCCGCAGCCACATCGTACTGTGAATAGGTGTATGTCAGCCTTGCTCGTCCTCTATATACACCACAAGAATCATATGTGGAGCACACCGTCAAGTGGCGACCCTCAGTCGCGACCAGACGCGCTACACGTGAAGGGGACAGACAGCACTTACGACCTCGCGTTTCTCCTCTGAAAGGTGGATGGTGGTATCGACGACATTAACCGCCACATCGTTTGAAGACATGTGCTTCTCCTCGTCCAGCATGGTGGACATCGTACCGCTTCGTTAGAGAGATTATGGGTAATCCCGTCAAGCCAATCGATAGACGTCCAGTTCATATATCACAGCACTTTCGGATACAGGCAGAGATAAGCTTCGGAGAGGAAACCCGCTGGTTGCTCTACTGTACCGTTAGCGTGTCAATTGGCCGTCCTTCTTGGCACAGGTGGGATGACCGGGAGGCACAGAAGGCGACAGCAAGTTTCCCCGATGGTTCAGGCGGTATGGTGTGGAAGCGGTTGTGGTAGCTGTGGGGCGATAAGAGGCGAAGCAGTACATAACGATGCATGCGGGAGCGGGAGTACAGACTGTGGGGAAGGGACTACAATAGACAGAGGACGGACAAGTCCGGAGTACAGTCGGGGCTCAGGGCGGGCGGTTTAAGCTTTACGCTTGGGCGCCCACACGGGAATCCTTCTCCGCCAGCCTTATCACCCCTGTCGCTCCCATCGGACACCCCCCGCATGGCATGTCATCGTGGCCTTATTGCTCAATGCCGTCCTTGATAGAGCCACTCCATTGAACCGCCCCAGAATCACATGGCCGCAGATGAAGTCCGGTCTGGACGCCGGCCCACACGGATCTCTATTCCCACACCTCTCTCTCCTTCACGGCAGCCCCGGGAATGCGGAGCCTCCCCTCCGCCCCTTCGACAGACACCAGAGTCCCCGACAGCCGAGAATCGCGTTCTCCTTGAACCAGTCCGTATCTATGCACAGCGCGAGAGCCTATCACTTGTCTGTACTTATCCATTCTCCGGCGGCCAACTCTCTCTCGGAGCTGTAAGAATTGCTACCAGTCACAAAGACGCGCCCGAGAGACACCATGCCTATCTCGCTCAAGGACCTCAACAAGGTCAAGATCTGTATTGACCGTGGGGGGACATTCTGCGTGAGTTCCAGCTCCAGATATCTCGTAGCTTGTGAGTGGACGTCGGCTAATCAGAGGCGCGTATCAAAGGATGTGATCGCTATGACGGAAACCAGAGGCAACCACTTGGTGAAGCTCTTGTCTGTTGACCCCCAGAAGTGAGTCTCTATGCTTCGATGTAGCCATTCCTGAGCTCACCAGCCCCCGATAGCTACCCAGACGCGCCTCGAGAAGGTGTGAGGCGAGTCCTGGAGTGGTTCACTGGCGAAAAGATTCCGAGGGATCAACCTATCGATACTTCTGCTATCGAGTACCTCCGAATGGGCACCACGGTCGCGTAAGCTCTCCGTAGTCAATTGCATACATCATCATTGCGGGGAAGGCTGACGGACATGATGTAGCACCAACGCCTTACTTGAACGCAAGGGGGAGAGGTGCGCTCTGATCATTGTGAGTGCTACCTCTGTGGCCACGGGCATAGACGCTGATGGTGAGCTGTAGACCAAGGGCTTCAAGGATGCCCTCGAGATCGGTACCCAGACTCGGCCCTTCCTCTTTCAACTGGCCATCAAGAAGGTACGTATTGTGTTGTACCGTAGTAGCTTCATAGCTGACATGTAGAATGTACAGCCCGATGTGCTCTACTCCAAGGTAGTGGAGGTCGATGAGAGGATCGTCCTCGACTGGCCTGGGCTTGTTGGCGACAAGGCGATCACTGAGGAGGGCGAGCTTGTCACCGGTGCCAGTGGCGCCGACATGAGGGTCCTCAAGTCTGTCGGTTAGTTTGAATGTGAAAGCGGGCCTAGTCTATCAAGCCGGTACTAACTTGAAACGCAGACACTGAGGAAGTTCGCAATGATCTCCAAGCCCTGTACAACGAAGGCTACCGCTCCATCGCCATCGTCCTCGTTCACTCGTACCTCTACGACGAGCACGAGAAACAAGTCGAGGCAATCGCCCGCGAGATCGGCTTCCCCCACATCTCGGTCTCCTCCAGCCTCCAGCCCATGATCAATCTCGTCTCTCGAGGGTCGTCAGCCACGGCAGACGCGTACCTCACCCCCGAGGTGCGGAGGTACCTCGATGGCTTCGCTTCAGGCTTCAAGGGTGGGCTCAGCGATGACAACGCGTGCCGAGTTAGCTTTATGCAGTCAGATGGGTCGCTTTGCGACTTTAGAAAGTTCTCGGGTCTCAAGGCTATTCTCTGTGAGTTACGCGATCAGCGCGCTTCAATCGGATGTCGGATGCAGGGTAACTGACATTAGCCATAGCTGGGCCTGCTGGTGGTGTCGTTGGCTACGGCAGGACCTGTTACGATGCTCTCAATGGCTCTCCTGTCGTGGGCTTCGACATGGGTGGTACTGTATGTCATGTTCTTTCTATTCAAACCAAGGTTGATACTGACCGCATACCCAGTCCACCGACGTCTCCCGATTTGGAGGCAAGTACGAGCACGTGTTTGAGACCACCACCGCAGGCGTCACCATCCAGACCCCCCAGCTCGACATCAACACCGTCGCTGCCGGAGGTGGAAGCATCTTGACCTACCGTAATGGACTGTTTGTCGTTGGTCCTGAGTCTGCAGGAGCCCACCCTGGTCCCGCGTGCTACAGGTGAGCTTCATATCCGGTGTGGTCCAGGACAGGCTAATGGGTAAAACAGGAAGGGTGGGCCTTTGACTGTCACCGACGCCAATTTGTTCCTTGGCCGTCTTCATATCGACTCATTTCCCAAGAGTAAGCTCTGTAGCGAGTAATTGATACCCCTTCAGCTGCTGACCGACCCACACAGTCTTTGGCCCCACCGAGGACATGCCTCTCGACTACGAGATTGTCCGCCAAAAGTTCGAGGCTCTCACCAAAGAAATCAACACTGAGAACGACAGCGCCCTCTCCGCCGCCGAGGTCGCCTGCGGCTTCATCAACGTCGCCAACTCTTCTATGGCACGACCCATCCGCGCCCTCACCGAGCAGCGAGGCTTCGCGACCAACGCACACAACCTCGCGTGCTTTGGTGGCGCTGGTGGGCAGCACGCCACGGCGTTGGCAGCTCAGCTGGGAATGCACGTTGTTTTGGTGCACAAGTGAGTGTCTGCGGTACGATGATCGTCCCGCGAAAGTGATACTGACATTCACTACAGATACTCCTCCGTGCTCTCCGCATATGGCATGGCCCTCGCCGACGTTGCCGTCGACGTCAGTGAGCCCTGCCAAGTCGTTTACAACGCCGATAGTCTCGCATCCCTCGACGACCGTTTCGAGAAACTCAAGGCCAAGGCGCACGACCAACTCCTCGCCCAGGGCGTGCACGAGAAGGACATCGTCTACGACTGCTACCTCAATATGAAATACCGTGGCTCCGACACCAAGCTTATGATCCTCCGCCCCAAGGACGGCGACTACGCCGGTGCGTTCATCGCGCAGCATAAGCGCGAGTTCTCCTTCGTCCTCGAGGCGGCTATCGAGGTGGAGGATGTGCGCGTGCGCGGAATCGGGCTCGGTGAAGATGCGGATAAACACGCACAGTCGACGTACGTCGAGGAGCTCAACCAGCTTGATGATGTGGCGGTAGCGAATGATGCGCACTTTGGAACGAACGAGGTGTTCTTTGAGGAGGTGGGCCAGTTTGCACCGGCCCCTCTTTACAAGCTAGAGTCGCTCGTGCCGGGCACGACAGTCAAGGGGCCTGCCATCATTCTTGATGCGACGCAGACTATTTTGTTACACCCTCAGAACACGGCTCGTGTGCTCAAGGACCACGTCTAGTGAGTGATAGCTGTCATTGAAAGCTGGTAGAGCTGGCTAACGCCGCGCGGTATATGATAGCATCGACGTCGGCCTCGGACCCAAGAAGCAGCTCTCCACCGACATCATCGACCCCATCCAGCTCTCTATCTTCGGTCATCGCTTCATGGGCATTGCCGAGCAAATGGGTCGAGCTCTCCAAAAGACAGCCGTATCCTTGCAGATCAAGGAACGCCTTGAGTGAGTCTGGCCCCTTCTTGATCTAGGTTTCCATAAGCTGACAAACTCGGCAGCTTCTCCTGTGCCATCTTCGGTCCCGACGCTGCCCTTGTCGCCAACGCTCCCAACGTCCCCGTCCACCTTGGCAGCATGCAATACGCCGTCCAGTTCCAAGCCGATCTGCACAAGGGAAAGCTCCGCCCCGGCGACATCCTTGTCTCTAACCACCCCAAGGCGGGCGGTACCCACCTCCCCGACATCACGGTCATCCAGCCTGTGTTCGACAACACCGGCGACATCGTCTTCTGGGTGGCCGCGCGTGGACACCATGGCGATATCGGCGGCATCGAAGGGAACTCGATGCACCCCGACTCGACCGAGAACTGGGAGGAAGGCGCGGCTATCATGTCGACATTCCTCGTCCGTGACGGGGTGTTCAATGAAGAGGAGATCACAGAGATTTTCCTGCAGGCGGGGAAGCTCGACCCGCGCGTCAAGGCTACTCGTGCGTTGGACAAGAACTTGTCTGACTTGAAGGCGCAGTGTGCGGCTTGTGCGGTGGGGTCAACTCAGATCCATGCTCTATTCTTGGAGTACGGGAAGACGGTGGTGCAGCACTACATGGCGGCGATCAGAACGAACGCAGAATTGGCGGTGCGCAACTTCTTCAAGACGCGTGCCGGGGAGCCTCTCATTGCCGAGGACTACATGGGTGAGTGGAGTAAATATCGGTCTGGTTTGGATCTTGCTGACGACGATGTAGACGACGGGACCATCATCAGGCTCCGCATCGACGTCGATGCCGCCACCGGCTCCGCCAAGTTCGACTTCACCGGGACCACCAAAGAGTCACTCTCCAACCTCAACGCCCCCGTCTCCGTCACCCAGTCCGCACTCATCTACTCTCTCCGCACCCTAATCGGCACAGACATGCCCCTCAATGCTGGCGTGCTCGCCCCCGTAGAGCTCATCGTGCCCGACGAGTCGATTCTGTCTCCTTCCCTGGACGCGGCTGTGTCATCAGGCAATACGGAGACGTCGCAGAGGGTGGTGGACACGGTCTTCAAGGCGTTTGAGGCGTGTGCGGCGAGTCAGGGGTGCATGAACACTGTGCACTTCGACTATGAGAATCTGTCTTACGGCGAGACCAGTGAGTGCCTATCTTCATAAGTGACCTTATGCGCCAGAACTGACACGGTCTACAGTTTGCGGTGGTGCAGGAGCTGGACCGACCTGGAAGGGACAATCAGCCGTACACATCAACGTACGTATCTCGTACCAGGGTTCAAAGACAGACGAAGTCCTAACACCCAATCCTTAAAGATGACCAACACTCGTATCGGAGACGCCGAGGTCGCAGAGAAGCGATTCCCCTTGCTCGTTCGCGAGTTCTCCATTCGGCGCGGGTCTGGCGGGAAGGGCATGAACAATGGCGGTGATGGTATCCACCGAGAGTACCAAGTGCGAGCGGATATGCAGGTACGTTCGCCCTCCGTGCTCTGCCACGGTAACCGACATGCGACTATCTGACTGACCCGGCCTCCTCTACAGGGCGCCATCGTCGGGGAGCGCCGAGTGAACCAGCCGTACGGTATGCACGGCGGGCACCCAGGAGAGCGGGGTGCCACGTACCTCGTGAAGAAGAGCAACTATCGCCCTGGGTACCGGTCCGTCAAGTTCAAGCCTAGTGCCTCTGCCAAGTGGGTCCCCTATTCCTCCTTCTCATGAAGCATCTATTTGGGGCCCAGCTGACGCTGTATACACAAAGGTTCAAGGCTGGTGACAGGATGATCGTGCACTCGCCGGGCGGGGGCGGGTACGGCTACCCTGAGGATGAGGTGGACGACACCCGGCCGCAGAAGAGGGTCAAGGTTGCGCCTGTGCCGGCGGCAACGCTGGCGCACCCTCAGCTTGTTGCGAGGGCTAATGGGAGTCTGTCCGAGTTCTCTGCGGCGCAGGAGACCTGTGATTAGGGCTGTTGGGTGTGTTTATCTAGGGTGGAATAGATAGATTTTGTTGTCCAGATTCAGAAGGAGTGAAATGTATACCGACCTTGCCTCACATGTAGAAACGATACACTGGGTGAGGACGCAGGGAGGTGACATCGATGCTGCCTTCTTATCGAGCAGCCGAAACCTTTTCTCACTAGCCGCGCCACGCAGCAGCAGTAGCACGCCATTTCACATCGCATGCATGTCAGGCGGCCCTAAGGCCCACTTCTCTCTTCCTGATCTATCGTACAACCCCCGCACCCTTCCACCCTCGCGCTCTACACGCGCTCAGCCATCTATCTCCATCCCCTCTTCCCCACTAGCCCCCGCACCCGTCGGGACGCTCCTAACTTCATCGCCGCCCTGGTCCTTGCCCGCGCCGGTGGTGACGCGCACCTCCTCATTGACGATGAGGCTGCGGATGCTCTCCTTTGTCCAGGCGGTGGTGCCGCGGCGGAACTTGTAATTGCGGG
Organism: Cryptococcus sp. VH57_BW; assembly: GCA_024271845.1. Lineage (NCBI taxonomy): Eukaryota > Fungi > Basidiomycota > Tremellomycetes > Tremellales > Cryptococcaceae > Cryptococcus > Cryptococcus sp. VH57_BW. The sequence goes on from JANBXI010000009.1 coordinate 20,049, forward strand.
ATTTGAGGGCACGTTCATTCTAAGAGAGGAGTGAGGTGTCAGCGCAGTTCTTTGGGGATCGCACCAGATTCTTGAGGTACGGGGTACAGGGGAAGGGGAGCGACTGACGGGTGTCTCGTAATTCCTCAACATCTCGGTACCGGCCTTTGTGATCACCGCCACGTCGACGTTGGAACCAGACCCAAGGTCGTTGAAGATACCAGATCGGATCGCTCTAGACACCAGCGCGACAGCCTCTGCCCTCTACTCATCCAGCCAGGCCTCGTGAGTTCCCAGCCCTTTGGTCGGATAAATCAAAAGAGATCCCAGCTAGACTAACCGTCATGTTCTCCTTGAAGCTGCTCTCAAACACCGCCATCGCCGCCAAACTACCACTGCCCATGGTGACATAGGGCAGCTTGTCGGTGGAGCCGTGCGCGTGGACAGTGAAGAGTTGGGGGCCGGTGACATCCACACCACCGAGGACGAGGTGCGCGCCGACGTGGCCTTGGTATCTGTTACGAGGCGGGACATGTTAGTGATGACCCCAAAAGCGTGGTTATGCGACTGACGTACCGGAAGAGATACTGCTTGAGCATGGTCATGGCTGTGACGATGCGGGCTGGCCGACCTTGAGAGAGGGCGTGCAGCTGGTGAAGGACTTGTCAGCCATACACTTTGAGCCGGCACAGGGCGCTCGAATAAGCTCACTTCAAGATTGGATGATATGAGGTTGGTGACGAATCTGCGGTGGACCGTTAGCCAAGGTCATCCTGTACGTCCCATTTCAAGAGACAAACGAACTCGGTATCGGCAGCTGTCCCGGCACCGCAACATCGGATTTGAGGTGTGAGGTAGTGAATCTAGTCAAGCCAGCGTCATTTGTATACGAGAAGCACACTTGTATCTCCAAGACACGTAGGATCAAAACTCACCTTCTCACAGTTCTTATCCGCGACGATTGGGCCACCAGTGGCACGAGTGTCAGCACCGAGGCAGACACCAGCCTCCTCTCCAGACTCTCCGCCGCCAAAGATAACGCCGACAATGGTGGTGCCAGTGGACGTGGCTATGAGGCGTTCGCTGTCAGGATTGTGTTGGCCGCTAAGAGCTTGGTGGCCGATACGCACCCTTTGGTACACCCTGCAAGCGCTGGCCCAAGAACTGGTTCCTTGCGTGGTTGGAGAAGTCGAAGCCGACGTTGGGTGCTTCAGCAGCCTTTGCAGCCATGGCTAGTGTGGCGGGAGGTGATGTATGGGATAGAGGGGGGGATAGAGATGGCACAAGCAGCGACGAGTAGTCCAGGAGTCGAGTGAGCGTCAACGAGCGGTGGTGGATGAACGCGCGGCGTCGAGCAGCAGCAGTGACAGCGTACATGACGTGGCACGGCCCAACTTGTAATGGGACCAAAAGTATCATTACTATCTTTAGGCCCAGCGTCACGCAGTGCACAACACCCATCCCCTGGTGCTCTTGCGCGGTCAGTGATATCTACCAACTTTCACCGCTGCGTCTTCTATCGCTGCTTTCTCACTGTACTTTACACACCCACAGCAACAACCCGCCAACACCCTCACCAACATGCAGGCTTTCCGCAACTTCCAGGCTCAGATACCGGCCATGCCCGCCGTGGACGTCTCCGCCGTCTCCAAGAGCTTCCGTCACACCGTCCAGGCTACCAGGTCCGTCCTTCACTGCGTCCCCGTGTCAATCCCGCCACTCGCTCCGGAGAAGTCACTGACGGGTACTTTGCAACAGGGAGAAGATCGGAAACGTCGGGCCCGATGGTATCACTGAGTAAGCAGATATACTGATGCCGCTTGTACAAACGGACGCGTCACTGATGGGAAAAAACACAGGCTCCCTGCCGAGTACAAGCAGCTCGAGACCCGCGTCGACACCCTTAAAGATGTCCACCAGAAGATGCTCAAGCTGACCAAGGTCTACGAACGTGAGAACGTGAGTGCGCGCGACCTTTGAATATGGAATGGGTAGCAGTATTGGCAGCCCTGCTAGAGAGTGAATGCTGGGAGCATGGGGCACAGCCAACCGAGACCGCCCTCCATGTGCGTGTAATCGTACTCCTGCTGACTCCCTCTTGTCCCATATAGTACGACTACCCCAGCGATATCACTGAGAACTTCACCGAGGTTGGCCAACAGGCCGCCTCCGCTTGGAGCGTGTTCGCTAACAAAAACCTTAAGGTACGTGCGCCCGTCTACCTTCTGCTATCCCTGCCCTTGTTTCAATGACTGCACCCGGCGCAAGAACCACGAGCTGACTAGGCCGCAAATTAGAACACCAACCTCCCCATCCCTATCCCTTCGCCCACCGCCCCCCCTCCTCACCAGCCTAAGACTCTCCCCCACGCCATCTCCCGCGCGGCCAAGGCCGGTGCGACGGAGCTCGGCGCGTCCGACAGGCTCGGAGTGTCCCTCGGGATCTACGGTGCGGCCATGGAGAAGGTTCGTTATCTATTTTTGTCCCCAACTCTACGGCAATGACGCTTACAGCCTCAACTCCCACACACAGGTCGGTGACGCCCGTCTCTCGCAGGACCAGCTCATCGCGGACCGCTTCGTCACCCCTTGGCAGGCGACTCTCTCCACCTCCATCGGCCTCGCTATGAAGGCCAGGGCAAGCGTCAAGACCTCCCGTTTGGAGCTTGACGCCGCTCGTGCGGCGTGAGTCTTTGTGTTGTGCTTGGCTTGGCTGGCTGGCGTCTTGCTGGATGGTTTAGGCGTGAGATGAACGAATTGCTGACGAACGTGTGTGGGTGTTCTCAGGTTGAAGTCGGCTGCGCCCGCCAAGCAGGAGCAGGCCCGGTGAGTTATGGACCATCCATCTTCCGACCGAATGCCCTCACAGGAGCTGACGACTCCTGTGTTTTTTCGCAGCTTGCACGTCGAGGAGGCCGAGGACAAGCTCGTCCAGGCTACCGAGACTGCCATCGGTCTCATGAAGGCTGTGCTCGAGAACGTACGTTCCTGGTATCCGCGAGTGTCCACAGCTCCAGACGTACCGCTGACGCGATTCGAACCCACCAGCCCGAGCCCCTTCAGAACCTCTCCAACCTTGTCAAGGCCCAGCTCATATTTCACTCCACCGCCGCCGAGACCCTCAGTGTATGTCCGCTTTTTAGCATCCCCGCTGATGACGTTAGAGAGGCTAGAGCTGACTTTCTTGATGGTGTAGGGTATTCAAAGTGAGATTGAGGAGTCGGCCGTCGCTGCCGAGGGCGAGTACAGGACGTCCCGCGGGGCGTAAGCGTGTCGTGGCTTATGTTGCGAGGGGCTCAGGCGCGGTAGCGGTAGTTCGGTGCTAGTTTATTTGACGCGGGGCACGGTCAGTTGGTGTACGATGGGCTCGCGCGCTTTTCTTTTCTCTTTGACGAGTTTTTATGTGAAATGAACTGCAGTAGACTTTTTCGGCTAGATGAGCCTTGGGACGGTGATGCGAGTACTTGTGCGGTGGTGCACAGTGGAATCACATACACTACTACACAGCACTTACAAAAACGAGCGTACATAAGGAGGGGCGATGTACAGGAAGAGGAGGCAGGAAGTGTACATAGAGGTGAAAGGCATCTCGCAAGCTATTGAGGAGTAGTGAGTGTACAGGGCAATGAGAGGAGCACCGCATGTCGCTGTCTTGTACGGGCTTGTATGGGCCGGCCTGCAGTATCTTACATCCACCAGGCCTACACATCTCGTCAGCACCATCCCACAACCCTCATACCAGTCATGCTCGGGAATCCCCTCAACAAGATCACGACTCACCACCTCTGCCAGCTCCTCGTTCCTCGCCATCATTTTCTGCATCTGCATGATGTCGAAGTTGAACCCGCCCGTACGGCGGGACGAGGCGCCCATGCCGCTGCGTCTGGAGCGGCCAGCGGAGGATTCGGAGGGCGCGGTGGACGTGCCGGGCTCGTGGACGATGATACGGGCTTTTTGACAGACGAGATCTGGAATGGTGGTGGGGGGGGGGGGGGCGGGGTGGGTCAGCGGAGTGGGGAGGGGGCGAAGACAGAGTGGGGTGGAGAGAAACTCTGGCTCACCCGCGATGTAGCACACCGGCACGAGACTCACGCTCCTCGTGCACCTTTGGAACGAGTAACAAAGGTTGTGCACCAGCTGCTGCAGCTGGTCTGGTGTCATAGCCAGCTCGTCCAGCAAACAGATATAGTGCGTCGGCCGCGCTGTCCCCACCCTGCCCGCGTGTGCTTGCAGGAAGAAATCAAACGCATACGGGTGCGTCACACTTCTGTCGACGACCAGTCCGCTCGGCAGGTTGCCCGAGCGGTCGCAGTCCGCATCGCGCCCAAAGAACCGCGTGTTGTGCCGCTTGACGCAGATGCACATGAGGATTCGCGGGCGGTAGTTCTTCTCGAGCCGCTGGCATGCGGTGAGTACAGCGTGGTGCTCGTAGTGCAGCGCGGCAGCATACTGGCCTTCAGAGATACCGTCGCGGAAGATGAGTATGCGGTCTGGGTAGCAGTTGTTGTGCTTGCGGAAGATCTTGATATGCTCCTCGACCATGGATGAGAGGTCGAGGATGATGTCGCCGCGACCTTCTTGCAGTCTGATCTGGGCGGAGAAGTTGTCACACTCAGCGTTGTAGGTGGCGATGGTACATGCGACGGTGGGGGCAGAGTCGCTGCCAGAACTCATGGGGGGCTGAGAGGGCGTGGTCAGATACGCTGCTGCCGACTCAGCCACAGAATTGAAAGCACTCACAAGACCGATATCTCCTCCCAGCAGCATCGTCTTGCCCACAACCATTCCCGGCAGATCTTGCAGTGGGACCTTGTGCGTAAGACCACCCAGCTTACTCTGCTGATGAATCAGCTGCTATCCCATGGTGCCATGGTTCATTGACAGCTGACTCACCTGAACCTTCATGACGAGGTTGCCAGTGTATGAGTCGATACCTCGAGGGGTCCTGATCTTGGCAGCCTGCATGCACTGCGTTGGGACAGGACCTGTGGAGGATTATTAGCTCAACGTGAAGAGTCTTACCATCCACATAATGAGACTGACCTTTGAGGTCTGTGAATGAGCTCTTCTTGATTTGCTCGTACAACCATGCGTCCCTACAACATCGTCAGCTCGTGCGGCACCGACTCCTCAACTCCGTCCAGCCTACCTTCCCGGAAGAATACAGAAGATCAACTGCGGAGCCACCCCGCCTCCAGACATGAACGCCGCCCTCGCCCCTTGCTGCATCGCGTTCTTGATGCTCCCCGGCTGGCGCGGGTCGATTGGCCCGAGACACTGGGGCTGCTTGTTGGCCACGACAACGCCGTGCGCATCAAGCACCTGGCACATGTAGGTGATGTACCGCTGCATCTCGTCGCGGTCGGTGTAGCGGTCAAAGGAGATGACGGACCACGCTTGGAGGGGGCGCTTGCCGTTGCGGAAGAACTGGTGCGCAGGGGACAGGTTACCACGACGAGGGGTTGGAAAACGGGTAGGTAAGTAATAAGGCAATACACACCTTCTTTCCTCGCAAGTTCCAACCTCCGTCCATGGGCCGCGCGACAGCATTCCCAGCGTAAACGACCGCCGGAGCGGGGAGGATCCGGGCCTTAACTTGTACCATGCTGGTGTTCACCTGCCGGCCGACCTCCTTTCAGCACCTCTCACGAGCCTGGGGAGGAGTCTCCCATGACTCACCTGAAGACCCCACGCGGCCAGCTTGGCCTGCTTCTCGTATGCCAGCTCAGCGCGCCACTCGGTCACGGCAAATGCTCGGTCCTTGGGCTTGATAGCGCTGACTTTGATCATCCTGGTCGAGGTGCGAGTGTAAGCTTCAGCCTCAAAAGGCACCCGCAACACTACTACTCACTCGGCGGTTTGCTCGGCAGTCAGCTTGGTGGGGGGTAGCGAGTTCCATTCGGCGAGGTTGACGAATTCCAGCGGGATAAACGCCTTCTTACCGTACTGCCAATCAATTGATCTCAGTTTGTTTCTCAACAGTTGCGAGGCAGGAAGCTCACCTGGACGCAAGGCAGCCTGGGCTTGGTCACTGTAGATCCGTGGAACTGCTTGTAGTAATCCGGGATCGATATCTTCTCGTCGGGCTTGCCGTCCCTGCCCTGGATCATGAAGGTGATAGCCTCGGCGGGCTGGAGGGTGACGGACAGCACAGTGTGGAGACGCTGACTATTGCGGTGCGTGACCGTGAACTGAGGTGGGTGCCTCATCAGCCTCACTCAAACAATCATAGATGAGTTGAGAAGAGGATATACCTTGGCACCTCGCAAGACGTTCTTGACGATGTGCGTCTCCCAGTCTGAGAGCTCGGCCACCTCCCGCCCACCACGCCCTGGGCCACCACCCCGTATGGGGGGACCCCCGCGCCCACGACCCCCACCACCTCTGTTGAGTACCTTGGCCAGCACTTCAAGCGCCGGGCCAGCGCAGAGAAACGCAGAGAACGCGATATCGAGGTTGAGCATAGGTAGCCCTGAGTTGGAGTAGCAGAAGGACCTGTTTGGCCCCTTGTCGGCTGGTGGTCGCGGGGCGGGGACGTATTGACGTCATGATCACTCACTGCATGAAACCCTTGCACACGACTGCTCCTTGCGGAATGGCCACGGCGCCCTTCATGCTGAAGAACTTGTTGCCGGTGGCGCCGACCTGGGCGTACGTCTTGCTGGGCACGTCACGTAGAAGAACGTTGGTAGCCATGAGACCTTCAAACGAAAGTCAGCTTTGTTCATGTACACCGACCCCTTGCCACGCTAGCTCACCCGTCAAGCACTTCTCCTCGCCTGAAGGCGCCCTCTTGTCCGCCTGGCAGAAATCCATCACATACTGCAGGTCCACCTCGGCGACGAGCCTGAGCGTCACTTTCCAGCGACGGAACTCGTCATCAGACGACGCGGTACCTTCCTGCTTCTTGTGTACAACACCGTCTGACGAGAGGGCCGTGACGAAGGTTTGCGACTCGCCTGGTGGAGATCACTTAGCGGCACATCTTATGAGGAGAAGATAGAACTCGTAACTGACCACCTGGAATGGGGAATGGGTTGGGAGTGAAGGCGTTCTTCCTTCCGTCGTAGGCAGAGGCGAGGAAACCGTCGGCCCACTGGCCAGTCTGCTCGAGGCAGAGCTGTTCCCAGACGGCACGCAGCAGCCCCTTCGGCTTCTTGGCGTTGGCGCCCCGGGAGACCTGGGGATCCATCTCGACGTCGTAATGGCTGGTTGATGCAGTCAGCTTGAGTTCCTCGATATGATTTTCAGAATCGATCGAACACATACTAGATGACCTTGGCTCTCCCGCCGCCCTTGGTCCTGACCTGGAAGAAGTTGGCCAGGACAGTGACGTGCTTCCCCATGTCTCCATACCCGGGACGAACATAGAAACTTGTGAGTGAAAGCCTCTCGATGGTATCGGTGATCACCGACGACTTGCCCGCCTGCGACGCCAGGCTAACCCCGCGCTGGTCGACCGACGCGCCTCCCGCCTCGGACGTCGTCACCAAAGTGGACTCGGCGGTGGAGGCAGGACCTCTCCGGGTTGACTCGCGCCTGACGGAGGAGGACGGCGCGACAGACGGCTCACGAGAATGAAGCGCTGTGGAAGCCTGCCTGGTGGTGATTGAGAGCTGATCGTATGAAGACGACGGTTGAGTGTTGCGTGTCCGGGGCTCGCTGCCGTGCGGGGGCAGGTCCTCGGTGTCGTAGCGGGAGCGGGAGCGGGAGGGCGAGTAGGTTCCGGCACGGTCGGTGGGTGGCTGGTCGGAGTGGGGCCCACTTCCGAAGGTAGATCCCTGGGTGGACCGGTTGGAAGCATAGGCAACGGTGCTGGCGGGGGCGTAGGTAGATCCAGCAGTCTTCGTAAAGCGCGATAGGTACGAGTCAGCTCCAGGTACCGCGGGTGAAGAATGAGGTGGAGGAAGGCTGAGGAAGGAGGAGGAACGCGTGGTGGCTAGATGGGTGGGTCATCTACCCTCTTTTGCTGGCCACCAGCAGGGTGAAAGCTCGGCAATGCGACCAGAGGCGACACCGCGAGAGGAAGAAATGAAGGAGAGAAAGGACCTGGCCACCCACCTCTTCGTACCTCCGACCCCTGTCGTACTCTCTCTCGGTGTCTGTGAGGTAGTTTGTGGGAAATCGGGACATAGTATGTATCTTTGTAGATATCTTCCCAGATAAGCTCAGTAGAGGTGTGCGAGTCCTCACTCAAAGCAGAAGACGAGAGAGTATGTTTGGGAGACGACAGTGGTGACGGGCGGGCAGTGGATGTACCAGGAAGAACGTCTACTCACTCAGGATGCAGCAATTCCACAGGTACTTGATATTGACAGAGTGAAATACAGGTTTAGAGAGGCGGTGTCGGCACAGGTGTACAGGACGGGTGGGGTGGGTGGTGTATAGGAATATGGAAGGAGGAAAGAGACAGGATGGGCGCCGCGAGGGATTATGTAGTCATAGGGACACTGTTCGAGCACCAGGCTAGTGATGACGAGGAAGATAATGATGGTGAGATAGCATGTGGCACATGATGGGAGGGCTCTTGTCATTGATGTGATGATCGATGATGGCTGTTTAGACGGAAGGGGGCGCGCGTAGGTGTGACAGCCGTCAGCTGCTTTCACTTCGGACTGAGTTGTCTACATATGAGTAGCTCTGTTACGCGGCATACCACCGGCATGGCTTGCTGTATATCACCGCCTCTGAGCCAGAACGATCCGGAGTGTCCTCTACCATCTCTCGCGACGCGACGACCACAGGGGAGAACTTTGACTTGCCGTCCTCGATGGGACCTGCAAGGTGGTAAGGTTATGAGCAGATATATGCTGACACCCCGCCACAGCCCGGCCATGGGCTTCGCACCGATTGAAGGCATGATACGAGAGTGAGAGACAGCAAACTGTATCCTCATGATGACTTTGCCCACCCACAGAGATGGCGCCTCACCCCGCTCTCCGGACTAGTCCACTGCTTACATAATCTTCCACCCTCTTCCTGTGTTGTGCGGAACATCGTATGTATTTTTTGCAGCAAAGACAAGGCACATGGAGAGAGAGACGCAGCAACAAAACCCCCCCCACACCCCCCTGCGCTCTCTTCACACCACCCCCGCCCCCCTATACCACCGTGCGTGTGGTCCCACCGACCACATCTTCCCCGGCCCCCGCCCGCTTCCTGCTGTCCAAAACCGTGCGCCGCGCGTTTACGCGCCCTCCCAAAATGGCCTCGGCCGCTACCACCTCCCCCCTCACCAGTGCAGGGGCTGCGCCCCACCCGTTCCTCTTCCAGTCTGCACTGCACGACACGGGGCTGATTGCAGAGATGCTTGCGAACCCGTTGAAGTTTGGCCCGCCTGTTGTCAAGCAGGTGCATGGGTTCGAGGAGGGGATGAAGGAGGTGGCTGCTGAGCCTCGGAGTCCGAAGAGCCCCGTGAAGGCGCTGCTGGCTGCAAACGGCGTGAAGGCAGGTAAGAAGAACGAGAAGACCGAAGAGAGCGATGAGGGGAAGGATAAGGAGACAGAAGACGAGGCAGAGAAAGTGAAAAAGTCCAAGGCGGACAAGACCAAGACCTCCCGACCCACCTCCCCTACCCCCGCCCCCTCCCCCTCCCCCGCAAAAAATGTAGCCCCCAAAAAGGCTTTGGGCCTCTACCCCGAGACGTTTGACCTCACATGGCCTGAGCCCATTGCACACGCTAAGCGCGCTGCGGGTCTGTTCAATCCCAGCATGGCGTGCTACGCGAACGCGACGCTGCAGGTGCTGCTTCACACGCCGCCGGTGTTGCGGATCGCACTGGAGCATGACGAGGGCATGTGTGAGTGTCTTTTCTCTAGACGGGACGTCGGGCAAGGGGTATTGAAGTCTGATCTGCGTGATTTGATGTAGGCATGCAACGCAAGAAGAAGGGCTTCTGCATGCTGTGTGTGCTCAAGGGGATGGCAGAGGGCTCACATTGGGGCGGACGGAAATCGTACTCCCCGCAAGAAGCGCACCGGAACTTGGGCCGTGAGTGGAATCTGTTTTGCGGTTTTGTCGCGGGTGCGTGCATGGCCAGACTCGCTGATCCACGTCCGTAGAGCTGAAGAAGGGGTTCAGCAAAAACCGGCAAGAGGACACGCACGAGTTCTTCCGGTTCGTGACGGACGCTCTGCAGAACACCGCTCTGTCCAAGCTCCCCAAGTAGGTCTCTTTTCCGCTGCACTTCTTGCCCGTCTATATGGTTTGCGCTAACCACGCTCGCAACTAGAGACATATCTGAGAAGCTCAAGCACACTTCCTGGGTCTACCGCGTCTGGGGTGGCCGCGTCCGCTCACGTGTCGTCTGCTCGCGGTGCAACAACCCGTCCGACACGTTCGACTCTGTGCTCGACCTGAGTTTAGACGTCAACCGGCAGGGGAAAAAGAGTATTAGAGGAATGATGGTGGGGTTCATGAAGGAGGACAAGCTGGAGGGTGACAACCAGTACCACTGTGACAAGTGAGCTCCAGCACATCACCTGTAACGGTGCGGTTGACGGACAGCTGGATACTGAAACTCTTGGGCGCAGGTGCAAACGGAAAGCGAACGCGACCAAGAGCTTCAAGATCGACCAGGCTCCCCCTGTGTTGACTCTCCACCTGAAGCGCTTCAGCATCAACTACAACGCGTACAGCGGACGGGCGCGGGCGGACAAGTTTAACCAGTTCATTGAGTTTGGGGAGACGCTGGACATCGCGCCGTACATGGTCGACCCTTCTGTGAGTCTGTACTCCACCGGACGCACCTCACAGTATGGCTGACGGGCGTCTGTTTATCTTGTAGGCCGGCAACACAAAATACCGCCTGTTCGGTGTCACCTGCCACCGCGGTGCCGAGCTTCGGTTCGGACACTACACCTCTTATGTCCGTGGTCCCACTGGCCAGTGGTTCCACGCCGACGACGAGGATATGTCGGCTGTCGGGCTCGACCAGGTGCTGAGCGACAAGACGGCCTACCTGCTGAGCTACATCCGGGTACCGGACGACACCCCAGGGTTCAGCGAGGGACCCGGTGCGGGCAGGGCGAAGGCCAACGGGGTGGTGGTGAACGGGAATGGGCACGGGGAGACGAAGGCTGCAGAGTCGTCCGACGAGGAAGAGGAGGCGGAAGACGAGCGGCCGGCAAACATGCTCGTGCCGAGGAAGAAGCGCTCCTCGCCTAGCATTTCCTCCAAGCGCCCGCGCTCCCCCTCCCCAGGTCCTGTCGCCTCCTCCTCCAAGCCCAAGCCCAACGGCTTCGTCGGCCCTACTATCTCCGATTCCGACGCCCCCAGGTCTCCCAAGTCTGCGGTACCCCTGACGCCCAGCCGGTCTGCGTCGCCCGAGATGCCGCCAGAGCTCCCGTCGCGATTTGGCTACCAGCCCAAGCCGAAGCCCAAGCCGGTGCCCATTGACGCGGCGTCGTTTTACGGGACGAGCAGCAGCGCGAAGAGCAGCGGAGGCGGTGGTGGGAGCGGAGGCATGAGCAAGAAGGAGAGGCGCAAGTTCAAGCACAAGGAGAAGGGTAAGGCGAGGCACAGCGGTGCGCCGATGCCGTTTGCACAGGGCAAGATGGGGAGGAACAGGCAGCCTGGGGTGTTGGACCGGATGAAGGGGAGAGCATAGAGTAGCAGGGTAGATGGAGATGTGCGTGTGGGGTCTGGGACACTGCTACGGAGTGGGCGCCTTGTAACGAGAGCGATGTTGATGACTTGATGATGTACGAGGGCGGGGTAGGGAGAGGGCGGAAGAGAACAGCACCTCGTATGGGTGGGAGGTAGCGTACCTGTACGTATACATGCTTCTTAGACTATGCATCGGCATTCAACACTTCTACTGGGATTTCTTGCCTGTGCCGTGCTTCATGGACGGCGGATCGATAGGATGCATCGATCAAACATCATTGCTTATCACTTTCGGCCTTTCGGCAGAAGATACCACGTCGGTGGGAGAGCCATGCCGACGTTGCCTGGTACTGCCTGGCGTCCAGCTCCCACCCTCCAAACGGCATGGCGGACATGTCAGCCTCGTCGGTGATAGACCCGTCGCCAGTTTCATACCACGGCAGAGTCACGGCCCATTCGGCGAGTGTGTCTGCCTCCCACTCCCACCCGCCATGCTCGAGCACGGTGGCGGCGATGCGTTGGGCGACCAGGATGAGGATCGCCTCGACGCGGACGGATTTAGGCTCGGCTGTGTAACCGGTCATGGTTGTTTATCCTTTCTTCTCTTTTTATTCTTCTTTGGAGATGAAGGGGACGTTGAGGTGATGAAAGAGGAATCTCCGAAGCGAAATGCTGCTTATTTATATAGGGGCCGGGTCGGCGGATAGTCCACACAGTAGCAAGTAACTCATCCGGCAGGCGATGCGGATACACGAGGGAACTATGCCAAATATGCTCAGTCATGACCCTTCACTTCATGAAGGCTGCACAACTCTGAAACAATTCTGATGAAACATCTATCCGACCCCCAGCATCCAAAGATCCACCCTGGCCTCCGTCCATGGCCGAGTTCACTGCGCCCCCTGGAGCTGCAACGCCCACCCGGCCTGAGTCAGCCTGTTGACAACGTAGCGGCCGAGCGCGACCGCCGCCTCCCCGGGCTGCGCCTCGGTCGTATCAATCTCGTACTCCCCCTGCAGCCCCGGGATCCTCTTGGGAATCGTGGCGTAGAACCTGCCGATCTCCTCCACCATCCTCACCTCGAGCAGGCTCGTCTCGTCCGTGAGCTTGGACTTGGCATCGCGGCCGGGGGTGGTGAGCCGGCGGATGTTCTCGGTGGTGGAGCAGGCGAGGAGGAGGTGGACGAAGGTGAAGGGGGTGGTACGTGCAGAGATGAGGTAGGACTGGAGGGCGGCGATACCAGCCGGTGTGGAGGGGATGGTCTCGGTGAGGATAAATATGGGAGGGGCATGAGGGGGTGGGGGTGGGGCGGCAGCGGCAGTGAAGAGGTTGAGCAGGACGGTCTCGCGCTACGACAGGCGGTGTGAGCGTCAGCTCTCGGACATTCCGAAGAGTCAAAGAAGGCAGCGTACAAGAGCCCTGCGCATGGCAAGGTAGCCTTCGGGCTGCTTGTCTTTGTCAAAGAGAGAGCGAGCCGCGTCCTCTATGAGATGCTGGTCGAGCACCTTGGCATTGGGGAGCCGTTTGCTGCTCCTCACGATGTCAGCTGTGATCGCGGCATGTCCTCCCTGGCCCCGCCATGACTCACGCAAGCTCTTTGGCGACGGTGAACTTTCCGACGCCGGGGTAGCCGTTGAGGACGACGACGATGCCCTTGCTGGGCACGGCGGGGATGCTGGTCAAGGCGGGCATGTTGCTGTTTGGCTGTTTGGGGCAGTGTACGCGGGTGAGAGAGCGATGGAGGGGCCGAAGGGGGGTCGAGGGGCTGCTGCGGGCGACGGACGGCACTTGTTGCTGTCCGTCCTCGCCCCCACTCGGACGCCCGCACCTGCACACCACACCCACGCTACCACGGTAGTCGCAGAGGAACGCACGAGCCGGGGCCCTGCGGGGATGCGCTGATGCCGATGCTGATGCCGATGCTGATGCTGATGCTGAGATCTGATGGCCCTGTGCGGCTGCGCCCCGGAGCGACCGCTGGACGCATGGGGCCATGGGGCGCACGGTGCGCATGGCACACACGGCACACATGGCACACATGGACACAGCCCGGGCGGTCGTCGTCGTCAGGTTACGTCGAGGCTCACCAGGATGCATGCTGTCGACGGAGGACGCAGGGCTCCCTGGGGCCTGGGTGTCCGTAAAACACAGAGTGCAGTCGTATTATATCGTGTTTGCATGGAAGTGCGATGAGAGATGGTACTGTACAGAGATGATGCGTCCGCCAACCCAGCTCCCCCATCCCGACTTTCACCGGCCCGTCTATACCATCTCGAGGCACACACACACGCTCTATGCACTGGCGGGAGCCGCAATGCCCTTCTTCTGAGCAATGGCGTTGATCTTCTCGTGCAGCTTGGCACGATCCTCGTCGCTGAGGGTATCGTCTTGCTCTGCGGATGGTGATCACAGCACATGTCAACTCGCCGCGCACCTGCGTGCGACCTGCGCTGGGGCGCTGGGAAGAGAAGGACATACCGAGGATACGGCGCCATGTGTGGTCCTCGTCGTCCCGGGGCTCTTCACCGGTGATAGGGTCCAGACCTGTGAGAGCAGCCGAGCCCAGAAGGAGAGCGACAGTCAGGCCTGCAGGGTGAAGGGCCATCCATCAGCTTCAGGATAGGACGGAGAACGCTAGAGACACCCAGCGTACCTTGCGCCCACATACGCGCCTGCACGATCTTCTGCGCAGTTGATTGGTACGGGTTACGTGCGACGATGCCGAACGCCAAAGCCATGGAAGCAGCCCACCTATGAAGGAAGGAAAAGAAGCACCCACGTCAGCTCAGCTCTTGAACGAGCCACGCGGCGCGCGCAGATCTATCTGCCCAGCTCGAGCTCGACACTCACCCCGCACCGATGACCCCGTACTTGTGCCTCGCCGCCCAGTCCCCGGACTTTTCCAACGTCGACATCTTTGCCCACCTGTCATGCTCGCGCTGCTCCTCCCAGTCGAGCTCCTTCTGCCCCACGCCCGTGTACTGCGAGCGGTTGAACGCCTCGCCGGCCTTCTCGGCACAGATGGAGATACAGGGCACGCCGATGGTGACGAACCCGAGCGCTTTCAGCGGCAGGGGAAGCGCGCGGTACATGGGGGAGTGCTTCATGAGGATGAAGTAGGAGGGGACAGAGAGTCCAACGCCGAGGAATGCACCCCGGATGCCTCCGTTGACGGTGGCGTCGGTGTAGCCTCGCAGGCCGTCGGAGGTGACGATCTGTGTCGCGGGAGCGCCGCGTGACCCATGGTCAGCTGCTGAGAGATGGTGGGAAGGAGTGGAGAGGGGCATAGCGGGGTGGTGAAGCTGCTGGGGCATCCGCGCGATCGACACCCGTTTGGGGGATCTCGGGGGTATGGATCGGACCTCCCGAGGCTTGGACGCCGAAGCTCACCTTCATCTTGGTAGATAGATAGATACACGTGCGATGGTTATTGGGTGGTGGTGAGTAACAGGTGGAGGATGACAGGGGTTGTTGACAGTGTCTTGCGGCAAATATAATATATATATACGCTGGAGAAAAGAGACCTCTTGAAATAGCGAGATTAGAGAGAACCGAGGAAAATGTTTTCTGTCGTCATCGGCTGACTGACCACGTCCTACACGTTGGCGCGTCATGATCGGTCTCGGAACGGTACGGACGGGCTATATAATAGGCGACGGCGGCGTCTCCGTGGACGAATGGCGGCGACCGACGGAGACGCCGCCGGGCGTACTTTGTACACCTGACCCGTACTCAGCTATACCAGCCCTCCAGAACGCCACCAGAGTGCTAATGCATCCGCCGGTGGTGTACCAAACAGCGCAATGGATGGGAGGGCCTGCGGTCGCGTACGTAGCATCGCTACGGCCCACGCCCGCGTGGGCAGATAGACCTATTCGGAACGAATAAAGCACACCATATCTCAAACGCGACGGCGTAAAATCTCAAAGACCATCGTCCAGCAGCTGCGGGAGGGGCCATCACCATCGATCTCTGCCTTGTGTATTCGGACGACGAGGCTGCCATTTCAAACGCCACGGTCACACGGTACAGGAGCGTTGTATGTATACGACCGACTACACCACTGCTGCCATAAGATCATGATGATGCTGCCGTTGACCTCCACCCGGCCCCCTGCGAGATATTTCAAACCCCACAAGTCCACTTGTCAAATGTCCTCCACCGCAAATGCCTCGTTAAAACCGCGGCCGATAAGCATCCTCCTTATCTCCTGCGTGCCCGCACCGACAGTGTACAGCCTCGAATCTCGCAAAAGTCGCCCCGCAGGATAGTCTATGGTGTATGGTGCACAAAGAGAGGAGAGTGAGGGGCGCGAGACAGGGGCCAAGGCAAACAAACGTCAGCTGCTGCCGCCGCGTCTTAGGTTGGTGGCAGGGCGCGCGGGGCAGGAAACATACCGTTGATATAGCCATTACCACCCTAACGCATGACCGAGCGCCCTCACGCCCTCATCAGCACCACCCAAGGATGTCGTCCTGCGAGCACGCGTCTTGGAGCAAGAGGCGCGGGCGCGGGGCTGGGGCTGCGGGAAGAAGAGGTAAGGGTACGTACGAGGCACTGCTGAGCTTCCATGGCAACTTCGACCGCGCGATCCGAAGAATAGAGGATCGCCCCGGCACAATCCTGACGTGCCACGTATGTATACATCATCAGCTTCCGCCCTTCCTCCTCCCCCCCCACGTCCCCACGGGCGGGAGTGCGGGCCGTGAGGCTCACCTGGCGAGAGATTTTACCGGCATCGCAGGCTCTCGCGACAGCATAGACATAGGCCCGGGAGGCGCTCAGCTTGGTGTACATGTCTGACCGCGTTGTGTGCATCAGCTTCGTCAGCTTCGCCCCGAGACAGACCTGACCCCCTTTCCAGAAAGAGAAAGAGCTTCGCGACCCTGCACTCACCTGCGAGCTTGCCCTGCATGAGCTGGAACGATCCGATCTTCTCGCCAAACTGCTTTCTCTCGTGCGTGTATTCGAGGGCGAGGTCCAGCGCCGCCTGCATGATCCTGTGACAAGGTCGACATCGTTATCATCAGTCGTCGTCGACGGCGGCGGCGGCGGCGGGACAGGGCTTACCCAAGCGGGCCACCGCTCAGTACCAAGCGCTCGAGATCAAGACCAGACATGAGCACGGACGCGCCCTTGCCAACCTTGCCGAGCACGTTCCCTGCGGTAGCAAGTCAAGTCAGTGTACGACTGGCGGTGGCTGGCGAGCGAGGGCAAAGTTGGGAGAGAGGCACACACACACACCTTGAGGGATCTTGACGTTGTCAAAGAATAGCTCGGCGGTGGGCGATCCCCGCATCTACCTCGGGTCGTCAGCCTACCAAGCTGAAGATGCCGCCTACCCGCCGCCGACACCCGCCAGTCGCATGAGAAGCTTCAGGACGTACGCCAAACTTGTCCAGCCCTGCACCGACCTCGAACCCGTCCCAGCCCTTCTCTACGATAAACGCAGACATGCCTTTCGAGGGCGCTATGCTCGTGTCCGACTTGGCGTAGATGAGGAATGTCGACGAGACCGGGGCGTTGGTGATCCTGCCGTCCCGGCCTTGCTGTCAGCACGCGGCTTTCCCAGCCTTCAGAGGTTTCGCAGCATTCGCGGGGGAGTCACCAGCATTTGCTCCCATTCAGCGTCCACCCGCCATCGCTGTTCTCGACAGCGTTGGACCGCATCGACACGACGTCCGAGCCCGCGTTCGGCTCCGACATGGCGAGCGAGCCGATGTGCTGGCCAGTGAGCAGCTTGGGGAGGTACTTGGAGAGCTGCTCTTCGGCTGCGTGTGGGGGGGGGGGGGGAGATGTGACGGGTCAGCGCGCGAGCGTGCGAGCGGCCGTGGGAGGTTGGAATGGACACGTACTGCCCCATCGGACGAGCTGGTTGATGAGCAGGTTGGAGTGTGCCTGGAGGTCCGATGCGTTAGCGTTCTGTCGTGTGTGACACCACCGAGACGCGGCGATCGATGGCAGCAGGGGACGCACGCCATAGCTCAGGGCGATGCTTGCCGATGCTCTGCTGAGCTCTACCGCCCCGGTGGTTAGCAACGCCTCGCGCCGATCTCGGGTGGACAAGACAGTCTGCAAACACCTTCCATGGCAATGGTATGCTCCAGATAGCCGAGCCCGAGCCCCCCCCACTTCTCCGGCACGGTGACGCCGAGCAAACCCATCTCGCCGAGCTTGGGGAAGATGTCCTGTGCTGGCGCGCATCAGACCGATCCCGCGGCGTGCTTGCAGATGACGTACCGGCGGGAGCTGGTTGGTCTTGTCGATCTCGTCTGCACGCGGGGCGATCTCCTTCTGCGCAAAGTCGGCGACGACATTGCGGAACTGCGCGCGGACGGACGGACGGTCAGTGACGACGGTCAGTGACGACGGACGGCTGCGGCGTGCGCCCCGCGAGACGCGACGGTCGGGGCGGCTCACCTCTTGCTGCTGCTCTGTGAGACCGGCTATAGCCGGGTTATAAGATGTGTAGGGTCTGGTTGCGCGGGCGGGCGAGTGTGTGTGCGGCGCGACACGGGGGCGCAAGGTGCGCGGGGCGGCTCTGAGGGCGGGCTGGGACCAGCGGGGGTGGAGCATCGCTGTGGCTGTGGGCTGTGCGTGGGGACGAGGGGGGAGGAGGGAGGGAGGGATGGAGGGGATGGGATGCATGGGCGGGTGGGCATGGGCGGGTGGTCATGGGCGGGTGGGCATGGGCGGGTGGTCATGGGCGGGTGGTCATGTGGCGGCGCGGTGGGCGCGCCGGCACGCGTGTTGCCGGATCCGCTCGACGCTCGACTGGAGCGCGCAGCGAGGAGACCGGCACTGACTGGGAGTGCACAGTGCACAGACGTTGTGACTGAGTGCACAGACCCCCTCGCACCAGCACCAGCACCAGCACCACGCTCCACGCTCCACGCTCTGCATAGATGCGCAGCGGTGGGCGGGCCCCTCGGCCGAGGTGGATACGCTGCGGGGTGACTGCCCGCCCGTGCCCGTGCTGCGCGCTGCGTCCGCCGTGCGCAGCCCTCTGCGCGAGTGGCGTGCGCAGCGGCCTCCTCCGTCCACCTCTCTACAAGAACCCTTCCCCGCCCCTTCTCTTCCCCTCCCCCTCCTCCCCCCCATCTCGTCTCGCCACCCACACCATGCCGGCCCTCCCGGTCTACCACCCCGTCCCCACGGACGAGAAGGCCCCGGGCTACTACAACGACCACGCCCACTTCGACCCCCGCACCCATCATCCCGCCTCCCTCGGCGGTTTCCCCGCACAGCCCGCCCGACTCACAAGCACAAACGGCCCCTCCCACAGCATGTCCAGGACCAAGAAGGCGCTCCTGGCCCTCGCCGCCGTCGCCCTCACCATGGTCGTCGCCCCCAAGGCGGCCGGTGTCCTCGGCGGCAACCCCCACCACCACCCTAGGCACCACGGACTAGCCCCCCTCGGCCCCCACCCCCACGGCCAGTGGGGCTACCCCCGCCGCGAGGGCTGCGATGGCCGTGCCGCGTTCTTTGGCCACGAAGAGGTGAGCGCCGCACCCTCTCGGAGGAGGCCCATACGCATCGTTCCTTCCTCCATTCATCGCTGACCACGGGCATCCCTTTCGCAGCTCACCACGGTGGACACCGTCTACGCCTCTCCCATCTCGGTCTACGACGCCGAGCAAGAGTTCCTGACCGCCAACGCCACCTTCCCCCTCCAGCTCGACCGCCGCCACAGGCAGCTCGACATTGACTTCAAGGGCGCGGCTAACGTCATCGTGTCGCGTTCGGCCGTCCAGGCACACGGCGAGGGGATCCCCGCCGCCGAGCTCATCGTCGAGTCCTTGTGGTCCGCTGCGGAGCCTGTAGTCGAGATGAAGTCTGGCGACGCCCGAGACGTCCTCACCCTTCCCGTACGTCGTTGCATCCCACCGTCCTATCTATCTCGCTGACCATCCTCAATCACACAGGCCTCGGACAATGTCTCTCACCTTGTCCACATCGTCCTCCCCGCCAGCGCGCGCCACCTCCCCTTCATCTACCTTTCCGCCCTCGCAGCCGAGGACCTCAACCTCGTCCTCCACCCCTCTGCCGCGGATGTGAACTTTGACCACCTCTCGGTCCGCACCGAGTCCGGTGACGTCAACCTCGCCGACCTTGCCGCAGGCACGCTCCACGTCCAGACCGTCGGCGGAAACGTCGGCGGTACCTTCAACGTCAGCAGGTCGATCGAGTTCAAGACCATCACGTGAGTGTCGTCCGTCTTGCGAATGAGGTTGGAAGCTGACTCTGCGTGCAACCACAGGGGTGACATTGATGCGACCGTTTACGTCGTGCCCTTCTTCCCCCCTCCTCCCCACGGGAAGCACGGGAAGCACGGGAAGCACGGGAAGCACGGGAAGCACGGCGAGCACGGCGAGTACGAGCCCGAGTCTTCTTCTTGGTGGCCTCTTGGCCTCTTCAAGGGCAAAAGGCACGGGCCGCCCCCTCCCGGCCCTCCCCCCCCTCATGGGCCCCCTCCTCCCGGCCCTCCCCCCCCTCCCGGCCCTCCCCCCCCTCATGGGCCGCCACCCCCTCCTCCCCCCGTCACGATCGATGCCTTCTCCACCACCGGCTCCATCGACCTCACCGTGCACGCCCCGCACTTCGTCTCCACCGAGACCAAGGCGGCGTCCCACACCGGCGACGTCAACGTGACCGGCCCCCGCGGCTTCCACGGCTTCTACGAGATCGCCACCTTCAAGGGCGAGTACAACGTGACCGCCAGGGAGGGCAAGGTCCTCAAGGTGCTGGATGAGGTCGTCGGGCAGCACGGCGGGCTTCAGAAGGGTCTCGTGTTCAAGCCTTTCCCCGAGAAGAACGCAACCGGTGGGCGCAGCGAGGTCATGGCCAAGAGGGAGTGGGACGAGGAGGTGGTGGAGGAATTCGAAGCGCTGCTCTTGGAGCAGTTTGAAGGCGAGATCGAGGTCGTCGAGGGTGAGGGTGAGGGTGAGGGTAAGGGCCCCGGCGGCCCCCCTCCTCCCGGTGGTCCTCCTGGGCCCCCTCCTCCCGGCCCGCCTCCTCCTCCCGGTGGTCCTCCTGGGCCCCCTCCCCCTCCCGGCGGCCCTCCTGGGCCCCCTCCTCCCGGCCCGCCTCCTCCTCCCGGCGGTCCTCCTGGGCCCCCTCCCCCTCCCGGCGGCCCTCCTCCTCCTGGCCCCCCTCCTCCTCCCGGCGGTCCTCCTGGGCCCCCTCCTCCCGGCCCGCCTCCTCCTCCCGGCGGTCCTCCTGGGCCCCCTCCTCCTGGCCCGCCTCCCCCTCCCGGGCCCCCTCCTCCCGGTCACAGCAGGGTCTTTGCGCGCACCGACGTCGGTGACGTGCAGATCACGCTCTAAGCCTGCTCTGGGGCTCTACCCGGTTTTTGACTAGTATCAGACGGGGAAGGGGCGTAGAGTGGGCGGGCGAGGGAGGGAGGACTGTATCAGTAAATGGTTTTGTTGATATCATACCGCCCCGGCAGCTTCCTGCGCGTCGCGTCTTGTTTTACATCCTTATAGTACTCTGGGGGCGGACGGACGGGCGGCGAGGCTCGGGTCACAAGTTGGAAATAGTCCCCTTCGCTCTTATACTCTGTTTCTTTCTTTCTTTTTTTTTCGCTGAGAAATGAATGTACTTGCAGCTAGCTCCACTTGCTGGCCTGGCCACGCGCCTTCTGGGTGTCGTCGGATCTGCACAGCGTCCCGTGTGCCTACAGTGCATGTTGTGGCCTAGGCACCTGGCACTGCTGTGGCGGTGGCGGTTGCTGTAGTGGTGGCGGCTCGCACCCGCCACCCCCGTTTGACGGGCCTGAGGGGCGCGCGAACCGTGTCTGACACACCATGCTGGTTGCATACAATCCGTGATAGATGGGAGGGCGCTTCTACGGCACACCGTCTTGCTCCGCATGGACCCCCGCCCCCCCCCCTGCCTCGCTCCAGGCCACATACCTAGCCCAACACGCCCAACACGCCCAACACGCCCCGACGCCACGCCCAGGTGGAGCCTACTTCACCGGCCCGCCTTGGGCTGCTCCACCGCCTTTGGCATCTTCACCCTGCTGGCGCTCCCCATCAACTGCTCTATCTCGCTCTTGTTGAAGTAATGCGGCGCGACTACGACATTCAACGTTCAACCCAGGTCAGCGTCTGCGATCTTGCCTCGAAACTGATTGCACCAAAATAAAAAAAGGAGGCAGACTCACGTTCAGCCAGCCAGCTACCCTCGATCGGCATGCACTGCCGCATGTACTCCTTCGACGTGAGGACGAGCTCATAGTAGAGGATGAACCGGGGTGGGGGCTGCATGCCGAGCAGGCAGGACGAGGGGTGGATGAAGACCGAGTGGTTGTTCTTGGTCGTCCGGTAGCCGCCGCCCTTGTCGATACGCGCCTGCAGAAACGAAAACGCGGGTCAGC
Source organism: Cryptococcus sp. VH57_BW (assembly GCA_024271845.1). Classification (NCBI taxonomy): domain Eukaryota; kingdom Fungi; phylum Basidiomycota; class Tremellomycetes; order Tremellales; family Cryptococcaceae; genus Cryptococcus; species Cryptococcus sp. VH57_BW. The sequence continues at coordinate 42,018 of JANBXI010000009.1, forward strand.
TTCAACGGTGGAAGAGCAAAGAATGACCCCAACTCACAGTGTTATAAAAGTACCCGGCAGTCATCGCCTTCTGCACCGGCACTATCTCGTTCGGGGTACTCTCAATCACCACCTCCACGCGATCACACAGCTGCGCCAGCTGGTCCCTGATATCTCGTACCCTGCTCAAGCTCTTGAACTGGATAAAGTTCTCGTAGCACCACTGCTGGCTGTAGTTGCTCTCCGCCCACTGCTCAAACATGTTGAGCAGCGTAAAGTGGTCGCCGCCAGGCTTGATAAAGTTTTTGTGCGCCTTGTCGGCGTGCACGCGCTTGTCCTTGGGGCGGTAGAGGAGGGAGCCAGACTCTTGGAGCATGGAGATGATCGTGAGGACCTATCGAACGCATGTCAGCTGGGATCGTCCCCGCCCAACGAGTCCCATCCACTCACCTCGTGTGTGCACTTGAAATTCTCGCTGTTGATGATCGCCTTGCTCAACATCGGGTCCACCGGGAACTCCGCCATCCTCCTCCCCAATCTCGTCAGCTCGCCCTTATGGTTCAGCGCCCCGAGCGCATACAGCAGCTCGAACGACCGAATGATCGTCTCCGCCGGCGGCTTGTCCAAAAAGTCAAAGTTGAGCACATCGTTGATCCCCAGCGACTTGAGCATGAGTACCACCATGCCCAAGTTTGTCCGTTGAATCTCGGGAATTGTGTCCTGCAAGAGCTCGTTCTTGAACGCCCACTTGGTGTACAGGCGGAACGCCTTGCCAGGGCCAACACGCCCTGCTCGGCCGGCGCGCTGCTGCGCCGAAGCGCGCGAGATGGGCTCGATCACGAGAGAGGACATGCCAGTTTTAGGGTTGTAGTTGTTCTGCTTGACAAACCCAGGGTCGATAACATAGACGACCCCATCGATGGTGATGGACGTTTCGGCGATATTGGTAGCCAGAACGACCTAGATGGACGTCGTCAACGTCACGTCCATATTCGCCACGGTGAATTGAGATCGAAATTAGACGTACCTTTCGCGCCCCCTCAGGCGTGGGCTCGAAGATCTTGCTCTGCATCTCGCTCGGCAGGTTGGCGTAGATCGGCGCCACAATCAACTCGGGCACCTTGTCTCCTAGTGCATACATCGTCTCCTTTAGATTCTCCTCCGCCGCCTCGATCTCGTCCTGACCCGTTAGGAACAGGAGGATGTCGCCCTTGGGCTGGGTGGTGTGGATTTGGAGGATGGTGGTGACTGCGGCGTGCATGTAGTTGGCCTCGGGTTGGGAAGTGTAGAACATGTCGACGGGGAAACGACGTCCAGGGACTAGTAGGACGGGTCAGCGTCCCGAAATCAATTTCAAAAGTGGCGTGTGCAAACTAACCATCAAAGATGGGAGCGCCGTCAAAGAACTCGGCGAACTTTTGAGCGTTGAGGGTAGCGCTCGAGATTAGTAATCTCAAGTCGGGTCGAAATCGTGCAATGTCCTGTCTTACGCGTCAGCTTGACTCGATGCCGTGGACCATCGAATGGAAGCTCACCTTGACCAGCCCAAACAAAATATCCGTACTCAGCGTCCTCTCGTGCGCCTCGTCAATCACCAACGCCGAGTACGTTGACAGCTCGGGGTCCGTCAAGAACTCTCGCAGCAACATCCCGTCCGTCATGTACTTCAGCGCCGTCTTGTCGCTCGTCATATCCTCGAATCGGATCGAGTACCCGACCTCCTGCCCCAGCCGTACACCCATCTCCTCTGCGACACGGGCCGCTACCGACATCGCCGCAACACGTCGGGGCTGGGTGCATCCGACCTTCATGCCGTTCTTGCAGTAGCCGGCCTCGTAGAGGTACTGGGGCAGCTGGGTAGTCTTGCCGGAGCCGGTCTCGGCGACTACGACGAGAACTTGGTGCTCGGCAATGGCCTCGAGGAGCTCGTCGCGGAACTCGTAGATGGGAAGGGAATTTCGCGTCTCCTGCATTGTCTGGGCTTTAGAGGTGTCAGAGAGGTGCAGGGTTAAGACATCGGTTGCGGACGACTCACCCTTCTTTTCAAGCTTGTCCACTTGGTCCAGCAGCGCCTGCGCCTCGCTCGTCAAAGTCCCCTCCATCTTCCCCTCCATCAAGAATTTGATCTCCTGATCCTTGTCGAAGACATAGTCATAATCGTCCACCAGCACCTCCTTGTCGAGCGCACCCGTCACCAGGTCGGTCCGCTCCTGCTGCGCAGCCTCCCACTGGTCGACGTCCGTGACGAATTGCCCGTCCACCGGCTTGGCCTCCTCGTACCGCTGATACAGCGCGTTCTTCTTCTTCTTCTGGTCGATCCGCCCTTGCTCGGTGATGTAGTCGTCGGGGAGCATGTAGCCGTCCTTCCCGTCATCGATCCGCTTCCTCTCCTCCAGCAGCCGGATCAACTCCTTCTTCACCTCCATGTCCCTAATCTCCTTCTTTGACATCTTCTGGTTCCTGAACAGGATCTTCTCGTCCTCGATCTCCAGCTTCAGAAGATCAAGCTGCTGCAGCTCTCGCTTATTGAGGTACTCCTGTCGGGAACGGTTCCTCAGATCCTCGAGCATCACCCGGCGCACCGCAGGGTCATCTGACGCCGCTGCCCGCTTGGCCGCCTCCACCCCGCCAATCGACTTGGACGACCGGTCCGTCACGAGCTGCTTCTGGCGATCTCGGTCCTTGTTCTTCATCTTCTCGGCAAACGCATCCCGCGCCGCGATATCCTCTAGCCGGAGGCGCTCGATCCGCTCCTCCTCCGTCTCCTCGGGGGGAGGGGGGGACCCAGACCCGCGCGAGCCCTCGGATAGAGCAGGCGAGCCAACGCGCAGCCGCTTCGCCTCTTTCTCCTTCTCCTCTTCGTCCGACTCCCATGCCCCCTCGGTATCACGCTTGCGCACAGACCGCCCCTTCTTGACACCCACGGTGTCCCCAGCATCGCGCTCCTTGTCCCTGCCCTTGTCCTTCTTCTTCTTCTCCTTCCGGCCCGACGAGCTCGACCCTTGGTCCTCGTCCATGAGGAGCGCGAAGCGCTGGGACGGGGCGGCCTTTTCGGCCTTAGGAACCTTGGGCTTGGTTTTACGGGGGACGAGTGAGTGTACCTGAGCGGCGAAGGACTGTGTTTCGGGAGAATCGGAGAGACCGGTGGCGAGGAGCGAATGGTACAAGTCGCCAGGGGTTTTCGAGGACACAGCTGAAAACGAATCGGTTAGTGCACGTACTTGAAGGTGAGATTAAACGATAACTTACCTAGAGACTGGACATAGTCGACGGTAGCGTTGTCAGACGAACCGAACATCTGTGACGCATAGTTGTCAGCCGGCATCCATGGCGGCTGGAGAGAAGGGAGACTTACTCGGACGACATTGTCGCTGATGTATGTTTTGAGGTCCATTTGGAAGGGAACTAGGGAAGTAGGTATTGCTATACCACTTCCTTTTATGACTAGAAAAGGACAGTTATAGGGGGGACGGTGAACGTATGAATGCTATAAACAAGTATCGTGCAGGATGTCTATGGTGGATGACTTCTGAGAGGTGAAGTGCGTGAGGGTATGATGACGTGTATATAAATCCCTGATAGGATGCCAGCTGGACTTCCTCTTCTGGCTCACTCTTCTTTGCTCAACCAGTCCACAACTCCACCCTCTACACACCCATCCTACCCCCCCCCCAGCACCATGTTCTTCTGTGCTAGTAAGTTCTGATGTCGGACACATATAGGCTATATGCTAACCTACGACCGCAGTCTCGGGCTCTCCCCCCACTGTCCCTGTGGTCTCCAAGACTTCGGGTACTGTGTACGAAAAGTCGCTCATCGAGCGGTACATTGGTGAGCCCTTGCTTTGCTTGAGCTCTGGTTTCACTGGTGATTAGCTGACAGGCATAATTTGCTGCAGAGGAAAATGGGACTGATCCCATCTCTGGCGAGCCGTTGACCAAGGAGGATCTTGTGGACGTGAAGGCTAGTACGTGACTTCTTCGACTTCATCACACCAATCTCTGTCTAACAGGCCCCATAGAGCCTTCTACCATCCCTCCTCGGCCATCCAACCAGACCTCCATTCCCGCACTCCTCACCTCCCTCCAATCCGAGTACGACGCCATCATGCTCGAGTCTTTGGAGATCAAGAAGGCGTTCAGCAGCTCCAGGTGGGTCCATAAAAATCGTGCAATGTGTTGGGCCGTGGCTGACATGGAGTACTGCAGACAAGAGCTTGCTAACGCGCTTTACCGGGAGGATGCGGCTACGAGAGTGATCGCGAGGCTGATGAAGGAGAGGGACGAGGCCCGACAGTGAGTCGACCGTGATCCACGCACCGTGTTTGTATGGCTGACGCGCCCGCAGAGCTCTGTCGTCCATCCAGTCTTCGATTGGCTACCAGCCCGAAGCTGCTCCTGCCGCCGCTGCTGAGGATGTTGAGATGGAGCCTGAGGTGAAGAAGCATTTGCCTGAGGAGGTCGAGAAGAAGATTTGGGATACCAACCTTGCGTAAGTTATTGTCGTTTCCAACTAGGGGGTTGCGTCCCGGACTTTAACTAACAGCAAAGTGTAGACTTTCTGCCACCCGAAGGAAGCGAAAGCCAGCTGCTGGGTATACTAAAGCCGAGGACGTCAAATCTTTTACCCAGGTCAACCACGTCCCCTCTCTCCACGCCACCAAGCCCGCGGGCATCGCTTCCCTCGACCTGGCCAAGGACGGCAATGTCGTGGTCACCGGCGGTGCCGACAAGATCGTTCAGATCTTCGACCTCGAAGCGAGCAAGGTGCTGGGCTCCCTCAAGGGCCACACTAAGGCGGTTAGCCACGTTGCGTTCCGCGAGCAGGAGGGCGAGTCGAAGCTGGTCGTCAGTGCGAGCGTCGACAAGTCGGTGAGGCTGTGGGGTGAGGATGGCGGCAAGTGGGCTGCGAAGGGGACCTTCACACCCGGGCACAAGGGCGAGGTCAGCGGCCTGGCTGTTCACCCTTGCGGCGCATACGTGGCGGCGTCGTCGACAGACTCGACCTGGAGCCTGTACGACATTGACAGTACCAAGGAGATTGCCAAGTGGAACGCCATCCCCGGTGTCGACGGCTCCTTCTCCTACACGTCGCTTGGCGTCCACCCTGATGGTGTGCTCCACGGGTGCGGTACCAAGGATGGTGTCGTGCGCGTTTGGGACACCCGCCAGTCCTCCTCGCTCGCGGCGTCCCTCACGTCGCACGAGTCCGACGTCACCACCCTCAGCTTCTCGGAGAACGGCTACTACCTTGCCACGGCGTCCTCATCCGGCGCGCCCACTGTCAAGATCTTTGACTTGCGAAAACTCGACATTGTGTCGTCCTGGGAGCTCCCGTCGGAGAACACCATCTCCGAGGTCAGGTTTGACCCCTCGGCACAGTTCCTGAGCGTGGCGGGCACGGACTTGAGGGTGTACCAGAACAAGACGTGGGAGGAGCTGCTCAAGTTTGAAGAGAACGCGAACGTCCTCACGGGGGCTCGATTTGGGAAGCTCGGGAGCGAGATCGTGCTGGGCGGTATGGACAGGACGCTGAGGGTGTTGGGGGCGGCGCAGGCGTGAGATGCTGGTATGGGGTGGGGGTGTGGGGGTTAGATAAATGAGATGCGAAGTCATAAGAGTACTTTATGCATGGGTCGTACGTCGCGTTGTCTGCAGTCGTATTTGTACGGGCGGCTAGAAAGTAAGCATGAAAGGTATGGCTCCAGGCGGTCATGTCATGAGGTGTCTGGAAGCCGCAGGATGAATACTGGCGCCTGGGCGGGCGGTGGTCAGTCGGCCCGCCAAGGCGCGGCAACGTCTTAACGTCTTACTAAAGCACCTCACTGTCCACCTGTCCACCTGAATCTTCACACGCATCCTCGCCGTCTGTCATCTCCAAGCCATTGATCTGTTGGTGGTATACGCCGACAAGCTCAGTTATCATGTTTGCCAACATCACGCCCCAAGGTATGTGTTGCGTTGTTATCGATGATGATTCTTTACTGACCCCTCTGCCCTCCACCAGATAAGGTCTGTGCACGCCCGCCCGCGTCCAGCTAGCCATTCACTTGTTTGCTGACCCCTCTTCAGGAGGCCTTCTTCTCTCTACTAGACGAGTACTTTGCCTCGCGCCCCCACCTCGTGGGCGGCGGAGCGCCCGCTCCTTCCGCCAACCACGCGACCTACTCCAACGGCACCGTCTCCGTACCCACCTCCACCCTCGCACGCTTCCTGCCTCCTTCCTCCCGCTCCGCCGCACCCGCCTCCCCTCCGCCGGCCCCCTCCCCTTCCTCGGCCTCTGCCTACCCTCCCTCCTCGCCCAGCGCATCGACGCAGCAGCAGGAGAGCACCGACATGGCGCAAAGGTTCATATCGGGTACGATCAAGTACGGGACCAAAGGCACCAAGGGCGGGGTGAGCGCGATCAGTCGGAACAAGGACGCGATGGACCTGCTGGGGAAAGTGGGCGCGGCGGGGATGGTGCGCGGTGCGAATGACAGAATGAATAAGCCCAAGCCGGGGCAAGCGCAGGTGGAGGACCTTGGGGAAGCGGAGAAGAAGGCGCCGCCTCCGCTGGCCAAGAAGAAGGCCGGTGTGTCGGGTTTGGTCTCGACCCGCGTGAGTTCTACAGCCCCCCCCCCGCATCGCTCACGTACGTACACATCCCGCAATCTGCCACTGACCTCAACATTACTCAGTCGTTTGGCCATGTCGATACGAGCAGCAAGATGGGCGCCTTTACAAGCATGTGGAAAGACCCGCAGAAGGTGCAAGCCCCCGTGGTCGAGTATAGCCCCGCGCCGGTGCTCTCGCACTCGCAGGTGAACCTGCCTCCCCCTGTGCGGCGGGATGCGTCCGGGGCGCGGTCGCCGCCGGTAGCGACGCCGGCCGAGACGGCGGGCGCAGACTTGGTGAATGGGGCTGAGGGGCAGGTGCAGGCGCTGTACGATTACGCTGGGGCGGTGAGTCCTTGTCGTCCCTGTTCTTTTTTTGGCGGCGGGCTTGGTTCGTGTTCGTGAGCTGACGATAGGTGCAGGATGCGGGTGACTTGTCAGTACAAGCGAATCAGATTTTGAATATCATTGAAAGGACTTCGGACGACTGTGAGTTCTGGTCGTCACCGCCGAGAGTGCTCTCGTTGCACCCAGTACAGTCTCGCTGACAGGACGCGCAGGGTGGACGTGCGAAGACGGGAATGGGACGAGGGGTCTGGTCCCCTCCAGCTATCTGCGAATGATTTGATTCCTATTTTTGGGTTTTCTGAGTCCAGCTCCTGGTGGTGTTGGAATGTGCGAATTGTGTTTCATGTATGCAACATGTTGGAATGACGTGACGAGCTAGGATGGTGTATGTAAAGATGAAGGTGTGCTGGCATTCACAACACGCGATGGGAAAGAGCTGGCTGCAAGGGTGTGTGTCGTGCGTCTAGTATGGATTGTCTTTCACACCCACAGAGATAAATTTTTATTATTAAAAAGCTGACGAATGCATGCTGAAGACCGTGTATAGCCAAACAGACTCGACAGACTCTACTAAAAGACTCATTAAATGACGTTGTCACACCCATCCAACCACGCCTCTCTAACTGTGGGCCTATGGGCAGGCCTAATAAATGACATGCACCATGCACCCCCCCCCCCCCCCCCTCTCTCCCGGTGACAGTATATCACCGACTACATCACTAGCGCCTGAGCAAGCCGGCCACCGCCAATTAAGCCAACGACTGCTCCACGGGCTGCTTGGTGTGCACGAGCTGCGCGAGCAACGTCTCGATCCTCTCGAGCCTCTCGTTCACCTTGCCGTCACTGCCATCGTCGCCCCTGCGTGTCAGGAGGCCATCGAGCCCGGGGCCGGTGACAGCCATGGTGCCGGAGGCGGGGTTGCTCTTCTCATCCTCGGTCTGGGTGCCGCTGCTGACGCTGAAGTCCTTGCCGGCGGCGGCGGTGGTGGGGAGGACCTCCTCTTCGGGTGCGGCGAAGACGGTCTCGTACTCGAGCCACTTGAGGAGCTTGTAGAACCCGGCGGCGAGGGCGGCACCGAGGCAGGGGCCGACCCAGTAGATCCAGTCTGTAGGGGCGGTACGCGTCAGCATGAGGGACGGGGGGGGGGGGGAGAGTTGGGTCTGGGGAGGCCGACGTACGGTAGCCGGGGAAGTCGTGGGTGGCGACGGCGGGGCCGAAGCTTCGGGCGGGGTTGAGGGAGCCACCGGTGTAGATGACACCGACAATCTCGGAGACCTGTATGGGGTGCACCAGCGCTGTCAGCCATGTGCCGCACGTGCATCGCAGCGGTGTACTACTTACGAAGAGGGCCATGCCGATACCGAGGGGGGCCATGAACGCGCCCTGGTGCTTCTCGGCAGCGAGGAAGAGGATGGTGAGCATCAAGCTATTACGGCGCGAGGTGTCAGCACGTGCTGTTCGCTTGGCGTGATGCAAATGGTGTAAGTAAGACTCACAGAGCCGTAAGGAACACCTCGATGAAAAGGCCCTGGGCGATAGAGGCGCCAGCGCCGAGAGACGTCCCGGCATTGAGGTGGCCAGGTACGAGAGCGTCAATGATGGCGGCGCCCTGTCGATCTTGTCGTCAGCAGCCGGAGACAAACAAACAGGGAAGTGGGAAGGAGCTCACGGTCATGCCACCGAGGATCTGGGCGAAGGAGAGGAGGGCGCCTCGCAGAGGGGTGATGGCGCCGGCGAGGACCATACCGAGGGACACGGCCGGGTTGAAGAGACCGCCCGACACACGGGCAAAGATCCAGACATTGACGGTAAGAGAGAGGCCGAAGGAGAGCGAGATGTAGAACCTGTTACGGCACGATTACGCGTCAGTTACGGCGAGCTGGAACCTTGTGCGGCGGTGCGCCCGGGGCCGCTGGTGCGCCAGGTGGGCTGCGGAAAAAAAGCGTACAGGCTGGAGGTGTTGAGGGCGACGTCGAGGTTGCCGGTGACGGTGGTGGAGTCGAGGAGGGCGACGCTGTGGGCGGGGCGCGTCAGCGGGGCAAGTCCGATGGGCCGTGTCCGGCGTCGCTGTCCGGTGTCCGGATGTCCGCGGGGGCCGGGGCAGGGCCGGGACTCACTGGGTTCCGCCGAGACAGAAGATGATGAAGAGGGTGGTGCCGACAAACTCGCCAATCATGGCGACGAGGTCTGTGCGGGCGGGCGCGTCAGCCAGCGGTCTGTTCCCCCGGGGGTCCGAGCGGGACGGTCGCTCCCTCTGCCCTCCCCGTGCGCGCGCGCCGCGTGCCTCGGCGATCGACGGGCGAGCGAGCCACTGCCACGCGGCGAGGACGCTGCGGCGGACGCCGGGAGAGAGAGACAGACAGCGGGGGTGCGATACGTACGGTTCTTGTACGCGAGGCTCTTGGAGCCTTGCGCGGGCTTTCTGGCGCGCCACGAAGCGGGCTGCGAGGTCTGAGGAGCCATGGTCGCGATGTGTCTAGCTGGGGGGTGGTGGTGGATAGGCGATGGGTGCGGCGGCGTGGGGGAGAGGCGCACGGGGCAGGGCTACGGCGAGCGAAAAACGAAGGGGGCACAGATGACGAACGGCGGCGAGAATGAATGACGAACGGTAGCCTATATATAATTCTCACTGGCTTTGTTTTTCCTTTCGGTTGGACTGGGCTGTGCATGTCATGTCTCGCGCTGTAGGCCCGAGGTACGAGAGTCGAGCGCGTGGTGCCATAATGGCGTGGAAAATCTTTCGCCACGAGTCACGGCTTCCCCTTGCTGCCGGTCGTGAGAAGCCGGGCAAGTGAAAAGGGCCGGTCTCGGCGGCAGGGGAGCAGAGGCAGCGTCGTGCTAGGTGCGTGGGCGATGACGGGCAGATTACGGCTTCCCGTAACAATACGCCCGTGCACACAGGCTAGGCACAGAATAGGCTGTCCCAGGGCCACAGGGCGCGAGAGCAGGGGGCGGCGGCCGCGCGGCTGCAGCGCGGGCGGTGGCTGGCAGATCACTTGGACCCACTTTGCCCTGCGCATCGGCGGTGGGACGTCGTCATCTGAGGCCCTGTCTTGGTCTGGTCCCGGCTCTTGTACGAGGCCTGCGGCGAAGGGTTGCGTTTCGCCTGTAAGCCCGGCTGGACGTTGGCGGGCAAAGTACAGCTCAGGGACAAGGGCCGGGGGGGCTTCATGGCATGGATGAACGAACACGAGGGGACAGAACAGAGGACGGAAAGAGCTGGGGAGGCGCGCTTGAGAACAGAGAACAATGGACGTCTTCTTGGCATGCCATGACATGTCGTGCTGGCACTCAAAGTGCACGTTGGTGCCGAGAGTTGTAGATGAAGAGCATTCATTATATTGCATCGCATTGTCCCGTCTGTACCCGGGATGTCCCCGTGCCATTGGGGCTCCCATCGCGACGCACCACCGATGTCACCGCTACCAAGGAATCTCAATGAAACGGTTGTGCCAACCAAACCCAAATCTAGAAGCCTCTGTTGGCCGTTCCCCGAGGATCGGCAGGATCTATGCAGGATCGGCTGGACGCAATTCGCCAGGGGCCAAGGGAAGGCACAGGGACGCGTCAAAACAAGATTGCTGTTTTAGTCGCGGTTACCTGGCCTATACCAACGAAACGTGACAGGGTACGACGGCTCAAATCTGGGAAACCGACGGTGTCCTAATGAAGTCTAAATGCATAAAGCAGCGAGCCGTTTGTCATAGATAAAGGATCCAAGGCTCAATGTACACGTGGTTGGCCGGGTTTACCGTACGCCAAATGCCCCGTCGCTCTTGCAACTAGTGCCGACAACCGCGTGGCAATCCGCAAAAGACGGTCCAGCCGTCGGATTTTCCTCGCGTCAGGTGCGAAGCCCTTCTTCAGCCGACACCCGCTTATTTGGTATTGGTTCTTCGGGAACGTAATATGGTCCGACCGATCGCTGCCAAGGGGAAAAAATAGACGCAGAGCGTTACACGTCGTTTTTGACGCGTCGAGGCTGACTGCTCTCTCTGCGTCATGCGCCGAGAGCGAGGTCTGGAGGTGGTGGATACTGATAGACCACGCGTATGAGCGATCGATGTCATGGTCACAAAGTTTATCCCGCGCTAGTCTCTGCCCGCCCGTGTCCCCGTCGCCGTGTCTGCTTGTGGGCCGCGCGGGCAGCGCGGGTCAGCTGCCTAGCCCTAGGGAGCTGGGATGGATGCATGACTGACTCTCATTGTCTTGCCCTGGTTTTGGGTTAGGAGGGCCGAGGAGCGCCGAGCGCACGCCCCGCCCGCCACATTAACGCCGAAGGGAAATCAGGATTTATTACACGTCCGTGCGTCGAACGCCTGGGCTGCCGAGCAGGCACGGTGGCTCGGCGTTTCGAGCCGCTCGCTGGGGGGCAAAGGGCGGCCGCGGGGGGGCGAACGGCTGAGGCGGTTCAGGGAGGGATGGACGGAAGGATCTGCACGACGTCATGGGATCGTGTTCGGTGATCGTCCGCTGTCCGCCCGACGGGCTGGCTGCAGTCCCCGGCAGGGGCTGCAGTCATAGGGCGGGTGAGTGATGGGGCAGCTGCAGGGTGGGTGTATGGGATGGTGGTGGGCCTGCAGGTGATTGATTGATTGATTGACTGACTGATTGATTGGCTGATTGGAGGACTGAATGACGGGAGGCGTTCCCTAGTGCAGGGGAGAGGAGGGTGGCAGGGCGCGGGGCGGGTACCGAGGGGGGGCACGCACGCTGCTTCTGTCGGTCGAGGGCCCGGGCCACATGCAGGGCGCCGCGTATATATATAGAGTCGCGTCGGGACGCTGCACGCTCCCGCCTTCTCCCACTCGCATCACCCGCAACCCAATTCATACCCACACCCGCCATGGACTCCTTCCTCAACAACAACAACAACCAGGACCAGCAGCAGCAGCAGCAGCAGCAGGGCTCCGACAACTACAACAACAACAACAACAACAACAACAACGACAACAACAACAACAACAACAACAACAACAACAACCAGCAGCAGCAGTCCGGCCAGCAGCAGGACGCCCTCGGTGAGTCATGACGTCTGGCGCCTCTCCGCCGGCCGCGGCACGCCGGCACGCACGGACGCAGCTGACAAGAACGGTTGGTTCAATGGGACAGACAAGGGCGTCAATGCCGCTCTCAACCAGTTTGGCTTTGGCGGTAACGCCGCCGTGACCGAGCAGGTCTCGGACGGCCTGCGCTCGGCCTTCAAGTCGGTATGTCTCTCTCTCTCTTTCGGTGTCTCTTTTCACTCTCTCACTCTCGCTGTCTGCGCACTGCATCGCATCGAGCGTCGCGCTGACATGTGCCCGTGCCCCACGCAGGCCACCGGCAAGGACTTCCCCATCGCCGACAAATAGACGGATATTTGCATGGGACGGGACGGGGAGGGGCGGGACGGACAGATCAGACAAGGCAGGCATGCATTGCATGGATGGATCCCTTTGGATGGGTGGGATGTGTATGGTATGGGACTCGCCGATCCTGTTTGTCGCCGTATCGCCGCATCGCCGCATCGTCGCATCACTCGCAGCGTCCGACGAGGGCGGGCTGCTGCTGCAGAACCGAGACAAGCGTCGGGAGCTCACGCGTCCCGGCTGGGCAAAGATCAAGCGCCCATCTGCACGATGATCGCTGCAACTGACGCACAAGTCCGTCCGCGCCGCGCTCCAGCGAAGCAAGGAAGAATAATGTTTCATTCTCGCACGGTCGATACTGCAACAATGATGCTGACATGAGGAACTGTTGTCTTGTCTATGTGATCTATGATGCCGAACCGAATCTATGAAAACAAATGGGCGCTCTCGCCGTCAAGGCAAGGTATCGCCCGTCCCTGCACCGCGCCCCTGCACCGCACCCCTGCACCTGCACCGCACTACTGCTCGCTAGCCGAGATCGACCTAGGAAAATCAAAAAAGGAAACCTATCGCTACACGCCACGCCCACGCCCCCACGCCCTGCAGACCGCAGCACGCCCGCTACTCATCCTGGGTGAGCTCGCCCTGGCTCTGGGCCCTCCTCTTGGCGGCGTTGCCAGCGAGCGCGCGCCTGAACGCATCGAGCGTGACGCCACCGCCGCCCGACTGGCTGGCCCGCCTGTGGAACTCCATCTCTGCGCGCTTCTCATCCACCGGCCCCGGGGAGCTCGGCCTGCTCCCGTTAGGGGACCCGACGACCGAGTCGTTCCCGGTCAGCTCGTCGCTGGCCTTCATGACGGGCTGTGCGTTGCGCACGGTGCCCGCGGCGGAGCCCGAGAACGAGTTGTGGCGCGAGACGGCGGGGGTGATGACGGGGGTGACGTCGGGCGTGGGGCGCGGGGTGTAGCGGTCGACGGGCTGCTCGATGATGAGGTTGAAGGTGTTGGTGTCGACGTCCCACTGCGCGAGCACGTGCGAGAGATCCTCGACGAGGAAGTCGGGGCGCTCCTTCTCGAGCTCCTCGCGGGTGTGCGAGGTGCAGGTGGCGATGACCAGGGCGCCCGCGGCCTTGCCGGAGCGGATACCAGTGGGGGCGTCCTCAAACACGATGGCTGGGGGGCGTCAGTTTTGCGACCGCAAGGCGATCAGGCAAGAGACGCGACTCACACTCAAAGGGAGAGGCGTTGCAGCCCTGGGCTCCGAGGAGGTAGGGGTCGGGGAAGGGCTTGCCGCGGGTGACAGAGTCGGCGGTGACAAACACCTTGGGGGTGGTCAGACCCGCAATGGGGATGGCCTTGCCGGCGTAAAAGTAGGTCGCTGCGGGAGCGTGTCAGCGCGAGGCGCGTGTCGCACAGGGCTGCAACAAGAAATGCCACTCACAGCTGGTGCAAATAGCCCACTTCTCCTCGCCACCGCGCAAGTCCTTGTCCCTGCTGAGGTCGTCAAGGAGCCTGGCGACACCGGGGAGGACCTCAATACCGCCGCCGCCGTTGGTCTTTGCGAGGTCCTCGGCAGCGTTGAGGATGGCGGTCTCGAAGCGGATGACCTCGGACGCGAGGAGCTCGGGGTCCTCGATGTGACACCACTTTTTGAGCACGTCGATGGTGCGCATGCCGTGGGCGGCTGGGGGGGGGGAGGGGGGTCAGTCGACGTCGGCGGCGGGGGGCGGGGAGGGAACTTACATCGGAGGATGTCATCGAGGTCGAGGTCGTAGGTCTGGCCAAAGAGTTCCCAAGCCTTGACGACGGCGCCGCTCGAGTTGATCAGCTGCGGAGAGGCCGTCCGTCAGCACATGCCCGGGACGAGCGCCGCGATGGCTGGCGTGGACTCACGGTCCTGTGTGTACCGGACAAGGAGAGAGCAGGAAGAGGGGATATCCATCAGCGAGGTCCACGAGACTGTCGATCGATCGGACACGGCCGTACGTACCCATCCTGGAGGGGGATGAGCGTCAGCGTCAGCGACAGCGACAGCGGACAACGAGGCCGAGGAGAGGGGACGCACCATGTCAAAGAGGCAAGACTCGACGTTGATGGAGACGATGTGGGGGTCGGTGACCGGGGTGAGCTGGCCTGATGTGAGGCCGTTTGCGAAGGAGCCGCGGCGGGAGGGCGCGCCGGAGGGGGGCTGGGAGGCCGCGGGGGAGGGGAGGGCGCTCATGGTGAAGGCATCCTTGGTGAAGACGGACATGGCGTGGGTGTGTGTGGTGTGTGGGGGGGGGGTGGTAGTGGTGGGGGTGGTGAGTGCGGGTGGGTGGGGTGTGGCGAGGCGAGTAGAGAGGCCGAGTGAGATGTGAGAGGGTGGATGGCTGTGGCGATGGGTTTTTGTGTCGACGGTCATCGGGAAATCTGCTCGGCGGGGCGCTCGCTCGGGTCGGGGGCGGGGCGGGAAACGAGGGTGGGTGTCGCGCTGCGGGTGTGTGTTTCATGGCTCGGGGGCAGGGGGCGCGGCCCTGTGCCCTGGCGCCGCGCAGGCGCCGTGCAGGCAGGGCGGGGGAAAAATTTGCGCGTGGTGACGTCATGGTGTGGGCGCGGGGCGGAACCCAATGGGCGCGCGGACAAACACGCGAGGCGTGCGACCCCAGAACGCTGCGGCAGGGCGGGGGGCCGTGCGCTGGCGCGCTGGTGCGGCTTGTGCGGCAGGGGCGGCAGTGGCGCGGCCGCCCGGCGTCGCACCCCGAAACGGAACCGGGATCCAGCAGAGGGGCGCGGGTGACGTCTCGGTATCGCGCCGATGGCGGGCGGGCAGAGGGGATGTGGGGGCGGGGGAGGACGGTGCTGCTCAAATACACTCGCCCCGCATCGCCACCCCGTCCATTCCTTTTATCAGCGCACCAGCACGCACACCCCCCCCCCCCCCCCGCAGCCATCACCCGTCCCTCCTCGCCCTCGCCGCCGTCCTTGCCGCCGTCCCCCCTCCCCAGCGGCAAGCACCGCATCGCCGTCATCGGCTCCGGCTCCTGGGGCTCGGCCCTCGCCAAGATCG
Source organism: Cryptococcus sp. VH57_BW (assembly GCA_024271845.1). Taxonomy (NCBI): domain Eukaryota; kingdom Fungi; phylum Basidiomycota; class Tremellomycetes; order Tremellales; family Cryptococcaceae; genus Cryptococcus; species Cryptococcus sp. VH57_BW. Next base: position 57,336 of record JANBXI010000009.1, read on the forward strand.
CCGCGGAGAATGCGTGGCGCCGCAAGGACGAGTTCCACTCGGAGGTGCGCATGTGGGTCCGTGAGAAGATTGTGAGTTGCGCCTTGGCTGCCGATCGCCGCGCCCAGCCATCACCGCCTCCGCACGCACGCGCACGCACACGCTGACCCCCGCCCACGCCACAGGTCAGCGGCAAGCCCCTCACGCACGTCATCAACCGCACGCACCTCAACTCGCGCTACCTCCCCGACATCCCCCTCCCGCGCAACCTCGTCGCCGTCCCCCACCTCAAGGACGTCGTCAAGGACGCCACCCTGATCGTGTTTGTCGTCCCGCACCAGTTCCTCCACACCGTCCTCAACGAGATCGGCAAGCCCGGCATCCTCCTGCCCGGCGCAAGGGCCGTCAGCGCCATCAAGGGCGTCGAGGTGAACGGCACAGACATCCAGACGTTTGCGAGCCTGATCGAGCAAAAGGTCGGGCTGCCGTGCTCCGCGTTGAGCGGTGCAAACATCGCCCTCGAGGGTGAGTCCAGGCGGCTTGGCGGCCGATGGCCAGCACCGTGACGAGGCTGACGACAGATGCGCGCGTGCAGTCGCCCAGGGCCAGTTCTGCGAGACCACCGTCGGCTGCCCGACCCACAGCGACTCGATCCTCTGGCACGCCGTCTTCAACGCGCCCAGCTTCCGGGTCAGCACCGTCGAGGACGTGAACGGCGTGTCCCTCGCGGGCGCGCTCAAGAACGTCGTCGCGCTCGCCGCAGGCATCATTGACGGTCTCGGCCTCGGCGGCAACACCAAGGCTGCCATCCTCAGGATCGGCCTCAAGGAGATGACCGAGTTCTGTCTCGAGTTTTTCGAGGGCAGCAAGGCCGAGACGTGAGTCCCTGTCTGTCTGTCTGTCTGTCTGTCTGTCTGTCTGGCTGTCTGGCTGTCAGCAGTCCGTGGTCGAACGCCCGCTGACTCTCGCCGTAGCTTCTCGAACGAGTCGGCCGGCGTCGCCGACCTCATCACCACCTGCTACGGCGGGCGCAACCGCAAGTGCGCCGAGGAGTTTGTCCGCTCCGGCCAGTCGTTCGACTACATTGAGAAGAAGCTCCTCAACGGGCAGAAGCTCCAGGGCACCGCCACCGCCGAGGAGGTCAATGCGTTCCTCGTCGCGCGCAAGCGGACGCACGCCTACCCCTTGTTTGAGAAGGTGTACAAGATCGCGTTCGAGGGGCTGCCCCCCAAGAACATTGTTGTCGGGCTCTAAGGTGGGGCGGCGCCCGGTGTGTCGTCTCTCTTGTGCCGTCTCTCTTCCCCCGGACGCACGGGTGTGCCGGGATCTGTTTCTCTCTCTCTCTCTCTTTCTCTCTCTCTCTCTCTCTCTCTCTCTCTTCGTCGACGGGGCGGAGCTGTGTAGCCATTTAGCGTGTTTATTCATCCATACCAGCAAGGAGTGCAGCCATTAGACGCCCGATAGAATTCATAGACTGCAAGGTGGGCCACCCCCCACCCTCTTCCCGGTAGCATAGTCGGTTGGTTCTCTGCGTCCTGCGATGGATCAAGTGACGTCCACGTCCACTCTCGCTCACGTGTGTTTGGTGCGCATACGATTTTATCCGACGCGCCGCGCGATTTAAATTTGCGCCGGCGATCAGCGAACAGCGGGATCAGAACGCCGGCGCGGGGGGCGTCATCCGACGGCCGACGCCCGCCCGGGAGGCAGGAGCGAGGAGACGGGGGAGGATATTTCGCGGCACTCTCGCTCTTGCCACCGCTCTCGACGCCCGACGCCCACAGCCGCCGGCCCCATACACCCCCGGCGATGGACCCTCCCATGGCCCCGCCCGACAGCCGCCCCGCACCCCAGGACCAGACCCCGCTCCCGCTCGACGTCCTCTGCAACGTCGTCTCGCTCATCCCCCCGCCCTACTACGCCTCCCCGCCCTCCCCCTCGCGCTCCGCCACCACCACCCCCCCGCTCTGGCAGATCGAGAGCCTGGACCCCGCCCCCGCGCCCGCACAGAACGCCGTCCAGTGCATCTCGGCCATCACCCGCAGCTCCTCCCGGCTGCTGGAAGCAGCGAGGCCGTGGCTCTGGGAAAACGTCGACGTCAGGAGCGGCAGAGGCTGGCTCGCTATCGTCAATGCCTTGACAGAGGAGGTCATCGACGACCTCGGCGCCGGCGGCGACGTCACGCCCCAGCCCCCGGCGTATGAGGGTGGGAGTGGCGGCGCAACGCCAGTCTCGGGCCCCGAAGCCCACACGGCACCCGCGACCATCGCCGCAGGCTTCGCGGCGTACACGAGCATGCCCCCCTCCGCCGTGTTCCCGTACCCCATCGCCTCGAGCTCCGCACACGTCGGCCCCAGCCTCGCCGCAGCACAGTTCTCTACCTCCCCCCCGCAGCCGTCTAGTATCTACCAGCTGCTCACCCCGCCCACCTCGCGCAACACCTCTCCGCGCCGCGCCCCGCCCCCGCCCCACATGGTCACACCCGCCGCAGCCGCCGCCGCCGCAGCCACCGCCGCGGGGGCAGGCGGACACCCGTACGTCTGCGCGAGCTCGAGCCACAGCCCAAACCCCGGCCCGGGCCCAAGCCCCGGCCCGAGCGTAGTAGCGTCCCCCACGTCGAGCGCCGTGGCGCGCACAAAGCTGCGCGGGCGCTCGCGCTCCCCGCGGCGCAGCGTCGAGTTTAGCACGGACGGGATTACGGATATGCTGGAGCGGGGGCGGCGGTCGGCGAGTAGTCATTCGTATGGGTCGGACGGGTCGGTCGGGAGCAGCGGGGCGGGGGGTGTGGGCGGCGTGGGCGGCGTGGGCGGCGTGGGCGGCGTGGGCGGCGTGGGCGGCGGGAGTGGCAGCGGGTTTGTGCGAGGGGCGTTCGCCCACCGCCGGACGAGTCTCTCGCGCTCTCGCACGTGGCACAACAGTGTCCCTCCCGACGCCGACGACGACGCCGACGACGCCGACGACGCCGACGACGCCGAGGGCGAGCAGCAGGACGAGGTCATGCCCCTCGCGGAGCCGCCGATGCAGTTCAGAAACCCGGGCGGGGTCATCACGCCGCGGTGCACCGTCGAGGCGAGGGAGAACGCCAACCCAGAGTTGCTGCCGCCTCCGGGGCCGTACATCCACCACCTGAGCTTTACAAACTTTAGGACCATCGGGAGCAGGAGGAGCCAGGACGAGGCCGTCAGGGGCAGGTTTGTGACCGCAGGGAGACTCGAGGGGGTCATCAAGGTGAGCCCGGCTTTCAAAATCGGCCAGCATCATCAAACGCTAACTAACATAATCCCGGCGGCGGCTCTAGAACGCGCCAAACTTGGTGTCGCTCTGCATGACAGAGTACGTCGACTCGTCCCTCTCCTACCCCGTGATCGAGGAGCTGCTCTTCCGCGGCTCGCGCCGCCCACGCCACCGCTCCCCCTCCAAGTCGCTCTCCCGCGCGCGCTCCCTCTCTATCGGCCCGCCGCCCTCCACCACGTCCACCTCCCACGACCAGCTCGACCCGCCCCGCCCAGAGTACGTCCCGTACGAGGACGAGACCGAGGACCAAAAATGGACGCGGCGCGCAATGTTCACGCCCCTCGAGGCGCTCGACCTCAGCGGCTGCGTCAGCAAGGTCTTCAACGAGGCCATGTCCGAGTTCTACGAGACTTGGCTCGCAGTCGACGACGACTCCACAGAGGACGAGGACGAGGACGACCGCGGGCGCAGCCGCCGGCGCATGCGCGCCGCCGGTCGCACCCGCCGTGGGCTCCACTCGGCCGACGCCACAGAGGACGAGAGCGACCACGGGCCGTTGCACCGCCGCCGCCGCCCGCCGCGCTTCCGCGCCATGCGCCGGCTGTGCTTGCGCATGTGCACCAGCCTCTCCCCGCAGGTGATCACCTCCCTCGTGTGGTCCTTCCCCTCGCTCACACACCTCGACCTCTCCAACACGCGCGTGCCCGACGAGCTGCTCGTCTACCTGACCGAGCACTGCCCGCGCGGGACGCGGCTCCAGTCCCTCAGCCTCGCGCGGTGCCCGCGGCTCTCGCCCCAGGTCGTCGTGGACTTTTTGTGTGCCTCCCCCGCAACGCGCGACCTCGTCGACTTGAACCTGTTTGTCAACCCGACGCAGGGCAACGCCATCGAGTCCGACATGCTCATGCGGCTCATCACCCAGGCGCCGTGCGTAAAGTCGGGCAAGCTGCGGTACCTCGACCTCTCGTCAGCAAAGTTCACGCCCGACCACCTCGCACCGGGCGTCTTCCCGCCCCAGCCCAGCCTCATCTCCCTCGGTCTCTCCCACATCCCCACCCTCGGCCTGTCCCCCGTCGCCGACTTCCTCCTCCACGTCGCGCCCAACGTCGAGATCCTCACCCTCGCAGGCACAGCCACCACCTCCTCGCTTGACCCCTCCCGCTCCTCCCTCCAGATCACCCTCGAGCTCCACGCCCGGCTAATCAACCCGCTCACCACCCTCCCCTTCTCCCTCGCCTCGCTCTACCTCGGCCCGGGCGCAGCCGGCGGAAACACCAACCCGGGGCCTACCCGGCTCCGCGTCATCGAGCTCATCGGCCCCATCAGGAGGAGCATCGCCCCGGACGGGAACGGCGAGTGGAAGGTCGTAAAGTCAAAGGGCGGCAGGGGCTGGTACGTCGACCTCTCCGCTGGGTGGCGCAGAGTGCCCCCAGCGCCACCGGCCTCCTCCCCGCCCACACCGCACTCCACCTCCGGGCCCCTCCCTTCCCCTTCACCCTCCCACTCGTCCCTCCCCGGCACCGCCACCGGCGACGCCGCGTGTACCGACGACACCCCCAAGTGGGAATTCGTCCGCCACCTGCCCAAGACCCACCCGCACCGCGCGTGGCTGAACGAGCTCGCGGCCGCTACGGGCAGGGTCGCCAGTAATGTCGGGTGGCACGCGAGGAAGATGGAGGTCGTGAGGGGGATGGGAATGATGGGCCGCGAGGAGGGCATGGCAGGCGCAGGGGCGTTCGCTTTTGAGGAATAAGGGGTGCGTAGTGAACTAGGTTTGGGAAGGGATGGGGGGGGGGGGGGTACTCTTGAACATCGGTTTTTGAAACCCATATATATCGCGCGTCTTCCAGACTTCTATAGTTTAAACAACATACAGCACGAATAGCTGCTCCCATGTCCGTGTAGAACGTACTGTGCCACCCTTGATACGCCTGTTGTTGTTCATCGCTGCTGAACCCGTAATGTCTCTGTCTCGACTATCAACTGGTCCCACGTCGTCAAGCTCCCTTACTCTTCTGGTGAAGACTTGGGGGGCGTGAGTGTTTCTTGATGTGGTAAGAAGTGTCCGCTTGGGGTTCGTATATCGGGTATCAGCGGCGTGATCTACGGATCCAGGATCATGTCCAGAGTGTAGATGTCGCGCCAGTCACATCGGTCACATACTGATATACAACATCTGTATCCAAAACAACATAGGTCTCCCCCGCGCGACGCGGGGGGGGGGGGGGGGGGGGGGGGGGCGCTAGCGCCTCCCAGTATCATAAAACCTCGTCCCTGCCTTCGCCTTCTGCCTCTCCCAATCCTCCTCCCAGCTCCTCCCCCCCGCCATCGTACTCGGCGTCGCGTCCCACCCTCCCCTTCCCCCGCCACCTGAGGAGGCCCCCGACTTTTGGCTACTAGCCAAGAGCGCCCTCGCGCGCTCCCGCTCTGACTGCTCGCGCGCTTTGCGGGCAGCGTGTTGGTCTGCCGAGGGGGGGTGCGAGCTGCGCGAGGCGCTGTCCGATGGCCGGTTAAGGCGGCGGTGGGACGAAGGGTGGCTGGCGAGGAGGGTGTTTATCGATGTAAGGGGGTCGTTACGATCTTTTGACCTCGCGTCTTTCCTCCTACGCGCAGGGGTCAGCCACTAAGTCTCTCTTCGTGGAAACCGAGGATAGACCCGGAGCGCACCTCTGCCTTTCTCTCCGCTCCTCTGCCTCCTCACCCGTCTCCTTATCTTCATACCGCCGCATATCCTTATCCATATACCACGGGTTCGTCTCCCGCTCCGGCCGGCCAAGGTACATTGTAAAAGGGTCTTTCTCTTGGTCTTTTTTCTTCTTGGCAAGTTCAGCGGCGGTGGGTGGAGGTTTGAACTTGCTTTGCTGTAGCAGAAGGGATGGTCAGTTGGGCGGGCCGCGATATCCAGTGGAGCAATACCGACTCACGTCGCGTTCAGCATCAGCAAAGAGGTTCACATGACCCCCCACCTCCCACCCTAACTCCCCCTCATCGCTCCTCTCCTTCCCCCCCCCTCTTTCCCCCTCCCTCGCTTTCCCCCTCCCTCCATTTCCCCTTTCACTCGGAAAATCAAAGTCCAGCCGATCCCTCTTCTTCCTCTCCCGCTTCTCCTCTCTCGCCTTCGCCTTCCTATGCCGCTCTAAGAGGGAACCACCCTCGGGGTCGGGCGCGCGGGAGCTGGATGTCGAAGGGAGGTTGCCGTCGTCCTCCTCACCTGGAGAGGGGGAAGCTCCCTGGCGTTCCGTGGAGGGATACCTGGTCCTAGCACTTGGGGAGCCGGCTCGCCGGCGGAGGAGAGAGAGGCGAGCTTCGGCTTCCTGTAAAGTACCCACGAACTGGTCAGCGTCCGCTCAAATCGAGAGTCGGTGGAAGACCAGGACAATGGGCACGGCATAACGCACAGTATCGACGCGCTTCTGCTCCCTCGCAAGCTCCTCAGCTCGGGCTTTCTCCTCGTCCTCCCGAACACGCTGCTTGTTCTTCTCCAGGTAAGGGTGGTAGGACTTGTGTCTGTTAGTGGCGGCAGCGGGGGAGGGAGAGGGTGAGTGGTGGACGAGGTGGTGGTCAGCCGGTGGAGTGAGTCGTCAGTAGTGTATCGGGGGATTATCGCTGGTATACGCACTGGAGGATCTGCAGACGAGGCATCGTTGTTATATCAGCAGTAGCAGCAGCTCGTGTTGGAGCGCCATAGTACGAGCAAGTATGCCTGAAGATGCCAGTGTGGATCTTGAAATCACGGTCGTGCCGGGTTAGGCATGCGTTGTTGTCCGGCATGCTCATGCGCGCCTAAATCTACACGCTTTAAGCTCAAACGCGGCACGAGCCTCGCGCTGCTGCTGGTGTTGTGCACCTGTCCTTCACCAAACTAGTCCCACCTCCTGCTTCATACTATACACCCACGCTCTTTACTGCCCCCCCTCTCCCTCCATCCGGTATAAAAGAGTCCACAGCAACCATGTCTGACGGAATCGGTATCGCAAAGTACGTCCTCCCCCCAACCCCGAAAACAGCACGCGCTAGGTCGACACTGAGCCTCGAGCCCATCGCTTACTTGCAAACCCACTCTCGCTTTTTCTGTGAAGCTTGCCCAACCAGGTGAGCGCTATCTAGTTGACTAATTGTGAATGACAGATCCGTGCTGATGCTACGGCGATGATCACAGCGGCACAAGATCACGAGCCAGCGGGGCGCCCACTTTACCATCATGGTCGTCGGTGAGTCCGTGCGCGCCGTGTCGCGCGCCATAAGGATGTGCTGGCGCAGCTGCTCTTGTATCGTCTAGTCGGATGATGAATTGGCCGCGCCGAGAGTATTAGAGGAAGAAGAACTGACCATGACGTGCTGGACCACCAGGGCAATCCGGCTTGGGCAAGACCACCCTCATCAACACCCTCTTCGCGACTGAGATCTGCTCGCCGCGAAACTACCGTCAGCGGTACGTGCCCCTTCCCCATTTATGAAGGCCTGGTTTTGCATCGTTTCGTTTCTACCAGTGGTGGGGCTGACAGTAGGGATGCGTCGGTAGGTTTGCAAAACAGATGGACAAGACGACGGAGGTAGAGATCCTGAAGGCGGACCTTGAGGAGAGGGGGTTCGACATCAAGGTGAGGCGTGATGGACGATCTGGGGACCGGGCGGCCCCATGGCACCATTGCTTTGACAAATGCTCACCACGGGATGATTTCGCGCTTTGTAGTTAACCGTGATTGACACGCCCGGGTTCGGCGACTATGTCAACAATCGCGACAGGTGAGCTGTCCCTCCCAGCTCAAATGTACCCATTGGGATCATACCACGAGCGAGTGATGACTGACACCCACCCCCAGCTGGTCGCCCATTATCGACTTTGTCGATGACCAGCACGAGTCTTACATGCGCCAGGAGCAGCAGCCGCACCGACATGAGAAGCAGGACCTGAGGATCCACGCTTGTCTCTACTTCATCAAGCCTACCGGCAGCACGTATGTCGGCGGGTTGATCTAGGTGTCGTGCGTGATACACGCTGATGTGAGGCATTTGCATTTGGGTGGTGTAGGATCAAGCCTCTTGATGTGGAGATTATGAAGCGTCTGGGGACTAGGGTGAACCTCATCCCAGTGATTGCCAAGGCGGACACCATGACCTCAGAGGACTTGCAGAACTTCAAGACTATCGTGCGTTTCCCGTGGCGTCAAAGTTTGGTTTTGGAGCGACCCAACAATTGACCAATGCACCTCCACCACACTCGAAAAAAACAGATCCGTGAGGTTGTCGCCGCGCAAAACATCAAAACCTACACGCCGCCCATCGACCCAGAGGACGAGGCCGCATCGGAGCACGCGCGCGCTATGCAGGCGGTGATGCCTTTCTCAATCATTGGAAGCACGCAGGACGTGACTACGCCGGACGGAAGGATCGTCAAGGGCCGCGAGTACCTGTGGGGTGTTGCCGAGGGTGAGTCTTTGGCTCTTGCGTGGGCTGGGTAGAGTAGAGTGCCCTGAGGGGTGACAGTGCTGATGCGCGATACGCCCCCGATGTCGCAGTGGAGAACGAGGAGCACTGCGACTTCAAGAAGCTCCGCTCGCTGCTCATACGCACGTACATGCTCGACCTGATTACCTCCACCGAGGAGACGCACTACGAGGCGTACCGCCTCGCGCAGATGGAGACGCGCAAGTTTGGCGAGCCCAAGGTCAAGAAGCTGGACAACCCCAAGTTCAGGGAGGAGGAGGAGCTGTTGCGCAAGAGGTTTACGGAGCAGGTCAAGCTGGAGGAGGCGAGGTTCAGACAGTGGGAGCAGCACGTGAGTGGGGAGTCGGTCGGAGGGGAGCTGTAAGCAGTGACGCGATGGGAAGAGGAGGCTGACGACGTTCGGTTAGCTCATTGCCGAGAGGGATCGGTTGAACAAGGACCTCGAGCAGGCGCACACCGCCATAAAGGCTCTCGAAGTGAGTCCCGTCCAATCGTTTATTCCTCTTTGCCATGCATGCGACCAACTACTGACGCCACGCCCAGGCCGAACTCGACCAGGTCGCCGCCTTCCACCGCCAGGGAAGTACCGTCGGCCGTCGCTAGACTGGCACTCGCCGGCCGTCTTGTGCACAAGTTGGCATTTCTGTCGCTGCCGGAGGAGGGCTGAATGGGCTGGAGGGATCTTAGGGGGAGGGGGGTCCCGCACATACATGTTTGAGAATTGAGTCGCGTTATCGGTATCTGTCGCCATGTTCATGACCTTTATGCCTTTCCGAAGTATACCCGTAATGAAATCGATTGTTGGGAGTGCGGTGTGTGGCTGTCCGGGGCCTGTCTTTGGGCAGGACTCGCTGCTCGAGTCGTCGGCCGGGGAGACATAAGCCCCTACATGCGGGGCATTTCATTGGCGGCGAAGGTACGCATCTGAGGAGTGATGATTGGTGGACGGGATCAAAATGTGTTTTTTTCTTTCGGGCGTAGTGGGCTGTCCCTGGTTTCGCTTGGGCCGGCTGAGCGACGACGAGAGCGAAGAGCGGACGATGAACTTCACAACGTCTCTCTCTTCAAAAGCTCTTCTCCATCCTCGTGGTCACGTTTCACTCGACCCACACAGCCCACACCCTCCCCCTCACCTCCCCCCTGTTGCCCACACACCCCGCCGGGCTGGATTATCTACAAGCCCACCCCACTTCCCCGAACGCGCCCACGTCGTCCTACCCAGTCTTCTCCCGCAAAAGACAGCTCCAATAGGAAGTCTTCCAATAATCCTTCCCCCCCCCCTTGATAAAACAAGCTCCTTCCCACATCCATCCCCCTTCACGCCCTCCCCCTCCTTCCCTTCCCTACCACACACCATTTCTCCTCGGCCAGCCACTCCGCCGTGCTTTGCACACCCCTCGCTCTCCACCGTCCCCACCCCTTGCGAGTCCTGCGACATGTCGTGTCCCTTCCACAACAACGCCTCCATCCAGAACCGCAGTCCCCTCCCGGACCGCGCGATGATGCTCGCGCTCAAGGCGCAGACAAACACCTTTGTGCTCGGCACAAGGAAGAGCAACCTCGCGCTCGTCCAGACGGGACATGTGGCCGAGGACCTCAGGCAGCTCCACGCCGGCGGGCGGGAGGGCAGCCCTGAGCAGGAGGGCTCCTTCACCCACCCGTACTCGTTCCCCATCGAGTCGATGACGACCGTCGGAGACCGCAACCAGACCACCCCGCTGCACCTGCTCTCGCCGTACTCGTCGAGCCAGCCGGCAAAGTCTCTCTGGACGGACGAGCTCGAGGCGCGCCTGGTGAACGGTCACTTTGACATGCTCGTGCACTCGCTCAAGGATGTGCCGACGGTGCTCAAGGACGGATGCGAGATCGGGTGCATGGTCAAGAGGCACGACCCGAGGGATGCGCTTGTGGTGAAGAAGGGATTGCCATACACCCGCCTGGAGGACCTCCCGGACGGAGCAGTGGTCGGCACCGGCAGTGTTAGGCGAGTGGCTCAGCTGAAGAGGGCATTCCCCAAGTTGGTCTTTGAGGACATGGTGAGTCTTGTCATGTCGCATGGATTTCCTCGTCGCATTGCTGACTCCCTCTCAGCGTGGAAACCTGAACACGCGGTTCAGCAAGCTCGACAACCCCGAGTCTCCCTTCGCGGCTCTCATCCTCGCCATGTCCGGCCTTGAGCGTCTCTCCATGGCGCACCGCGCCACATCTCCCCTGTCCTCTCCTACTCTCATGCACGCCGTCGGCCAGGGCGCCCTCGCCGTCGAGATCCGCACCAATGACCCGCGCGTGCGCAACGCCCTCCGCGGGCTCGGCCACTGGCCCACAGAATGGGCGTGCGGCGCCGAGCGCGGGTGCCTCCGCGTGCTCGAGGGTGGTTGCTCCGTCCCGGTCGGTGTGGAGAGCGAGCTCGTCGAGCTCGCCGAGGACGACGCTACCGCCCTCGAGGGCATCGCCGACCCGTACAAGACCCAGCCCGAGTCGGCGCTCGCGAGTGACTCGCCCATGCTCTGGTTCTCGGGCCTCGTAGACACCACCGCCACCCCTCTCCCGTCCACCTCTGTCTTCTCGAACGACGCTCTCCCACGCTTGCGTACCCGCCTGGCGAAGCTCACGCTCCACTCGTGCGTTACCTCCACAGACGGCACAAAACACGTGCTCTACTCGCCCCCGCCCGTGCTCGTGCGGTCGTACCGCCAGGCCGAGCAGTTTGGCGAGGAGTGCGCGCGCGCGCTGAGGACGATGGGCGCGGGGGAGATCTTGGATGAGATCAACCGCCTGAGGAAGGAGCGCGAGTTGAGGGATCTGGAGAGCGCTATTGAGCGGAGCAGGAAGGCAGAGGAGGAGGAGGAGAAGGCGTTGCGTAATGGGGGCGCAGAGGCCGCTGCTTAGGCGCAGCCGTCTGCTGTCTGGGGGTGCGGGAGACACGAGGGCGGTGATGTGTAATTGTGTATCATATGTGTACACGTAATGTTCTACGTACGAGGGGACTTGGGCAGGGGGTTACTGCATATAGATGGGCCTTGGGGTATCAGGCATGGTTGGGCACCATTCACGCTATACTGGCATGTACATCTCGCATCGGACAGACACAGACAGAATGGCTCAGCAGCAGTGGTCTCCAATGTGGGCTCTGCCGAGACAAGGGTGAACGGGATCAAACCTCTTTTCTCCTGGTCGGAATTCTCCGATGGCCCAGAGGTCTATTGTTCTTATTGTTCTCGACGGCGCACCTACAACAAGGCCCATTGTTCGCATGCACTACTCCGCCTTCGCTCTTTGACCTCCTGGAGAGGTAAGCAGGCTATATAGACGACGTCCAGCCTCCTGTTCTTTTCCCCTAATCGTTCTCGAACTCGTCGCGTACATCGTCCACTCTCTTCTCCACCCATCACACCCACCGCCAGCCACAGTCATGCTCAGCAGGTCAATCGCCTTCATTCTCGTCTTCTCCCTCTTCTCCCTCGTCCCCTTCACCCTTGCCACCGCCTCTTCCCAATTCCACATCCAGACCTCCCACCATGCTTCTGGTACGTGGGGGGGGGGGGGGGGCGCCCCCCCCCCCCCCCCCCCGCATTGTCTCTGACCACCCACCGCACCATCTGCCTTTTGCCGGCCCCTGGCGCCGATATAAACCAGCTGACTTGGGACTGACGGACGACTTACAGCGTGCTTTGTGGACTGCCACAACCGTGTGAAGAGCTCGGTGTCCATTCCTGGGACGGGCTCGAATAGTTTCCAGTGGATCGCGCAGAATTGCCGCTACGACGTATGTCCCTCCGCACCTTGTCCCGTCCCCTCTCTCCAACACCACTCGGCCTCTGTACCAGCCACGCCCACCGCCCCTTCCATCTACCCCGATGAACCACCCCACGCCTAGATCATAAAGCTTACATTGCGCCGTCTTACCTCCAGCGCTGGGTCGACCTCATGTCTGAGTGTCTCCCCCTCATCTGTACCTCCGCGCCAGACGTCGCATACGCCGTCGAGTACGGCACCTCCTTCTGCGAGCGAGCGGGCGTCGAGGACGTCGTGATTCCCTTGCCGGAAAGCTACCTTTCGAGTGCGAACGGGACGTACTTCCAGTGAGTTTCAGTGGTGGATCGCTGGGATCGGCGAGGTCGAAATGAGAAAAGGGTGAGAGGCCAGTAGCTTATGCGAGCGGGTGTTGTAGGTCGGCGGAGTACCTCGCGTCGGGGGCGGAGGCAGTTACAGTCGGCAAGGCCGTGTTGGGGGCGTCTGTCCTCGGTGCGCTTTCACTTCTCCTCTAGACACGATGTTGTCCTTTTGCCAGAGACAGCACCGGCCGAGGCGTCTCCTAGCAAGGTGTATAGAGGGACCTGCCGGGGGCGGGGGGGGGGGAGGGATTTCGTTTCTTCTTGGTTGCGGGCACCGACGCCCACGTGTGTATGCATATCTACTATCTACCTCGTCTGCATGACCAAGGAAGTTCAATAAGAAGAGCTAAGTGATGAGTGCCCGGTTAGTTAACGGCGAGTCTGAGGCGAATGAATAGCTTGAGATACGTTAGTCCATCCAAGCACCCTATATATGCATGGCGCGACGGTCGAGGTCTTCTACTTGGCTTCCTCGTCGTCCCATCCGGCAGGCTTCTGCACGTTTCCCCAGTCCACCAGCCCCAAGAACCTCTCCATCTGATCGACAACTTCCCCTGTACCATCGTCCTCCTTCTCAACACTCGCCTCCTCTTCCCTCCCAACTTCTTGTCGTGCCGCCTTACCCCCACCCTGTACGTCGATCCTGATATATCCCTGCGTCTATCCCACCCATCCCCATACATACATCAGCATTTACATCTCTTTCTGCACCTCTCAGTACGGCCTGAACCTCGCCCCAGGTCCTCCGCCACTATGAAAATCGCTCCTCACCCGCCCTGATCCCTCATCCTCGTCTGCGTCTTCCCACTGGCCGTCCTCGCCTTCAAAATCATCGCCGTCGTCACCACCAAATCCGAAAAAGGAAGAAGGCTCGCCGGATGGAAGGAGGGAGTCGTGCAGAGCTGAGCAGTTGGAGAGAGCTTGGAAGAGGGGCTCGACTAAGTGAGGGGAGGGTCGGAGTCAGTATGGCGAGGACGCTTGGTATATCATATACAGAAAGAATAGATGCGGTAATTAGAATCAGGCAATGACGGGGGTGAGTGAAGCGGACGATGACGGGGGTGAGGGAAGAAGAAAGAGAAGCTGGACGCACGTTTCGACTCATCAGGCAAGTATATCCTCACCTCCCTCATCTGCGCAAACTCCTCCTCAACTCCACCTTCCACATAGTCTCCATCCATATCCTCATCCTCATCCTCATCCTCAGCCTCAGCCTCATCCGCACCATCCCCATTCACATGCCCGTTCCCGTTCCCGTTCGCCTCCGCTACCGCTCCTGCGGGCGGGCCCGCGGCCGAAGGCCCGTCAGACTCATCGATCTGGCAGTACAGGTGGGCGGGGCCGTCGACACTCGCAGGTGTGAGAGCGTGGAGGGTAAGAGAGGGGAATGGGAGGTTAAAGCCAGGGGAAACGGGAGAGTTGGGGAGGAACACCACGGCGCTGGAGGGAGAGGCAGAGGAGGCGGAGAGCAGAAGTCAGCTAGACTGTACCGAATGTCGTGGAGTTACAGGCGGTAATAGATAGCTCACTCTTCATTCACAAAGAGATTTCCGGCAATCTGTCCTGAGGGCCAGCTCTCCCATCCGCCAGTCTGGGTGTTCATGACCACCTCGACGACGTCGTTCCACCGGAGGATAGGGGGAATGTCGACGAAGGACGCGGGGGTGCTGGAAGTGAGCTGGGCATGCTCCTCGGGAGAGATGGTAGTTGGAGGAACGGTGGTGGTTGTCAACATCGCAGTCCGGTGTGCTGGGAGTAGCGTGAAAGTGGTAGCAACAATAGAAATATGTAAAGTGTCACAAAGATCAACGCTCCCTTGAACGAGGAAGGTGCAGGAAGGTCTGGCAGCCGCATGACGGAAATTTTGGTTCCGGTCATGTTTACAGCTCTTCATGCAATTCTTGTCCGGTTCGTGTATGTTAACCCGAGCATGAAAGACGGTAATGCTGAGCCTGAACCACCTCAGTCGCGCTTCTCACGGCTTCCATGCGTATCTATAATCGTCATAATACTGCTACACGATGCATCTCGCCCCGCTCTACCCGCCCGCCTTCCAGTAGCAGATGTCGCCATCTACAATCTCGTAAGGCTTCCCCTGTTGCCTCAGCTTACCAGCAGCCTTGACAGCAGCCTCGGTACCATACTCCTTCAAGTCGTTGAAGGACATAATCTCACCACACACGAACTTGTTCTCGAAGTCGGAGCTGAAGAGGAGAAAGTGGTTGTGAGTAGATTGTTCGAGCAGGGGCAAAGGCCGACCGGAAATGACTCACTGGATGACACCAGCGGCCTGAGGAGCCTTGATACCCTTTCGGACGGTCCATGCTCGGACTTCCACCTGGCCACAGGTGAAATACCGGATGAGGTCCAAGCTCGTGTACCCAGCGGTAGTGATCTTCCCCAACGCGCTCGCATTCTTGCCAAGCCCAAGCTTCTCCGCCTCGGCGAGCTTTTCCTCGTCCGACATGTTGACGAGTCGCTCCTCGAGAGACACAGAAAAGGGGATAAGAGAGTCCCCGGGGTTGTTCTCGTCGATCCACGCCTTGATCTTGGGAAGCCACTTGTTCTTCTTGCGAACAAAGTCGCGCTCGGAGAGGTTGACAAGGTATGTGATGGGCTTGGCGGTGAGAAGGGTGAGACCATTGATGACCTCGACCTAATGTGCGTGATGGTATCAGCACAGCTCGTGTGTCATTTCCAAATCCACACAACGGAGGATATATGAGGGGAGGAGGGGGGAAGGATCAGAAAATAGATAAACAACTTTCTCTCATTTGTATAATGGGCGTTACTCCACATCGATGAGCTGGGTTTAAAGAGCGAAGCTCTGTTTCATCATACATAGGGTAGGGGGAGAGGGTGGGGGGGGGGGGGAACAGACACAAGCAGACAGAGGGAATATAGCTCACCTCCTTGTTCGACCAAACACCCTTTCGCACGTCCTTGTTCTCCACAGTGAGGGTGTTCAAGATCCGCTCAACGGTAGCCTAGAGATCGATGTTTGGTCAGCACTCTGCACTCCAGCCCAACAGCGACAACCGGTCAACTCACAATTTCCTCCTTCCTCGCCTTGTCGGCCAAGCTCGAGCTCCCCAAGTTCTTAGATAGCTTCTTCAGCCTCTCCAACTCCTTCTCCACCCACTCAATGTCCTTCAGCCTCAACTCGGTGCTGATGATCTCCATGTCTCGCAGAGGGTCGACGTCACCCTCAACGTGGATAACCTCGGCGTCGTCAAACGCGCGGACCACCTGAAAGATACCGTCGACGGCACGGACGTGGGACAAGAAGGCGTTACCGAGACCGGCACCGGTGGAGGCACCGGCAGTAAGACCGGCAATATCGATGCAGGTAAGGAAAGCGGGGATTTTGTTGGAGGGCTTGTAGACGGAGCAGAGCCAGTCGAATCGCTCGTCGGGGACGGGAATACGGGCCTCCTCGGGGTCGCTGAAAGGGGATCATTTTTTAATGAGCTCGGTTCAATTTTGACGTCTGATGGCAATTACCATGACTCACATGGTGGCGTAAGGGAAGTTGGCCGCCTTACCAAGGTCGGTCTGAGAAAGGGTGTTGAAGAACGAAGACTTGCCGACGTTTGGCAAACCAACGATACCGATCTGTGATGGTCTTGTCAGGGGCCGATTTCAAGACAGGTGGTGCCAGAATCCAGGACTCACCTTCAAGTTGTTACCCGGTCGACCGAGCATGATCTTCTTGGGCTCTTCTGTCTTCTTCTTGGGCGCCATCTTCTTTGCTTTTGCGAGGGTAAGGGGGGTGGTAGAGAAGGGTCTGGGTGTGGGGGCAATCGATCGAAGAGCGAGTGTCCTTGCCGTAAGACAGATGGTTTGAGAAGCGATGCGGGGGAGCGTCAAGCTTCTTCTTGGGATGGAGGCGAGAGAGAGGCGAAGGGTCATGCACCTCTTCGTATGATGTTTATGGATGGAGGGTGTTGAGAGTCAAAGAATGCTGCAGAAGATCCAGCCTGCCCCGATCCCAACTTTGGCCGCGTCCAAGGATGACGTGGAGTTTCCCTTGCCACCACGCCTGGTGCAAGTGGCATACTCCGGGGCCCCGCGCTACCAGGAGGGTTCAAAGGAGCATCGCGTGTGGCTGTTCAATTTGCTGTCCATATTTAGACACTGTAGACCGCATCGCATCGTAGCTCTCTCTTCTCTCCACAGTCGCATACAGCCCTCTACGAGAAAACCTACCACTCAAGAACCCCAAACATGGCTACCGAAGCGATCAGCCTCTCCCCTTCAACCCTCGACGAGCTCTTCAGCGCCGCCATCACTTGTACGTCAGCCCATCGACAGAGGCTGTGGTCAAGCTTCCAGCTAACCGCCAGTTGCATCCGTATCAGATCGTGACCGTGCATATGCACCGTACTCTAAGTTCCAGTAGGTTATGCTGCTCCTGTACTGTACTGAATCAAATGGCTTACAAAGTGGTCATTGCAGTGTCGGTGCTGCTCTCCTTGGAGATGATGGCCAGATCATTGGTGGTTGCAATGTCGAGAACGCTTCCTACGGTGGGTAGCGCTCGTGACTGACTGACTTGGCCAAACTGACCCGAGGCTGTAAGGCGCTGGTATCTGTGCTGAGCGCACGGCTGTGACCAAGGCCATCGTGAGTCAGCGACAATGGTTGCAGGCCCCTCGTGAACGATGCCAGATCGCTGAGCCCTGCTACTCCTTCGTCTAGAGCGAAGGCCGAAATAAGTTCCTTGCTGTTGCCGTCACATCGTGAGTCTGCTTCTATTCCCCACTCTTATTCTCCCGGCACCTTTCACTGACAACCCCCCCCCCCGCCACAGTGACGTCCCCGCCCCTACCACCTCCCCCTGCGGCATCTGCCGTCAATTCCTCCGAGAGTTTCTCGAGCCCCACGTCCCCATCTACCTCATTTCTGGCGCCTATCCCGTAGGCACCAACCCTGCCTTTTTGCAGGATCTTGATAGCGAGGAGGCGAAGAAGCACGTTGTGAAGATGACAATGGCGGAGGTGTTGCCGAACTCGTTTGGGCCCGAGCATCTGCTGAAGTGAGAGGGAGTGGGGGTGAATTCAGTTGTGGGCGATGGGGGTCGAGCGGTGAGGCAAAGTTTGACCTGTGTATGCATGGGTGTTTAAGGGTTTGAGCCAGATAGCTCGGAGAAGGAGGTGTGGTCGTTGCCCAAATTTCAGCATACTGGTATCACATCCAAAACCTCGTCGGAACTTTCGCTCTGGGCACCGTAGCCGGCGGAGAAGACAGCTGCGATAATAGATGTGTGTGGAGGTGGGTGTCGCAGTGCCGCGACACTCAGGCAAACGATAGCTACCATGTTACGTAGATGTGAGACTAATGAGTCGTTGGTTGTCACAGATGCAATCATGTGGCTATCAAGACACCATTCCCGTCGTGGTTTGTAGGTATCCCCACTTCTCATCGAGATGCGCTTCACCGTAACGCTCCATCAGGTATACCCCCCGCCCCTCGTCCCTCCACCCTTCGTGTATGACGCATGATATTCACTACTCTGTCATGATCGTGTACCCCGCCCTAGATGTTATATCCACCCCGACTCAAATCTCCAGCCCTCATTGGCCGTTCGCCCGTCTATCTTTGTGTCGTAAAGTCGTCATAAGAAAGTCGTTAAATCAATGGTCGTTATACCCCGCCCACCCGACTCAACCCAAGCCCAGCCCAATTGATAGTCGTAGCGCTCGTCATATGCACACTGTTTGGCTTATTGATAGTACCGTTTCGTTACTATACACACAGTGGTGAATGTGCAGAGACGCGCCTGGGGCGACTATTGGTTCTCTCGTGGGACGAAGGATGGTCGGGAGGGGAGAGGTGGTTGTGAGTGGGTCTGGACGGTGAGGGGGGAAAGAGGGGTGATGGTGGAAAGGGATGTAGAAAGGGAGGAGAGGGCTTGGTGAGAAGAATGGGATTGGGGCTGCTGCTGCATCTGCCGCTGGGTGTGCGGGCTGGGCGACATCTGCTGCGACTGAGGGGCATTTGCCGTCCCCACGAAGTCGATGTACCCCTCCATCAACGGCACCTGTGACTGCTGATGCTGTTGCTGATGCTGCTGCTGGCCTTGCACTGACGTAGAGACCTGCCCCAGCATCTCGGGCGGATACCCAGTCCCGTAGAACAGTGCGCCCCCAAACGCCCCTCCCGTGCCCATTGAGTGATGTCCATGGCTCTGGCCTCGCGCGCCGAGCATCGGCGGCGTGGACAGCACCGATTGGGCGCTACGCAGCCCTGCTGACCGCCTTCCGGTCGGCGTGCGGAACAGGTTCTGGTTGCCCACGCTGGGGGGCAGCGTCGGGTGGGACTGTGACTGGGTGCGCGAGAGCGACTGACGCTGACTCTCCACGGCAGACGAATCGCCATGCTTATCCTGCCCCTGCCCCCCGGTGCCCGACCCCGTACTCGGAGGCGGCATCATCATCATCGTGGCCTCCTCCAGTCGCGCCGTCATCGACAACGGACTGTCCAGTCCTTCGCCCTGGCTGCCCGCCTGCGCCATCCTGATCCCGTGCCCGCCCGGCGGGCAGCTCGCTGGAACGGTCCAGGTGTCGCTCGGCACCATCTCCGCAACCTGCCCTTGGTCGTGGAACGTTGTGTACGTGCGGGCACCGGTGGGGTCCGTGGCAGACCGCCAGTGCGACTTGTACGTGACGAGGCTGTCGGGAAGCGGGAAAGAGCCTTGCCCAGTTGAGGGGGTCTGGAGGGAGGAGTTGACGGGCGAGACCGTGTCGTCCGTCGAGTCGTGGTGCCCACAGACTGACGTGTTGCCGCTGGGCGTCGAAATGGGTGTCTCGGGCTGAGTACGGATGTACTGGTAGCCCGACACGGGGCGAGCAATCACAGCGTTGGACGCCCGAGTGACACTAGAGGCGGACGACAGAGAGCGCTGTCGGCCATGGGAGATGAAGGCGAGGGGTGACTCGAGCGACCGTTCGAGCGACTGCATCATGGGAAAGCTCCCGTGCACAAGAACGTCCTGACGTATCGGCGTGCTGGTCGACGGCGCGAAGAACGTCGTGCCCGGCGCCGAAGGGGGAGAGTGTGGTGTAGTCGCTTGACGCTGCCTTATGCTGCCAGGCGTGACGGTGGAGGGTGTTGTGGCCTGATGAAGCTGTCAGCACATGATAATTCAAAAGGCCGATGTTTAATAGTGTATTCACCTCGCCCGTCTTCCCCTGCCTGCTCTCCAAGCTGACCTGCCTCATACCCCGCTCCAGCGTCCACCTATCGTAGAACTGGGCCAGGCCCTCCTTCATCCCCTCGAGCTCGTCCTTTCCTAGCCCGAGATGCCTCTTCGTCTCGTGGTCCTTGCTGTCCACAAGCGCAAACACCGCGAGTGACGCAAACGAGGCCCCTTCTGACGACGTCGCCAGACCCCCGACAGGGGTCGGCGTCGGAGACGGTACCCTCACCGTCAGCTTCTTCACCCCTTCCCCTAGCGACGCCAACGACCCTTGGCGCTTCGCCTCTGGCCGTTGGCGGTACTCGCTGGGGAGCGTCGGCACCGGCGGCGGTGTAGGTGAGCGCGGCCAGTCTTTCTGGTGATCATTTCTCAGCACCACGCCATCCGAGGACGTACGCAGCACCCTCGGCCGCTCCTCTCTCCCAGGCTTGGCCCCCGCAGCCTCCTCCCCGACGTCGACCAAGAGCCCGGCGTTAGCATTTTGCAGCTGCGCATGGAAGGCTTCTGGCTGGGGTTCAGACTTTCGTCGCTTGTAGGGAGGGCTGGGGCCAATGGCATTCTGACCGACCGTGGAGGTGTAGGTGGGGATGGGGAGGCGGGTGACGGGGGAAATCCTAGTGGAGGAGGAGGGTCCGCTGATGGAGGCGGACTTGCCCTTGGAGGACCGAGGGATATTGGTTCGGAGACCCAGGTCGAGCGACTGGGTGCTGGAGCCAGGGGTTCCCTCGGTGTTCCAGTACCCAACGTTGTCAAGGTACCCTGTACTGGGGGTTGATGCCGATGGGGAGAAAAGCGTGCTGGGAGGTGACTCGCCCGAGAGGGAGGTCCCGAAGAAGGGGGCGGTGCCGGGAGAGACGGAGAAGTACGACCCGGTGTGGGTAGAGTAGGTAGAGGAGGCGGGCGAGGGGACAGTGATGCTGAGCGAGCTCATGGTGTTGGGAGACAAGTGCGAAGGGGTAGGGAGACCACCACTAGTCTTCCTCGCAGCGGCCTGCGCATGGCCAAAGGTGAGCATGAGACCAAGTCGAGGTTAGGAGTGGCTGTGCGTACCTCTTTTGCCTCCTTATCTCGTTGACGCTTCCGCCTCTGTCGTTCCCGCCCCTTCTCTCGTGTCCTCG
Organism: Cryptococcus sp. VH57_BW; assembly: GCA_024271845.1. NCBI lineage: Eukaryota > Fungi > Basidiomycota > Tremellomycetes > Tremellales > Cryptococcaceae > Cryptococcus > Cryptococcus sp. VH57_BW. Next base: position 78,431 of record JANBXI010000009.1, read on the forward strand.
CAATCTTCTCGGCCAAAATCTGGTCCTCCGTCTTGTCGTCTTCGTCCAACTCGGGCGACCGCGGTCTGCTCTTCGACGCACTCGACTGATCCGCACCAGCTCCCTGCAGAGGCTCTACCGATACCTCGAGAGTACTGGACAGCGCAGAGGGGATCTGTGAGGGGAGCATGGCCAACCTCCAAGTGGGGCTTGCAACGTGTATGCTCCCGCCAGAGCTCGTCCCCTCCGTGCTACCGCGCCGGAACTTTCTCGCCTTGGTGGGCGTGGGGTGGGTGACCTGTAAGCTAGGAAGGCGATGGTCCTCTGGAGAGGACCCGCGGGTAAGATGCCGTGATGAGGGTTGGGAGATGGGCTGAGAGGGAGGCTGGGGGTGGGATGTAGTTTGGCTGTGGGAAAAGGAATGAGAATGTACGAGAGGGGGAGGAGGTGATGGGTGTGGGAGGTAGTCGTGGGTGGGAGGGTGTGTGTGTGGAAGTGGGGGAATGTACATCGTGGAGGAAGTCGTGGTACTGTCGTAGGGTGTCGAGTCCAAGAAGGTGGGCGTAGAAGAAGAGGAGGCGGCAGATGCAGATGAGGAAAAGTACTGCAGTGAGGGCATGATCTGTGGTTTAGGGTGAGCGACGCTGCGGAGACAGGAGGGGAGTAGGGTGGGGCTGAGCGTGCTCGAGAAGGGGTAAGGCGATGGCGGGATATACGGAGAGACATCACTCACTGCTCACGCCGGCTGGCGATGTGGTCTGGGGCGCTGATGGCACTGGAAGGCCCTGTCTTCCTCGGGTTGTACGTATGTGCCCTCTGTCTGTTCTCCCCGCTGCACCTTCGGGTGCCCTCCCGTGCCACGCGCGTTCGACGCGACTTGGGCCCTGTCTTTTTCTCGCTGGTGCTGCAGCGAGTGAGGCGTATGTATACAGGCAGGCGGCTGCCGACTACTTCCTGGTGGCAGATATATCACAGACGTGGAAGGGGGTGGGCGGAGGAGGAAGAGGAAGGGATATGTATCGGATTTCGGACTCTGCGATTAGAGGCGCGAGGTCATCGGTCATCGAGCATTACGATTGCTAGGAAATGCTTAGGAGTAGTAGGAACAAATTAATTCCGGCACAAATCCCTAGACTTGACTTCCCCCGCCCCGGACTCTGTCCCTTCCAGCATGCCACAGCCAACCTCAAGACCTATCTATCTACGCATGCCATACTCGGCTTTCGCTCCGCCGCCAACGCTTCTCTCGTGGGCTATGTATGCTCGGAGAGTAACTTAGAGCGGCGCCTCAGCCTTCCCCGTCTCTCGTCCGGTGAGACACGCCGAGGCCCCACTAGACGTCCGCCACATTTCTCGGGAACTCGCGTCGCAAGTCCCTTGGTCGAGCTAAAACCCATATTATATATTGGTTTCGATAGCTGTGTTATGTTTACGCTGCGCTTTCTTGGTCCCGGGTCTGGGCAACACCCAGCCAGATAGCCTGACACACCATACCATACATACGCTGGAGACCCAGACCTTGCACAAATCTCCGTCGGCTGAGAGGCTGAGGCACGTTTTGACGCGTTCGACCGCCATGGGCTCTCGTCTTATGCACAGAGTACGTTACTACCGTACAGCGCAGGATCGGTACAGCAGGGGCTCCGTCTCCCGTCCAAGGGCATACAGTGAGAGACGTATGTAGGGCTGGAGCTCGGGTTTACCATGCATAGGGAGCCGGTGTTTTTGCCGCATGCGCCAGTAGTGCCAGAGCGTGTCTCGTGAATTCACGATCGGTGCCAAGGGGCAAACAGTGCGGGCCGTGGGCAATGGTTATAGGTTACCAATTCTGGCCATGCGCGCTTAGAGCAGGGGTGGCTCCTAGCACCCTGGCACACAAGTACCGTATGTGACCTAGGTCCGGGCTGTTATGTCATGCACAAAGGGAGCATAGACGTGTACTGCCCACTAATATGCCATGCAGGTGGTGCGAAGGACGTGTTGAGGAGGACGGGAAGGAAGACGAAGAGGAGGACGGGAAGGAAGACGAAGAAAGTGCTCAGGCTTCGGGACAGCTAACAGGACTGGACCACGGAGTCTGTACGTTGTATGGAAAAGCACGTTCTGGAACATGACGGGCAGTGACCTCCTGCTGACGACCCCCTCCCTGAAGGAAAAGTGGTACAAGAAGCCGATCGGTATAGCACACGACAGCGAACGGAGGGAGTAGACGGTCTCCCTGTACCCGCACCCCCTACCTATACGGTGAGCTGTCCCCAATGAATACTACTGTCTGCATGCCCCAAGTTCTCGTCATGTCCGAAGGTGACCGACCTCGTTCGGGCCAAGACCCGAACGCGACGACTCCCTTCGAGAGGAAGACTGCGTACATGCCCGGTGAGAGGGGGGCGTCGCGATCGCGGCTGAGCGCGACCCTGGGGCCCCCTTCTCCGGGCCCTCCCCGCCGCCCGCCGCTTGCCCGGGCATCCCAGATCCTTCCGCACGTCGTACGTCCACGGCTCCCGGACTTCTTAGCATGGGATCACGCAAACTTTCAGGCATGTCAGACCCGCCAATTTGGCGCCTGCCGGTGAAGCCGGCCCACACCTCCCGATTCCGGGCGCGCGTGCTTTTCCGGTGGCTTTCTCATTCTCTTTCCCAGGCTTCAGCCGACGACGCCGAGGATAGGGTGGCTAACCCTCTGCGAGAGTCGACTACTAAAGGAATACATAGATAAGCATGACCACAAGCAAACTACATGTAGTTCACACGTACGAAGCTGTTCCGCGACCACCCTTCGGGCCCCGTTGGCGACACACTCACGGGCCTTCTCCTGAAATCATACCATGTGCTGCCGAGAGCCTGTTTGCCAAGGTGGTGGTGCCCAGTATATCAGACAGCGCCGTCTGGTTGGAAGGAGATGGAGCGCCTCCCGGGGAGGGATCCGATCGCAGCCCTGTGTTGCATACCGTCTCGGGTGCAGACCAGCTCGGAGTGAGACAAACGTGCAACCTGCCGCGCGTGGCTGGCTGCACAGTGAGGCGGGAGGACAGGGGGCGGTGCGCCAGCTGGAGCGAGGCTCAACCTTAAGGACTCGTTCTCCGTCTCTGACATGCAGCGCACAGACTGTGCATATGATATACACGCACGCATGCTGTTAGATAATTAGATTTTTTTTGGTTTGCATAGTATCTAAGAACAGCATAGATAGAATCTGAGAAAGAAAGGATCTGAGAAAGCTGCAGTACATGCGCCATCTCCCCGCCGCGGGCGGGCCGCAACCCTGGCCCATGCACCGCGACCCTAGCCCACGCACACCCTTCACTTCTTCCAACACCCTCACTCGATCGCACATCCCTCTCTAGACCTATCTGCCGCGCGCCCCTCACTTCAGCAAACCCCATGCAACCCTCTCGAAGACCCTGTTGGCTAGCGGCTTTTAATCGGTGAAATAAATACACGGTGCGCCCCAATCTCTTATTTTTATGCAGCCGATCAGGGAACGTGGATGCCTATCGATCCTCATCTCGAGCGGGAAACGGACTGTGCCGCATGAGGCTGCGGGGGTGAACACGTGAGGAAGGGAGGAGGCATTGAATTAATTCGCGTACATGTACGCGAGTAGGGTGAGTCCTGCTTATGGAATTCGCGTACATGTACGCGAGTAGGGGAGTCCTGCTCGTGGAATTCAGGACTGGACTGGCACCACCTGACCACTCGAGTTCATCGCTCATGATGGTTCTCGAATAGATGCGCGACAGCTCGTCGGCCACGTTGACAGGCATCATTGGCGTGAGGGCCGGAAAGGCCAGCCGCCGAAGATGAGATTTCTCCGCACGGAGATCTGTGAAGAGACCGGGTACGCGCTCGAGCACAGACATATACGTGCGAGATGGCCCCCATGATGGCCTTCGGTTCCCGTGCATGTAATCCAAAGCTGCGTATGGCCCAGAGCCCAGATCGAGTGGAACGCTTGAACAAATATGCGGATCAGACGTCATCAAGACACCGACCGACAAAACCGCGTCGCGTCGAAGATACTCCGTGTCGCCTCCCCGGCCAAAAGATCCCCACTCCAGTTCGCTTCTTCGCTGTACAATTCGCATTTGAGGTCGGTTCCGATGCCGATCAGGACGATCTGCCGGACTTGCGGAGGGCGTTGCAAGCGGTATATACACGAAGCATGCATACGGTGGGTGCCGCTGAAGAGAACAAAAGGGACAATTATGCCACATTCGCGGTTGGCGGTCTCACGTGACCGCGTTCAAGAACGCCAGGAGCGCCAGGCGCGCTCGGACATCGATGGTCCATGCACCTGCCCTCCTCTGTCCTCTTCTTGTTCAGCCACACCTCGCATTCACTCTCCTCTGGCATCACCAACGCCCATACCCTCCTACGACCAGAGTGCACGTCAGACGTGCCCCCACGTGACTCTACACACCGTCCACACGAGCCGGACTCTTGCCACGACAGCGCCCCTTTCCCGCACGACAACCACGCCACGCTGGCACAGGAAAAGACCTGGACGCCGGCTGCTTACGACGTTAGACGCCCTATCACCTGTGAGTCTTGCCCAACATATATACCCTGTACACCCATAAACGCGTCGAGAACATCTGGAGAGCGCAAAGTTCTCCTCCACGACCTCTCCCCGGGCGGCGATACCTCGCAGGCAACGCTCCCATCCGTCTCGCTGTGGTGCCCTTGGCAACCACCGCATGGATCCATGAGCTGAACTCCTGCCCCATCTGCCAACAGTCTTTTCCTCCCCATTATCACTGGTGTAACCTTCCAGAATATACCATACATCACAAGTTGAAGATTGATTGCAATGGCTGCCGCGACAAGGAACATCAAGTGTGAGTGGGCAGCGGCGGGCATGGGCCGATAACATGGAGCTGATTGTGTATTGTCCTCCTCCCTCGTCTCAATCCTCTATGTCCTTCACATTCTGTGACATCACATGATCACATGTACATCCGCTCTCCAATCATACAGGCGTCGTCGTCGGTGACGGTGCCGTCGGAAAGGTATATCATATCCTCCTCCCCCTTGAGCAGCCGCCGCTGTCGCCTCCACCCTCATCTCCATCAGGGCCGTACTGACCCATCTCATCACAGACCTGTCTCCTTATCAGCTACACCACAAACGCTTTCCCCGGAGAGTATGTCCCCACTGTCTTCGACAACTACTCGAGCCAGGTCATGGTCGACGGTATGACGTGAGTGGTCCAAGCGACAGGTGCGCGCGCTAGAGGCAGGGGCTAAACCGGGTGGCGGGGGTGTTTAGAGTCTCGTTGGGTCTTTGGGATACTGCTGGTCAGGAGGACTACGAGTGAGCTTACTGTGGCCCAGAGATGGCTATCTAGGTAGCTGACAGTCGTCCACAGCCGTCTCCGACCACTGTCATACCCCCAGACGGACGTTTTCCTCCTCTGTTTCTCGACCGTCTCTCCTGCTTCCTTTGAGAACGTGCGGACCAAAGTGAGTAGCATCGTCTCAGAAACTGCATCTGTATGAAGAAGAACGATTGCTGATGGTGAATTGACGTCTTTCAGTGGTGGCCCGAGATCCAGCATCACTGTGAGCCAACCAAATATGATACCTCTGCCAGCTTTGAGTTCGACGAGCTGACAACTCGCGGCAGCCCCCGGAACTCCCATCATCCTTGTGGGGACGAAGCTCGACTTGCGAGACGACCCTGCGCAGCGTGAAAAGCTTAGGGAGAGGAAGCAATCGCCGATCCAGTATGGTCAGGTGAGTATCCGCGGGCAGGCGTGGCACACACACGTTCGAGGTGTACTGACGAGGAGATGCATAGGGGTCCGCCATGGCGAACGACATAAAGGCCGCCAAGGTGAGCAAGCCTGGACATGTCGGACTGATGCTGGGCGAATTCTAATAAGGATTATAATATGTAGTACCTCGAGTGCTCCGCCCTCACACAGCAGAACCTCAAGACCGTCTTCGACGAGGCCATCCGTACCGTCCGTGAGTGAAAACAGACTGGGGCCATGGCGTATACAGTCTTGTTTTTCATCTATTCCCCTCTAAGCTGCCAATCCTGATCACCTATGTCCTATTGTAGTCAACCCCAACCGACGTGTAGGCAAGGCGAAGAAGAGCAGCGGCTGTGTTCTCATGTAAAATGGCTCTCTAGTCATTCGAGTGCGGCGCGTGCGACTATCCCGAACTGTCTGTTCCTTCTTCACCTCACATCTGTCATAGACCCGGCAAGCCATCCCTCTTATCATTCTGATCTTTCTTGATATATCTGTACGACCAGGTCCTTCTTTTTCTCTCGTTTCGTAATTATCCCTTCCTATCCCAGCGCAAGACTTCCCCCTCCCCCAGTTTCCGTCCCTGTGTGATATATATGACAATGATGACGCGTTTTGTGCAGATGCATATGCTTAACTAGTCTACAAGATGTGAGCTGGGTATATATGCTACCCAGGGATCGGCTATCGCACGTCAAGGATGTCACAGGCATGCGGCATGTGCAGGGCTGCTGATCAGTTGAGTTGCAGTAACACCCAAGGTTTAGAAGCGTGATTCACTTGACTTAAATGGGAATCCCATGTAACGCGCCTCGGATGTTGGTCTCTAACCGCTCGTCATCGAGAGTCTGAGGGCCAGCATCGTAACGGACCTAGAGCGCCGTGCCAGAGGATAGAACCCTAGTCTGCTCGTTTGACTGTACCTTTGTTGTAACCACTAGCAGCTCTTTGTTACTTTCAAAGATCATGGATTCCTGCCCTGCCATCACGTGTACCCTCTCGATATCTCGCCGTATATTGTACATATGGTGCCAAGGGGTAGCCTGTGAAGATGATATGCATAGTACGGCACTCAGTAGCCGATATGCTGGGATATCTATATCTATTATTACAACTGTAGACAGAAACGTCAGACAAGTTACGGACATGCAAAATGACCCAATCTGAAGCTTACCATTATGTATGCCACAGCCTGTGACATACGCTATCTCCCCATAAGATTTTCCCGTGATTCATCAAGATCTTCACCGGTACCCCATATCTTCATCTCCATCCTCAGGCACCGGGGGCTGAAGGCTCTGCACGATCCCAATAGCCCTCACAAGAAGAGGCTTGAGCTCGGTCAGTTCAAGGGGAGTGAGGTTATTGAGCTAACAGAACGTATGCGGATAAGCTTTCGATTGCAGGGTGTAACAGGTTGATCCAGCGGGCGCACCTGCAAGTAACCACCGCTGATAACGTCCTCGCTCTGCAGGCCGACTCGGATCTTTGCTTGGCGCAGTTCTCGCAGGTCTTTGAGAAGTGAACGGAGGGTGCTTTGATCGTGTAGATCATCAGATGCACTGTGCCAGGCTCGTCAGTTTGGGACATTGTGGAGGTAGGTGCTCGTAGATGGGGTGGCGCGACTTACACCTCGAGTAAGACCTTACTGGTTTCGAGGAATCGTCTGGGCAGGCGCACAAACCCCTCTGCGTTCTCATTCTCGTCCTTCAAAACCGCCTGGAGCGCCTCTGTGTATCCAAGACCGGGTGAGCTCGGTTGCACCAAGTGTGCAGGTACGAAGACATGAAGCTCACCAACTGTCAGCCAGGGTGGAGGCAAGATCTTGCACTTGCGCTTGCGTTTGAGAGAGAGGGCGAGCCACATGGGTACATTACATGCGGAAGGTGGCTGAAATGGCCCGTAGACCCCCTGTAGCGTCAAGGTGAGCTTTACACCCGTTGTTATGATTTGAACTTCACTGACACTGATCAAGCGGATGGGGGTCATGGAGAAGGAGGGGACGATGTCGATTTTGTCTTCCTCTGCAAGGAATGTGTGCTCTTCGGGGGTAAGTGCCGGCTGTAGGATCTTTGGAAGGGCCATCGTGTGATTGAGAGCGGTGCGCTGGAAGAGCAGGACAGATGTGGTGTAGACAAAGAGACAGACCTCGAGGGAAGTCGATGACTGTCGCGTCAAAGTAGAGTCGCGTGGTAGCAGAGCTGATGCCACGCGGCTTCCACGCGTTCTCCACGCGCAACTGGTTCCGTTCAGGTAGTTCGCTTCCCCGCGCCCTCGCTCTGGGCTCTCTGAATCTTGTTCGTCCTCACCTACACTAGCACTATCCTCGTTATCAAGGGCTTCAAAGGCTGTTTCCACAACCCCCTATATACCGAGCCTACTTCCATATACCGGGCCTACTCCCCCTCCTCCTCACCTACACCCTACCTCCCCCTCTTCTCCACTGTGGCGCGACTCCCACTTCTCAAGGCGTACCGACGTGAACCCCTGCGCCGCAGTCTCCAGATCGAGACGCGACACCATCTCCGCTGCCTCACGCAGATCACCCCTCTTCTCCCAGCGCCCATCTCAGCAAGGACGGTCTAGCACACACGTCTGACTGCTTTATACTCCAGCCTTTCTCTACGCGACTCATCGTGCCAGACAGCGACGGGCTGTGTACAATCATGTTACGAGAGGTCAAAGTGGGTCTCGACGGCAGCTCAGGCAAGACGATTTACGGTCAGTCTACCTCCTATGCGCCATCGTCGTCGATTCTTCAAGGAGTGATCCTGCCTCACGATGGACGCGTACTGAATCTTTCATGCAGGCATATCCCAGCGGATATGGGTAATCGTTGGCCTCCTCGTCGGGCTCTTCACATTCTCCCGCCTCATATTCCGTAAGCGGGCCTCTTTCTCCTATCACTACACGCCAGCACACCCCTATCTTCAAGTCGCCCGTCACCTGCCTTTCCCACGCATCGTAACTAACACCATTTCTGCATAGCCTCCTCTGACCCCCTCACGTTTGGCGGTGCTCTCCTCACCCCGCGCGACTACCTGAACGCCTCGGCGTCTGACCCTGCCCCATTTACCTTTTGCCCCGCATTTGGGCCTACGGACGCTGTGGCCCAGAGGCGCGGCCAGTGGGGGCTGCTGAAGAGCCGGCTGCATATGGGCAGCGGAGCGAGGATACAGCGAGTCGTCCAGAAAGGCATGGCGGGGTTGCCTATTACTATCAGCGTGCTCGGTGGTTCAGGTGAGATCTGGCGCCAATCTTCGGGCGAGCTTATTACTGATGCGCAGCCACCTAGTGTCCGCATGCCACGGTGCCGGCGATGACCCCGTATCCCCCAGGTGCTACCCGGCAAAGTTTTTTGAGTGGTGGAACTCTGTCTTCCCCCACGCTGCGTCCGAGCTTACCAACGGCGCCGCGCGACGAACCGACTCGGCGTACTTTGCGTACTGCTCGATGCACCATCTCCCGGACCAGACCGACCTTGTCATCCTCGAGTTTGACGCGTCGGACCCCAAGTGAGTTGAGGCAGGTATTGAGGAATAGGAACAAGGCTGACAAGGCTTCGCAGCGACCCCGAGTGGCTTACTCACTTTGAGCTCTTGGTCAGGTCCATCCTCGTTAGGAAAGACCAGCCGGCTGTGATTATACTAGGCCACTTTTCTCCCCAGATCCAGGCCCAGAACGGTTTCGCCGGTCCTGAGCTCTTACACACTGTCGTTGCTCAGTTCTACGATGTCCCTCACATCAGGTGAGTCTTGTGTGTTCTGATTCCTTTCACGTGGTGATGGACGGCTGACGCCACCCACAGCGCCAAGGGGCTCCTCTACCAGGACTACCTCTCCGACCCCGAGCTCGCCCGCAGCCAGTTCTTTATCGACCCCGTGCTCGCTAACGCCAACGGTCACGAGCTCATCGCCGACCTCCTCATCTCCTACATGGAGTCCCAGATCTGCGCTGGCTGGGCCGCCACCATGGGCCACGCCTTTGACGTGCCTTACATGGGTGCACCCGCTCCCGCTGACACCGAGGCGGGCGCGACGGGCCTGTTGGCTGGTGAACAACTCAAGGAAGAGTCACAGACGGAGGAAGAGCTTGATGCGGAGGGGGGCGGACTGGCCGCCAAAATGCGCGCGATCAGGGTGCCGCAGGCGATGCTGAGCGACAGGCCGAGCGATATCCTCAAGTTCCGAGAGGTCGCGCCTTTCTGTGTGTCGGCGAACGACCTGATCAACCCTCTCCCGCCTAGTCTGTTCTTTGGGTCTGGGTGGTATGGGTACCACCCCAGCAAGGGGGCGGCGCTGGAGGAGAAGCATTATTGGTATGCGACCGTGGCGGGGAGCAAGTTCAGGGTGCCGATCACGCTCAGTGCGGGGGATGTTGCGATCTACTACCTCCAGTGAGCGATCTGCGTTCCGACAATGTTGAAGACCACAGCTGACAGAAGGGATCCAGGAACCCTGAGGATTCACCCCTCGGCCGTGCGGCGTGCTGGGTGGACGACAACCACGCCGGCGCGGTGGAGCTGAGCGGCGTCTCTGATGTGCATGACACCACGCCGACGTGAGTCCTGTGATCCCTCTAAATGACTGGTATCGCGTGGTCGGAGACTACAATTAGAATGTGAATAGCTGACTGGGGGGTGCAGGTTGACCTTGATTGACCAGGGAGTCAACGCCGGGCAGCACTATGTAGAATGCAATCTCCTCGGTGAGGACGGTGTGACTACAGCGCCGTTCAAGCTTCTCGGGATGTGAGCTGTCTTTCCACGGTTTGCGCGAATTGTAATTTCACTGACGGTCTGTTTGTAGCTTCGGGACATAAACGCATTCCCTCCATCTCCCTTTCCCCTCTTCTCCTCACCTCCATACCTCATTCACTCTACTTCACCCACGATGGCACCGCATTACTGTCACCACTCCATCACGATACTGTGTACTCAAAAAAACCACCACCGGCACTACCATCTCGCAGCCCCTCGTCTTCTTCCTCTCCTTCTCCGCGGAATCTTTTCCTCACCGCGGATCTTTGACATAGCAACCCTACGCTAGCATCTGCAGGACTCTCTTCTTTCTTTCTCTCAAATAGACTTCCCCTTTTTCAGATCATGTGGATGACCGTGGATAACGCGGAAGCGCATGGCGGATGCTGTGCGGAAGGGATGGTAGGCAGAGGGCGGCGGTAAGGAGGGAGTAAGCAGATGGCCTCTTTCAGGTTCTCGGGTTATGGTGATGGCGTGGAAACAATCATGAACAAATACGATATCGGCATGAATGATTCCGGCTCGTTGAGACCGGACGTCTATCGGGGATGGAAAGCGGAATGCACAAAGAGTAGTACTGCTCATAACGCCTATCAGAAGCAACCCTCTGCTGAAGTATACATCTTCATTCTTCTAAGCAGCATTGTCACGTAACACCTATCCTCCTATCACAAGCCCGATCAGTACCCCAACGCAGATTGCTTCTTCGAGTCCGACTTCGCCTTACTCTCCCCATCCACCCCGCCCTTTTTCAGCGGTTCGCTCTCCTCCACCTCCTTCTTCATCTCCGCAATAGTCGCGATGAAGTCCTCGACAGCCTGTGGCGACGTCTGGTGGTGCAGCACACAGCGCTCGCGGACGACAATGATGGGGTCGGGGAGGGCTGCGAGGCGGGCCATGACGGCGTCGAGCGGAATGCCGAGGGGTTTCGGCTGGAAGAACACCTGGTCGACAGATACCGGGGGGGATAGTCAGCTTGATGTGCGGTGTGAGAGGAGGCGAGCGAAAACGACGAACCACATTGGTATGTACTGGAGCAACGATGTCGCACCCCAGCCCCTTCAGCCCCTCCTCCAGCCTCTTGGCGAGCTTGTGTGTGCCCGCCAATCGTGGGAAGTGGTGCGTGATCGCATAGTCTGCCGAGGCGGCGAGCCCGCCTGTCTGGCGCATACCACCGCCAAAGGCCTTGCGGAACCACTTGGCGCGGTCGATGAATTCTTTGGTGCCGACGATGGCAGACCCGATGGGGGCGCCGATACCCTTGGAGAGGCAGAGGGAGGCTGAATCGAAGGGAGCGAGGAGGTCGGTGAGACTGGTGTCAGTGAGGAAGGAATGGGGTCAGCCGTCTTGAGCCAAAGCAAGCTGCTTGAAGCGCTGGGGAGGGCAGACGACTCACACAGTCTGCAAGTCCTCCTCCTTCGCTGCATCCAGACCCCTCTTCTCTACCTCGGCAGCTGCCACATTCCATATCCTTGCGCCATCGAGGTGCATCCCTATATCATGCTTCCTTGCCAGCTCGCCAATCTTGATCACCTCCTCTTGGGGGTGAATCATGCCTGAGAGCGTGTTCTCGATGCAGATAAGCTTGGTGGGTGCGATGTGAATGTTGCTACCCAGCTGGAGAGCAGGCTCGATGTCGTTTACGGTAAGGTAGAGACCGTTCTCGGGGATAATCTGGTGTGTGGTGGCTTGGGAAAACATGGCGATACCACCAGCTGGGAGGGAGATTTGCTGTTAGAAGGCGGTCAAAATGTACAAGTATGCTCGAGTAATGAAGGACATACCTTCCATCTTGTGCACATGCGCTCGGTGGTCAGTGATCACACTGTGTGGAGGCTGCTTCATATGCGTTCTAATAGCCAGTTCTGGGATGGCCATCAGCGTCCGCCTCTATTCCCTTCCGGGTGGCACCCCTCCCATACTTACGGTTCGTCATGGTGCCGCTGACGCCAAACAGAGCAGCCTCTTTCCCCGCGAGCTTCGCGATCCTCCTCTCCAGTGCGGTGGTGGAGGGGTCCTCCCCGTAGACATCGTCGCCCCTCGAAGCTTGGAGCGCGAAGAGGAGTTGGGCGTCAGTGGGGATAGTGATAGTGTCGCCTGTGCAAATGGAATTGGATAACGTCAGTAGCTAGATTGAAGGAATCATAGCCAGCCAAGGCGTTGGACTTACTTCTAAAGTCTCGAGCAACACGGTTGAACTGGTCGACATTGGCCTGTCCGCCAATCTCGGCGGTGACCTCTGCAGACGGCTTGGGAAGTGCTATCGGCATCTTGAATTTCGGCTGGGAGCTGCTGATGAATTGGCGGGGTGGCACGGGTGTGTGAAGGAAAGGGATGAGGCAAGGCCGGTTTGTGGGCTTTGAAGATGTTTTTAAGGATGGGCGGAGAAGAGTTGTTGAGAATCGAGTCATCTGAACATGCTTATCGAGATGGATGGATGAGGATACCACAGTACATTCCCAGGGATCCCGAGATGGGCTCATGGCCCTCGCGGGGTACACCGCATGGGGCCCAGATAACGCCAGAGCACCCACCGGCAATACCCGAGAAAACTCGTTTATTTCGCTTTATTCGGACCCCGAACCAAGATCCAAGCCGGCGCTTGTGGGGGAATACAAGCACAAGGGGTGAGGGGGTGGCGAATGCGTGAATGGGTGGATGTGAAGAGTGGTATGCATGAATGATCACCGATGCATGAGGCCCATACTCGGCTCTATGTAAAGTTGATATGAATCTCTAGAGTCTCCACGCAGCGTAGCAGCTGACCGCAAGCCGCATCCCAAGACCACGAACCCGCCTCACGCCACGTTGTGGCCAATCAAGCTCTTATTCCGGAACCCCGTGTTAAACTGCAACAGAGAGCTGCACCACAAGTCAGCATGTTCGTGCACCTGGTTCGATGCCCCGTCCTTGGCACGCAACGCCCCCACACTCACTTGATATCTCTCACCCAGCCGCTCTCCCCACCTGACCTCTCAATGCAAGGGATGGGGTACGGGGACTTTGTGATAACCACCGATTCGCTCGGGTCGAGCATGCAGACTTCTCGGCCGTCGACGGATAGCTCAGCAGGCGAGCGCGCGAGGGGGGAGATCTATGGACGCAGTCAACTTTACTGTCTTAAGCGCGCGTCGGAGACGAAACGATAGGCACACCTCGAGCTTGACGGTGCCGCGTCCGGGGAGGATGACCGTCCTGAAGCTAAGTGACCGGGGTGCTATGGGGGTGAGGAGGAACGCATCCGTCTCGGGGTGTGAGATCGGGCCTCCGGCGGAGAGCGAGTATGCCGTCGATCCTGTTGGCGTCGAAAGGAGGATCCCATCCGCCTACAGCCCACGCCGTGGATGTCAGTGGTATATTTGACCGGTAGAGCAGGAATGAACAGACGTACCACCGCCTCGGTTAGGTGCTGCCCGTCAAAATATGCGTCGACCACGGTCAAATGCGCGTGTCGCCCGCGGTGAAGAGCAACCTCATTCATGACCTGCCACCCTGCCTCGCCCACTGTACCACCACATGCCCAAATCAACTGATATTCTGTGGCCACGTTCCTTACCGAGTCATCAGTCGCATCAACTCACCGACTTTAGAGCATCTGTCTAGTATCTTTCCTTCGGTAGTGAATGGTATACACGCCAGCCGCATCCTATTGAGCACCGAGACTGGGCCCCTCAGTGTGTTCTCCAGCGCAGTTGATAGGGCGTTGATGTCTGACAAGAAACATTAATGAGCTATGCCATACACATGTCAGAGATGAGGAGAATTCTCGCTCACGGAAAGGCAATAGAAACCCAAGAGACCCCATCGAGAAGCTCAGCACAGGTGGGCACTCGCCCTGCGAAAAGAGATTCGACACATGCAAGATGGTGCCGTCCCCTCCGAGCGTCAAAACGAGCGATGTATGCAGAGGGAGTGCAGATTGATCTTCTGGGGTGGCTACAATAAGGTCTTCGAATGATGGGTGGTCGGATGCGGTGTGGGGTTCGACAATGAGCCGAAGGTGAGGGTAGTGCTCGCGCAGGTGGCTCCATATGGCTGTTAGCTGAGGCTGGACAAGGAGACGTCCTTGACTTGCACAGCTTACCTGAGGATAGAGCCCATGGCAGCAGTGGTACGTGGATCGTTTCGCTTCTGAACGAGGAGAAGAGTTGTGGGATCGGACGTCCATTTAGAGAGCTGGTGGCTACAAGATCAGGTGAGCACGTGTAGGACGTAGCGTCCCAAGATGCTCTTACACAGGAGGGGCAACACGCGCAGCACCCATGGCTGATGACTCTGCTTCCAGCACATCACAGGGTTGTAGTCTAGGCTTCCTACTCAGACGTGTCAGCTGCAGCTGTGCCTCCGACAGTAGATGATCAGTAGCTCACTTGGCAAGTTGCTCGGGGGAGGGCGCGGGGAGGTCGCGCAGGAGGTGGATGTACCGCGGCGAACACAGCCTATGTTTTGCGAACTTGGACGCTGAGCGGAAAGCACCCGCCCCTGACGAGGCATACAGCGAAACCATGGTGTGTGCTGTTCAGATTATTCAAGTATAGCAGCTCTGCTATATGGTGCACCTGCGAAATCGCCATCATCGCATCCACGATGTGCCTGGTGTAGCGCGCCTAACAATGAGAGCTTTCTTACGCGTGCCTCACTTATCCTGTCAATGTGATTATCGCGTGGCACGGGCGACGGGCGGCCGCCTGGGTCGCAATAAGAGCCGGTCTTGGAACACAGGGCTGCTCTTCTCTTCAGCCTGACTCCCTCTCTGTGTATATCCCCAGGAGAATGAGTGCGGTTGCAGGACCTTCGCGTCTACCTCTGGCCTGCGCGCGGTGCCGGTGAGTCCTAACGTGCGTTGAGATGGCTCGACCGTAGCGGAGGAGCTGACGTCTTGTTGCGTCGGTAGCCGTTTCAAGACCAAGTGTCGCCCCGGGTCCAAGGGCCCAGATGGACCTTGCTCGAGATGCGAGGAGAGCAAGTGAGTGTTTGTATACCTGGAATAAAGCTTATAATTAGTAAGGAATGCGTGGAGACCGCTCAATTACCTCCAGGTCCCAACTTGACCGAGTACGTCCAACGATCGTCTTGCCTGCCTCTCTTTCTTTCACGACGCACTTCACTGGCTCAAGCTGACAGACAGATCCCGGATTCCCCAGGCGTGTAGGGGATATGGAGAAGAAGTACAGTGACCTCCTGGAGCTATTGAACGTCACCGCTGAAAGGTGCCGCCGGTTGGAGGAGCGCGCCGAGGCAGGCGGTGGTGCGGCGATACCGCTCACGCCCGTCCCACCTGTGCAAGCACAGCCAGGCAATATCGGTGAAGACGTTACTTCCACGGACACTATACGTTATACCCGGGAAGCGCAGGGGGTGAAGAGGAGAAGACAGGCGTCTCCAGTTGATCATGAACTGCACAATCTAGCATTCAAAATGTGAGTGAGATTGCAGCAAGGGGCTCACAGAGACCGCTGGGCTCATGTGTGCCTCTTGTAGCTTTGCCCGGCGTTGTATCATCACCCTCCCCTTCCTTGATCCCGATTCACCCACATACACCCCGGTGGATATCAAGTCTCGCTCGCCTCTCCTCTACTACGCCATCGTCGCTGTCGGCGCTCGCGAGGCAGTCGAGCTGCGGGACACCCACGAGCAGGCGAGTCAAAATGCCATCGCGCTGTACCAGGCGGCGGTGGGTGGGAGTATGCCAAGCATTTGGGACCTCATGGGCGTGTGCATCGTCATGGCGTGGCTGGTTCCTATCCGTCCGCCTGGTATGTGCGCTCTGATCGTCCATATGTGACCGGTAGGCTGACCCAACCACAGGACATGCGGTGGCTATGGCGTTCGAGCTCGATCTTCACAAATGGCCCAGTCGAGCTCCCGCCTCAGACTTCGATCTAGAATGTCTACGGGTATGGATACATCTGGTTTCGATGGATTCGATGTAAGCTGTTATGTTCCCAGTTCCGGATTTATCATGATAGCTGAAGCTATCTCAGGATATCAGTTGTCTCGGGCAAACCGTCCCTTATCTCTCCGCGGATTCGCGCCAAGACACAAGAGGCATCAACAAGGCTTCTTGACCATGCCAGCTGCAGGTCTAGAGACTTACGCGTTGTCGCTCAACTGGAAATGACCACCATGCTTTGTAAGCTGCCTGAAAACAATGGACGAGTGAGATTCGGCATCTAACGGCCTTTAGGTGCCGTCCAGGAGGAGTTATTTGATGAATCGGGTGCGATGGTTGATGAGACCCATCAAGTCATGGACAATCACGACAAGGCGATACGTAGCTGGCATATGAGATGGATTGAAAGAGTTTGTGAGTCCTACCGTTCAAGTCCTTCGCTAACGTCCAGCCTATCTTCAATCAGGCGAGGGAGTGTTCACCCTCTCCTCTTCCATTAACATCCAATACCACCACGCCCGCCTTTATCTCGCCACCTTTGCTATCCGCGGGGTCCGCTCCGACACAGACATCACCCCAAAACATCTCAGTTATATCAGACGCGCGACGGACCACGCCCAGGATCTCCTTCAAACCGCCATCTCCGCCTTCCAGCCGCCCATCATCTCCTACACGTCAGAGTACACGCACATCAACATCGCGTTCGCTGCCGTGTTCTTGATGAAGATGATGCGGCTTCTGCCGTATGAGTTGAACAATGCGGCAGTGGTACAGGCGGTGAAGGGGACGATTGAGCTTCTGGGGAATATCTCGGGGGCGTCACATGCGAACGCGCTGCAGAAGATGCTGGGGCAGGTGGAGGCGGTGAGGGCAAGTAGAGCGGAGCAGACTCAGGAGCATCCGGGCGCTCATGGGCTAGAACAAGATCCGCTATCAGACGGGGGCGATGAGTTCTGGACGTGGGCAGCGGCTATTCCTGAAGACGGTATAAACTACTATGACATCTAGAGTTGTTCTATGGTCTTGTCTACGGCACTCTTCAGAACACGAACAATCAAATCTAGCTCTTCGTCGGTAACGGTATAAGGAGGGGTTATTAGAATGTGGTCGCCGACGATGCCGTCGATCTGATAGAGATGTCAGCTAAAGAAGACATTGAGGAACGTCCAGCTCACCGTTCCTTTGCCCGGGTATAGAGCGACGCCGTTCGCGACACACTCGTCCGCAATCTTGTTGGAAAGCGGTACCGACGCAGGGAAGGGGCGGGCAGTGTCCTTGTCCTGAACGAGTTCGACGGACCAGAACAGCCCCTGCCCACGCACGTCCCCCACGTGCGGGTGGGCATCAAAGGTTTCGTGGAGTTTGGTCCCCAATTTCTCACCTTGGAGCTGGCACCTCTTCACCCTGGACCTGTCGTCAGCTGTCCGTATACGAATTTGAGGCGCAGGACAGACTCACAGCCCCTCCTTTTGCATCAACTTCTGCACCTCTACCCCGGCCCTACAGCCCAAGCTGGACGACTGGTAGGTATGCCCGTTGTTAAATGCCCCGGACCCCTTCTCCATCACCTCAATAACCTTTTTGCTCGCCAGCACGGCCGACACGGGCACGTACCCCCCGCTCAGCGCCTTTCCGCACGCCTGAATGTCAGGCCTCACCCCCCAGTGCTCCCACGCGTGCAATTTGCCCGTCCGGCCCATCCCGCACATGATCTCGTCCAGTACAAGGAGGACACCGTACTTATCACACACTGAGCGCATCGCTTGAAAGTAACCTGGGACAGCAGGGGTACACCCTGAGGTCGCACCGACGACAGTCTCGGCTACAAACGCGGCGACGGTGTCTGCTCCAAGCTCGATAATCTTGGCTTCGAGCTCGTCCGCGAGGCGCTGAACGTACGCTTCATCCGTCTCACCGGAGAGCTTGTATCTGTACGAGTAGCAGGGAGAGACGGCGTGGAAGGTGGGAGAGAAAAGGTCGAGGTACGGCTCTCGGCGGTGGTGATGCCGTCCGACTCCGAGGCCGCCGAGGGTGTTGCCGTGGTAGCTCTGCTCGCGGGCGATGATGTTGACGCGCTGGGGCTGTTTGTTCTCAATATGGTACTGCCTGGAAAGCTATGAGAGTTAGCTGTGCCCCTGGTGTTTAGCTGCTTACTTTAATGGCTGCCTCCATGGCCTCAGATCCACTGCTGTAGAATACGGCTCTCGCCATGCCCGAGCCCTCTACCAAGATCTGAGCAAGTTCTTCCGCCGGCTTGACATGGAATGATCAGCTGGGGGCTACGTATGCCTACCTGAACTGTACTAACCTTGGTAGCCCAGAACCCGCTGTGAACATACGAAACCCTTTGCAGCTGGTCGTACAGAGCGCTGGTGATGTCCTCGCGTCCATGACCGACACTGATTACGGCAGCCCCCCCGCAACCGTCGAGGATTTTATGACCAGCTTCGGTGTAGAGGTAGTTTCCTTTGGCACTACATTGTCAGTGGCTGCTATCAAGATGTAGTGACTCACTGGTCGACAATGATTGGCTCATGGGCAAGGGTGCGGTGGAAGACGGAAGAGCTGGTAGGCGCCTGGGTCATCTTGGTGGATATGGGTGCGTCGGCGGTGCTCTGGATCTTGCTCCTCTGAAACTGTCCGGGTTGAGCTGCTGGTGGGCTTGCTACTATTATATTGGGTACATTGTGTAAAAACAATTACCCTCTGCCCAACGGATAATGCGATGGGCGTTAGCAATCGTCGAATGACAGGATGATAAGCCAAGCGGTCCGTACGGAGTCCGGCGGACGATGCCGACAAGCGCTTAGACGCGCAAGGAGCTCGGCGCGGCGGTAGAGATTCTATGTGAGTGACTGCTGCTGGCGAATCATCTGTCGAGGTCGGCAGTGCTCATCCGCAGTGTTCATCCGAAGAGCAGTAACCTGATTCCTTCATAGAGGAGCACCCCTCGTACGCCGCGGCACCGGATAGGACATCCCATGGAGCAGGTTCCTGCAGATGCACGTGCCGCCCACTCTGCCTAGCTCGGCCGAACCACACCTCTCTCATGACGACTAATCATAAACGTATCCACCAGATGCATACACACTCATCTACTGGCACTGAATCCGGTACCAACTACTATACGGCGATCGGTTCTCTACAGAGCCATAGGCTTCCCCTGGGTCACCTTTACTCTGTTCTGCGAGCCAGGTCCATACTCTGGGCTAACTAGCTGCGGTCGCCTCATGATAAGATCTGTGCAGAAGGCGTCCACAGCTTCCATGTGGGGCCCGATCGTCTCAAACCATCCAAACGGCCTCCCGTCATACTTCTCATCGACAACCGACCAAGTGGCGAGAGGCCCGTACCGACGCGCCTTCTTCTCCGCTCCATAGGCAGGGAAGGGATCGATGCCGTTGGCGAAAGTGATGAAGTCGGTGCCGATGGCGCGTATGAGGTCTCGCTCCTCGGGTGTCACGATGGCGCTGACGTTGCCAAACAGCCCTGTACGAAGTGTGTGGTGTCAGCATGGACGAAAAGCACTCCGGATACGACAGCTGCGTACACATATAGTCGAGAGAGTGGTGTGCGTATCCTCCCCAGGCATTCTTGAACTGGCTCGCGTGGTCTATGGTCTGTCAGTATGAGTGACACCATTCAGCTTAAGGCATGATTTACTCACCCCAGTGGTACACATAGACCTTGTCAGGGTTGGCCTCCGCCAAGTAAGCGGGTGACGCCCCGAAGATACCATCCGTGACCATGCTCTCCACCGCATTGTACTTCTCCAGATCAGACATGCCGTCTCTCACTCCGTAGTGTTCGAGGTACGGCTGCACAAGGGACGAGGGGAGGTGCTTTGCGGCGAGGTCGCGGATGTGAGAGATGGGGTAGTCCCTGAAAGCCTGGTCGTAGATGATGCCTTCGTCTGAACGAAACAAGTCAGCTCAAGGTGGACAGGGCTGATTCAGCAGAGGAAACATACTCTTGCAGTCTCCGACGACAACCTTGCCGCTGTACACCTTGGACAGGTCCTGCTTCCAGTATGACCCCGGAGTAGGTAGAGGTACACCGTCTCCGATGAGTTTACCTGTGATGCGTCAGCTTTGACCAACACAAATAACCCTCGACGTGTACTCACCATCATGGCAAACTCCAAACTGTGGCAGATTGAGGCCCTGGAAAACCTCGTACGTGGCCTGGCTCAATACATCCGTACTGATCGCCCTCAGCGCCTCCAGTCTATCCTTCGCAGGGAGCGCAGCGTCGATCGACACCTCGTGCAAAAGCTTCTTATAGATCACGTCGTACTCATCCACGGTGTACATACCGCAGATGGGGACTGTCCCACTCTGTAGGACGGCGGTGTGAAAGAGGTTGTTCCAGGGGGCACGCAGGTGGACGTCGACGGAGACTGCTTGTCAGCGAGAGTTACAGATGTGGTTGACTCACTTCCTCCGGCAGAGACTCCAGTCAATAGGACACGATCCGGGCTACCACCAAAGCTTTTGATGTACTGCAGACGTCAGCGACACTCTCATCTCGGCTTACTCACCTTGTTGACCCAAGTAAGCGCGTTCTTCTGGTCAATCAGGCCAAAGTTGCCATTCCCCTGGGGACAGTCTTCGGCGAAGTCGTGAGAGGCAAGGAACTAGTCGGAGTTGTCAGATAAATACACTGTATACGGGCCGAAGGTGCGGGTATCTTACTCCGTAGAAGCCCAAGCGGTAGTTGGGCGTGATGATGATGGTCGGCATGCCCAGCTCAGCGCTCTAGTCACCTTATCAGCTCTGCAGCTCCCGCCAAAGGGAACCTCAACTCACCAGCACAGCCAGATGTCTCCCATCCAGCATGGAGTAATTGGCCGTTCCAAATACAAACCCCCCACCATGGATAAAGACCAGAAGAGGTAGCTCGTCGTCGAAGCTGCACCCAGGCGGCAAGGTGATGTGCAGGTTGCAGCACTCAAATTCGTCTTGGATCTCGAGGTCATCATACTTGAGAGCAGGGCGCTCAGGCATGGGGAAGGGGTAGAACGGACGGATGGGCTGGGGAGAGGCCGGACTGGCAGCACAATCTTTTCAGCTCCAGCTTACTGTAGGGACCAGAAAGACTCACCCTATGTAACGGCCATCCCACTGTTGTTCCGGCCACGAGGTCTTCAAGGTGGAGTGGGTGAAGCGCTTGGCGACGTCGGCGTAGCGGATATTGAAGAACTGCTTAGTGCCATCGGCATTGAGCCAGCCTGTCAAGCGGCCCAAGCCTTCGACTTCGACGGTGGTCTCAATGGGTGCTGTAGCGACGGGCATCGCGGTGGATCGGTCGGACGTATCTGGGGGATGGTGGTGAAGGTGTTCTGATGGAAGCTGCGATTCATGTTCGCCTGCGTGGCTAAGCACTCTTATGGCCAGACGACCGGATTGGCTTCGCCACAGGCAGACGGTGTCCCGTACGGGCAAGGGACCACTCTGAGAGGACAATCATGAGGAGATACAAGAACAGGCCGACCGGACTCCGCCCGGAGCTGCTCCCGCGCGTCTGCTCGGCGATTATGATTGCAGGGTTCAGGGACCATAAGACTAGAGATAGATGCGTCCGCCGGTCCTCCGACGGGCCCGTACTGCTCTCATCGGTCTAGTACGCTGCAGCAACACAGGAGTGTGTCCAAGGTTCATCCTCACGACATCATACGGCCAGGATGATATAAGAAGATAGCCCGGATCCCAAGCGCCATGCCTGGTGCCCCCAGCACATTGAACCGATACCCCACATCAAGCCGCAGCCGCCATCATGGACTTGGAAACCGTGATTCCTTCTTCTCCCATCCACGAAAAGGTAGGTGTTCTTGTCTGATAAGGATAACTAGCTGACTTGCATACAGGGCGACATCGACGTCAATGTGGTCGAGGCGCAGGTCCTCAACTCGGTAGACGTGAAGAATGACAAGGCGCTCGCTCTCCTTGTGCAGGAGGGCGACAAAGTCATCGACCCCAATGGACCGGAGGCGAGGGCGGTGAAGCGGAAGATTGACCTGCATATCCTCCCGCTACTCGTGATCACTGTGCTACTCCGTAAGTGTCAGAGGTATGAGAGCCGATGCAGCAGGACATTGGCTGACGACCAACCATAGAGAACATGGACAAAGCCACATTATCGTACGGCGCAATCATGGGCCTCAAGAAGGACACTCACTTGACGGGCGACCAGTATTCTTGGCTAGGCAGTCTGGTATACTTGTAAGCTACTGATTGGCCATCAAGGTCTGCCAAGTCATCCCAGCTGACCAAGCCGCGCGACTCGAAGTGGTTTCCTAGCTTGGGAGGTGCCGACCCACGTCCTCATCCAGAGACTACCCCTTGCCCGTTACGCTTCAATCACGGTCATTGCTGTGAGTTAGTCTGCGCTTCAGGCTTCCTCTTGACTCGTGCTGACGACAATGTAATCAGTGGGGAGCTATGGTATGCTTCCACGCTATCCCGAAAAGCTTTGGCGGGCTGGCTGCCTGCCGTTTCCTTCTCGGCGTCCTCGGCAAGTCCAACTGTTCCATCATCTCCACATCAAAGAAGCAGCCGCTGACCTGCCTCGGCTCTCCCCAGAATGCACTGTCACTCCCATTTTTGTGCTCATAACCTCCAACTGGTACACCCGCGATGAGCAAATCGGCCGCATCGCCCTCTGGTTCGGCACCGCTGCCCTCGCCCAGATATTTGGTGGCATCCTCGCCTACGGCGTCTACCACATCCACAGCTCTGTCCTCAAGTCCTGGCAAATATTCTTCCTCCTCCTCGGTCTCATCACCGTTGTCCACGGTATCTGGCTCATCTTCGGCCTGAGTTCTTCACCTACTGAAGCCAAGTGGCTGTCGGCGGAGGAGAAGATCATCGCGCTGGAGAGGCTGCGATCGACCAAGACGGGGACGGAGACGCATAGGTTCAAGAAGGACCAGATGATCGAGGCGTTCAAGGACATCAGGCTCTACCTGTTCTTCCTGATCATGGTGTGCACCGGTCTGCCCAACGGTGGTGTCGGCGCGTTCGGTCCGTCAATCATCTCGGCCTTGGGGTTCGACTCTGGGGTCAGTGATATTCATCCTGGATCTGCGGGAAATTCGTACTAACGCACCACTGTTAGCAAACGACCCTGTTGTCCATGACCCCTGGCTTCTCTGAGGGCATAGGCATCGCCGTTGGCTGTTTCCTTGTTGCCAGAACAAAAGCTCGATGCTGGAGCGGTGTGGCAGTGATCTCCGTGGCGGTCATCGGCGTGATCATGATGTTGTCCATTCCTGCCGAGAAGAAGTACGCACGATACGCAGGGTACTGCCTGCTCTACTGTAAGTGTATCCAGTGTACTGATCATGAGAGTGAAGCTAACCGAAGGGCAACACAGGGTGGCCGGTCTGTGTGATCTTCATTCTCTCCATCCTCTCGGCGTGCGTCAGCGGGACCACTAAGAAGATCATGTTCAAGTGAGTTGGAAATATACAAGGCATTGATCGGGCTGTTCTACATGGTGACTGATCTACTCCCCAGCCTCTCATACAACCTCGGTTACTGCGTGGGCAATATTCTAGGCCCCCAAACTTTCCGCGCCAGCGACGCCCCAAACTATCCTGTGGCGAAGGGCGTCATGCTCGCGTTCATCATCATGTCTGGCGTTTGTCTCATTATTCTGTGGGTGAGTGCTCGCCCTATCCTCTGGACCTGTTTGTCTTCCCTCATGACAGCGCTGATCTGTACCTTACTCTTCAGTCGGTACACTTCTTGGAGAACCGCCGACGAGACAAGGCGGACGCGGCAGACATGGCTGCAGGAATCGTCCACGAGGAACCGTGGAACGTCGAATTCTTGGACCTCACGGACAAGCAGCAGAGGGCCTTCAGATACCCTTTGTGAGGGCAGGTGTATGTCGAGGGGTGTGGTTGGGCTTCAGCAGGGTTCCCTTCAGCTATAAAAGATGGATATTTGGGTCAGTAGTATAGTTGTACATCGGCGTTGGCGATGTGATATTTGCGATCGTCCGCGCACCTGCATAGGGACCAAAAGAGAAACGACGCGGGGGGTGGAGGCGGCGGGCGGAGATGACGTGTTAAATCGGGCCGAAAAAAGCCGAGGGGAGGAATTTGGGCGGCTCTGGCTCTGGGCTGCTGCGCCGGCAGCGCTGGCTGGGCGATTATCATTACTCCCTGGCCGCTGCAGGCCCCTTGATTTCTTCCAGCCAGCCCCATGGCGACCCCTCATCCACTCGACTCAACCCTCTTCTCTCTTTTTGAATCCCCACCCTCACCCGTTTAGACATCCCCTAAACACCTCATCTTTCAGCGATGGCTCCATGTGAGTACTGCCCCCGGACTTGGCCACGCGTGCTCGATAGCGCACGGCTGACGTTGACCCTGCTCCACAGCTCCGGAGGGAGTATCCGTCGTGTATGTTTTCAGTCCATGCGCAAGCGAAAACCGTTAGCTGACGGCCGAGTTTGATGGTGTAGTCTCGGAGCCCAGTGGGGTGACGAAGGGAAGGGCAAGCTCGTCGACATTCTCGCCGCCGAGGCAGACATCTGCGCTCGATGTGCGGGTGGTAACAACGCTGGCCACACCATCGTCGTAAGGAATGACAAGGGGGAAAAGACCTCTTACGCCTTCAACCTTTTGCCCAGTGGTGGGTTTGGCAGCTGTAAAAACTGTGGGACGAGTCGGAGTTGACGGGCCATGTCCATCTCATACAGGTCTCATCAACCCCAAGTGCACGGCTTTCATCGGTTCTGGTGTCGTTGTCCATGTCCCCTCGCTTTTCAACGAGCTCGATACTATTGAGCGTAAGGGTGAGTCACTTGTTTACACCCTAAATGTGAATGTCTGCCCAAGGACATGGCTGATATCCTGCGGCACTTTTCCAGGCTTGAAGTGCGCCGACCGCTTGTTCATCTCGGACCGCGCGCACCTCGTCATGGGCTTCCACCAGATCGTCGACGGCCTCAAGGAGGTCGAGCTCGGCGGCTCGTCCATCGGCACCACCAGGAAGGGTATCGGACCCGCATACTCCTCCAAGGCGTCCCGCTCTGGCCTGCGTGTCCACCACCTCTACGACCCCAGCTTCCCTGCCAAGTTCAGGAAGCTCGTCGAGGGCAGGTTCAAGCGATACGGTCACTTTGAGTTTGACACTGAGGGCGAGATCGAGATGTACCTGGTGAGTGTTGCTGCGTGTGATCAAATGCAGTGCGATCAGCACGCTGACAAGACTTCATGATGCCATGGGCTAGGCTTTCGCCGAGCGTCTCCGTCCCCACATCGTCGACGGCCCCACCTTCATGCACAATGCGCTCCAGTCCGGCAAGCGCGTGCTCGTCGAGGGTGCCAACGCTCTCATGCTCGACATTGACTACGGGACGTACCCCTTCGTGACCTCGTCCGCCACCGCCATCGGCGGTGTCATCACCGGTCTCGGTATCCCCACCTTCGCTGTCAAGCGCGTCATCGGTGTCATCAAGGCCTACACCACGCGTGTCGGCGGCGGGCCCTTCCCCACCGAGCAGCTCAACACCGTCGGCGAGACCCTCCAGGAGGTCGGCGCCGAGTACGGCACTGTCACTGGCAGGAGAAGACGATGCGGCTGGCTCGACCTCGTGGTCATGAGGTACTCCAACATGATCAACGGGTACACCAGCTTGAACCTCACCAAGCTCGACGTGCTCGACGGGTTTGAGGAGATCAAGGTGGCCACAGGCTACAAAATCGACGGTGTCGAGCTCGACGGCTTCCCTGGTGCGTCATGTTTTCATCTGACACACCAATCAGAGACCTTGATTAGCTGACAAATCATGCGCCCTCCCAACCCTCAGCCGACCTCGACCGCCTCGCCCAGGTCGAAGTCGTGTACACCACGCTCCCCGGGTGGAAGCAGGACATCTCTGCGTGCAAGACCTACGACGAGTTCCCCGAGAACGCCAAGAAGTACATCGCGTTCATCGAGGACTTCCTCGGCGTCAAGGTGCAGTACGTCGGTGTTGGCCCCGGGAGGGACCAGAACGTCATCATCTTCTAAGCAGAAGACCGGGAACCCTCGGGGTGACTCGCCTGGCTCTGCGTGTCCACAGGGGGGTGAAGGTCGAAAGAATGTGGAATGCATTGTGTTTGGATCAGTGATCATCGTCGTAGCTACGCGGTTCTCTCTGAGAAGCGAACCGAAGGGGGCCACCCCGGAGTAGTTATAATCATGCAACACATTGATGGGTTGCTGGGCATCGTCTTCGGCCCGGGAAGGTGTGCTCAAAGAGTTACTGAGAGCTTATGCTATTGTATGCGTCGGTGACGGCTGTCTGGCTCGACCTTGAAACCAGTTGGTGGAAGCAAAAGCATCGTGAGCTGCCCCAGGTGCCCCAGGTGCCCCAGGTGCCCCCGCTGCCCTCCCCTTCCCAGATACTCGAGCCAAGCTTCCAACTGCAAGGTGTGGAAACTCTGGCAGCAGGGTCCACTCGGGC
Organism: Cryptococcus sp. VH57_BW; assembly: GCA_024271845.1. Classification (NCBI taxonomy): domain Eukaryota; kingdom Fungi; phylum Basidiomycota; class Tremellomycetes; order Tremellales; family Cryptococcaceae; genus Cryptococcus; species Cryptococcus sp. VH57_BW. The sequence continues at coordinate 105,281 of JANBXI010000009.1, forward strand.
CTGGCCCTCTGGGCCCTGCCGTCAGCGCAGCAGACGCGCCTTTTTTCGCGCCTCCGCGCGCTCCCTGTGGTGGTCGTCCGTCTGGCTGCCCTCTTCCAGCCGCCCATCCGGCAGCTCCAAAAACGCACGGGGGAATTTGTAGGTACATGGTACATGTATGCCCCCTCCTTGGCGTGACGCCTAGAGGCTCTTAGCTGGGGTGAAAGGCAGCGCGAGGGAGTAATCCGATACAGGCAGAGCTAGGGGCTTCAAGCGCGGGCGGCGCGTCACGCCTTTTTAAGGTTCCTGGACCCTTTCATGCAGCACACCCGTCAGTTCAGCCCACCTGAGGGCCATTCGTGACTTGCGTAACTTGATTCTGCATCTTCACCATCTTACAACCCGCACTCTCAGCACCCCCCCTCTCCTCCCTCTCCCCATCTCCTTCTTCCCCCCGCTACCCCTGCGCTGGCCACCCCCACAACTCGCGCATATCATATTCTAGGTGAGTCTCCGGGTTTCGTGTTTGTAACATGTCTGTTGTCTGTTGTTCGGGCTATTTCCAGCGCGCGGCTGCGCTGCGTGTGGGGGGGGGGGGGTATGGGTGGGTGCTGCGCCTTGCCTGTGCTGCCCATCCTATGCCACCACTGCAGTGGCAAGCACGACTAGTCGGGGTCTGATGGGAGAGCACGATGTAAAGGCGGACGGGTATCCCTCACGGCGGTGAGAATCCCTGGGCGGCGGTTTTGTTAGTGCCTATAATTGGTGTCCTTGACCTCCCTCCCTCCCTTCCTCCATCCATCCTCCCCCCCTCTCCCCGCCCAATGGCGTGGCTTCTGCCTGTTGTATGCCCGGCCCTGCTTGTGACGCCTTGCATACCTCTCGACGCGCGCTGTGGAGTGACTGCTGATGCTTCCGCTTCTTTCCCCTCCCCTCCTTTCATCTACTACGTAATTAATGGGCGCACGGTCCTTCTCTCCCTCCCGTCCGACACACGCGTCGGCCAATTGCAACTCTCCGGGCGTGGCTGTTCTCATTGTTCTCACAATGTCGGTCACTGCAATCAATCACATCTCCATTCCTCTTCCCGATCTCCACCTCCCTCTATTCCGTCCTCAACACCCACCTACACCAATCCTCCATATCCTCCGACTTTCCCTCACCAATCCATTCCTCTTCCTCAGAGCACCGAGCACGTATCGCAGAGCGAACTACAGGCCCGGTCACCACCCTATTCGATTACTACGACCAACCTTCACCGGTCGACTTTCACCTAATTATCCCACTTCAAGGACCCTGGCGGTACCCTTTGACCAAGTAGCACCTCCGTCTACCCCACCTCACCCGCAACCCTCACCCACACCATGCACCTCTCCAACGTCCTCCTCTCCCTCCTCACCCTCGCCGTCGCAGCACCGGCCGCGAATGCGGTGCGCATCCACCCCGCCCACCACGCCAAGCGCTCCCTCGCCCAGGTCGGGGTGCAGCATGCCAAGGCTCGCCGCGTTGAGGACCCCCTCGTCGTCGGGCGCAGCAAGGACAAGAAACTCGTGCGCAGGAGGAAGAAGCACAGCCGCGGGTCGTGCCCCGTGAAGCCTACCACTGTCACGGCCACCCAGACAGTGACTTCTTTCCCGGAGTCCGCGATCACGTCCGGACCCGCAACAGAGTCTCTCTCCGAAACCGCGACTGGGTCTGTGACTGAGTCTGTGACTGTGTCTGCGACTGAGTCTGTGACTGAGTCTGTGACTGCGTCTGTGACTGCGTCTGTGACTGCGTCTGTGACTGCGTCTGCGACTGAGTCTGTGACTGAGTCTGTGACCGAGTCTGTGACCGAGTCTGCCACATCTTCGTTTACCGAGTCTGTGACTGGGGCGGAGAGCGTGTCCGCGAGCGACTCTGTCACGTCGACGGTCTCCGCCGAGACTGCCGTGGAGACCGCCAGCGCATCGAACTCTCTGGGTGCGTTCGAGAACTGGGCCAACGCTACAGACTCGATGACCGCGTCCGAGCCTTTGGCTACGGCTTCTGAGAGCTGGACGGCGTCTCTCACTGAGACTGCCAGCGAGTCTGCGACGGAGACCGCTAGCGCCACCTCCAGCGATACTGCTTCCTCTGCGGCGCCTTCTTCTACCGGCTCTGGATCTTGGTCGCTTGTCGAGAAATGGGTGGGTCTAGTTCCAAACTGACTGACACGGGTGATGTGGCTGACCGTCCCTTACTCCACAGTCCGGCAGTTCCTTCTTTGACAACTGGGACTTCTGGTCCTACACGGACCCCACGCACGGCACCGTCAGCTATCTCTCGGCTTCGGACTCCTGGAGCGAGGGTCTCGTTTCTATCAACTCGGCGGGCCACGCTGTCATGAGCGTGGACACGACCGAGGTCGTCACTGGTGGGAGGAAGTCTGTCCGCCTCCACGGGAAGAAGACGTGAGGGGCATCAGCTCTTGTCAAACGCGCGTTGGGATTCGTCGCTTACGTCATATCACAGATTCACCGGCGGTCTGGTCATCATGGACGCGTACCACATGCCTACCGGCTGCGGCACCTGGCCTGCATGGTGGCAGAACGGCCCCAACTGGCCTGAGGGCGGCGAGATCGACATTCTCGAGGGTGTCAACGCGTTCACCCAGAATCAGGTCTCCCTCCACACCGGCTCCGGCTGCACCATGCCCTCCGACACAAACTCGAACCAGCTGGCCACTCTCACCACCGGCAGCTACGACTCGTACAACTGTGGGTCGACTGCTACCTCCAACCAGGGCTGCGGTGCGCGTGACGAGACCAGCGACAACTCGTACGGTACGGGGTTCAACAATGTCAAGGGTGGTGTCTACGCCAGTGAGTGTCTATGGTCCCAGAATGGTTTGCATGGCATGCTGACGAGCGGGTACCAGTGCGATGGAGCAAGGCTGGTATCACCGTCTGGTTCTTCCAGCGTAGCTCCATTCCTTCTGACATTGAGAGCGACACGCCCGACCCCTCCGGCTGGGGCACTCCCGTCGCGCACTTTGCGTCCGACAGCTGTGACCCCTATGAGTTCTTCTACGACCACTTCAATATTGTGAGTGCAGCCAGCCGAGCGACGCGTGGCGGGAACTTGAGCTGACAGTGCCTGTTCGATGGGATCAGTTTGACACTACGTGAGTTAATGCATCCACGGCGCCGCGGCAGTCGTACCTGCACCGTAGCTGACGCCATACATATACAGGTTCTGTGGTGACTGGGCCGGCGCCGACAGTGTCTGGAACTCTGCTGGTTATGCTGGGCAGAGCGAGAGCTGTGCATCCATCACTGGTTATTCGTCGTGCTCGGACTATGTGCTCAACAAGGGTTCGGCCTTTGCTGATGCCTTTTGGGAGGTGAGTCGAGGCGAGGATGCAAGGCCCGTGTGTCCACGCTGACCTTTTGCTATTTCAGATCGCCTCGGTCAAGTACTTCAACTCGACCACCGAAGTCTGATCCCCGGCATCTCAATTGTGTCGTGATGCCTTTGTTTGGAGCACTGTCCGTCATTCCCCTTCACGACGACGACTCCCTTCCCTTATTGTCTCCCATTACACCCCCCTATTCTCTAATATGATCTATCGAGATCTTGTCTTGCTCTGGCAGCTAGATATATTTCGATTCTCGAATGTGCATATAGGGATCGAGGACACGTTTGTACTTTGTCACTTGTTGCGCATGCATCTGGGATGTCTGAGATGTCTGGTGGACGCGCCCCACGGCAGGGTGCAAGTCGGGGATTGTTCTCCGCCATCTCTGAAGGTGCAAGATGCCGAGCTAGATAAAGTGTGCGTTGCCTCGGGAGGATGCAGATAGAGCACTGCCGCGCTTCTTGCCTCCACTCTCAGATCCGCCGACCGACGACATCTCGCGTCTCTTCTGGCCAGTCAGAAACGAACTTGCCGTCTTCAGCAACGGACTGCACCCACATCTGCCCCCAACTCGCTGCTTCCTTATATCGCTGGGGACCAAAGCACATAGCAGACCTAAGCATGCCCCACAGCCATCACTCCCACTCCGGCCAGTTCTGCCGGCACGCCAAAGACAATCTGGAGGATGTCGTTCTCGAAGCCATCCGGCAAGGATTTGAGGTATTTGGCCTGAGCGAACATGCGCCGCGATGGCGCTTGGAAGATCTCTTCCCCGAAGAGGTGGGTGGCATACCAGTGCCTCGTGCCGGATCTGAGCTAGATGGCTGATAACATTGTGATCATTCCCCTCCACCCAGGCCGACCTGACCCCCTCCGACCTCCTCACAGCCTACATTTCCTTCCTCTCCACCGCTTCCTCCCTCCGCACCAAATACGCCTCCCAGATCTCCCTCCTCATCTCCATCGAGACCGACTACATCACCCCTCTTGACTCGGCAGGCCTCTCGTCCCTCCTCACTGAGCACGGGGAGATTGACTACATCGTCGGCAGCGTGCACCACGTGCGGGGGGTGTCGATCGATTTCGATCGCGGGACGTGGTTGCGCGCTGTCAAGACTGCGCGGGAGGGCACCGACGGGCGGACGATGAACCCGGGTCCGCCGCCTTCGCTGGACGTGGGCGATGCGGGGGACCCCGAGCTCGCGCCCGGGTACACCCCGACGACCGAGTCGCTCGAGATCTTCCTAGGGGGTTACTTTGATAGCCAGTACGAGCTGATCGAGCGGCATCAGCCCGAGGTTCTGGGGCATATCGACCTGTGCTTGCTTTGGGTGCCCGAGACGCGGCTGAAGGATATGCCGAGCGTGTGGGAGAAAGTGGAGAGAAATGTGAGGGCGGTGGTGGGGTATGGCGGGCTTTTTGAGGCGAATGCGGCGGCGATCAGAAAGGGGTGGGGGACGAGCTATCCTTGTCGGGATGTCCTGCAGGTAAGCCGGCCTACTGACCGGCGCTTCTTCTCCTGTGTTTTGCCGTCAGTTCAGTGGCTGATACGTGGTCGGGCTTGTAGTTGATCCTCTCGCTCAACGGCCGGGTATGTCTTTCCGACGACTCGCACGGCGTGTCCTACGTCGGACTGAACTACCTCAAGATGCGAGATTATCTCTTGGGTATGGGCGTGGAGAAGGTGTGGTATCTTGTTCCAGAAGCGGAGAGGCAATCTGGGGACGAGGAGGTGGGCGAGCGAAGGCGGGTGGTGGCGCGTGCTCTGGGAGGGTGGGGGGAACATGCTTTCTGGGGCAAGCTCGAAGGAGCGCAGCACAGCGTGTAGACGAGTAAGGGGTGGAAGGGGTGACGGCCAGCAGTAGATATATAAGGGCACACAGGTCATGCAGGCGCACATCAGAGGAAAACGGTAATGCTCACAGTCAACTCTCGACATGTGCTCCATCGAAAAGGCTATCTAAACCCCAAAATGCTACTACGATATCGATACACTATGTCCCCCTTGTCTAGGTCGTACTAGATACACATGTATACAGAAAGACTCTGGCCTAAATTCCATTTTCAGGCTTGCCCCCAGCGTCGCCTGCCCGGCATTTCGCATACACCTGCCCTGCTGTCCTCGTTCATCTGATCTCCCAGTTTCCTCGTGACCGAACCCGTAGTCCGCCCCCCTACCCCCTACCCTCTCTGCCTCCTCTTCTCACTTTCAACCATCTGACTTGCCATCCCCACGCACCTCCCTCAGAATAGATCGAGATCGCTGTTCCTCTGCTGCCCGTACTTTGCGATGTACCGCAGCTCCCTCTCCTTCTCCTTTATAAACTCCTTCTCCAAGTGCGACTTGAGCCTGTCGATGCTATTAAGAGGCTCGTCGCACTTCAAGCAGGTGAGGGGAGTCTTGAGAAGAGACTGTGTGGCGGAGAGGGCCTGCGCGTGGGTGATGTTGGTGGTCAGCCGGAGCGGAGGGGCATTGCGACAGGACACAGTCCAAGGAGGACTCACGTCGACACGCTCGATGACGTTTTGCTCGTCCTGAATCCATCGCTGCACCTCCATGATGGGGATGAAAAACCCCAAGTCGGGACGGAAGCTGTTGTAGTGCTTCTTGGACTTTAGCGATGAGCTGATGCGGTCTCCCGAGATGACATGGAGGTGAAGGTGCCTGCAGCCTTTTGATTAGCCATGTGGGGGGGCAGATTGTCAAGGAGGTTACGAGCGACTCACTTCATCGACGGGATGGCATGGAAGCCCGTGTCGATCTCCCACTCGAAGCCCTCCGTCTTGAGCATCTCGTCTCGGATCATCTCCTCGACGTCCCGCGCAGTGTCCGCCATTGCACGCAGCACCTCTTCCCGCTGACTCTTCCCGCCCCGGAGGAGCAGGCTGGTCAGGTTGTCTAGCACGTCGAGCGAAACGAGCGACTCCCCGCTGTCTGGGTCGGACTGGGGTGGGAAGGGATAGCGCGGCAGCACGAGGAAGTGATACCTGGCTTTGGGGAATGCGTCAAAGACGGCGATGGTGTTGTGATTAGCGAGGAGGAGTTTGGAAGGCGGGAGGGAGGACGCGGGGTTGGGCAGGCTGGCATACTGCCGGAGGAGGAAGAGGGGCGAGGCGGGCATGGCGGCGAGGCGGAAGGCCATGCACAGTTCTTTCCCCTCGTGCGATAGACGGACGACCAGACGACCCAGCGGCGCCCCGGCGAGCAAGCCGGTCGGCCGTCGGGGCCTCCGCCTCCACCACGCCACGGCCGGTTCACTGTTGGCCCGCATACAGAAATACATACATACATACCTCTTCAAGCAGCTCTCTCGGGGTGCACGTCGACATGCAGTCTGCGCCCAGCGCCGGCCCAGGCGTATCCAGCATCGCTCTCCCGACAATAGCTCCCGGCCGAGGAAGTCGTCTCCCCCGTCCTATATGATGTCTGCCTCCACCGTCTCGCTTGGCATGGTCGTTATGATTGTAACGGAGACGCCGTTATTCTTGAATCTCAAATAGAGAACTCTCAAATCCTCTCCATCCTATATATAGTGTATATAGTGTGGAGGCTCTCAAATGTGGAGCAGACCTCTCAAATCCTTGAATCATCTCTCAAATCATCAGATGAACCTCTCAAATCGCCTTTCCCTACCCCTGATCACCTCAGTCATGATCGCCTTGTAGTCGTCTCATATCTCAAATAGAACGCCCGACTTCAGCGGCCGATACGCGCACCAATACCGTATTCAATGGCCCGTGGACCAATCATCTGACCCGCCCAGCATTCCAAGCTTTGCCACCAGCATGCCGCCGGCTATTTCGCGGCCGACGCGCCAGCCGAAGCCCACATGACGCACATCCCGGACCAGAACGTTCACGTCAAGACTGCGCCCGACTGGCCTGCATCATCCTGCACTGTATGCCGTCTCTAAAAGCGTCTACAGACATCACGCGACTCCCGGGCTACGGGGCAGCCATGTGCAATGGTGGAGGAGGCTACGTACATGTGAAATGGCCTGGTGGAGGGCTTGGTGGAGGCCTCGCCTACCGATGTGTGGTCTCTCTCGCACGTCTGCCGTCGTCTGCCCATGATCCGTATGGGCGCGGTGGTTGGGGCGGCGGGAGGGGTGGGGGGGGGGAGGACTGACGCATGGTATATAAGAGGCAGATCTCACAGGAGATGTTGGCAGGTTCATCATCCCCACACGTTCCCAAACCCACACCACTGCTCTACCACACACAACCAACCACACACCCCATAGCAAACACACAGTCAATATGGTCAAGGCGAGTGCTATTGGAAGTCATCTGAGAATCATGAACGAGAAGAGATCTGACACGTGACTCATCCAGGTTCTTGCAGTCCTCTACAGCGGTGGGAAGGGTATGTCTAACTGCACGGTGACGTGAATGATCTGTACTGATACATCTATGGTATAGCCGCCGAGGAGGAAGCTCGTCTCCTCGGCACCGTCGAGAACCAGCTCGGCTTGACCGAGTGGCTCAAGAAGGAGGGTCACGAGTAAGTCCTCCTCTTTACAGTGTGGCTCGCTAGGGAGTGAAGCCAATGCCGGCCTACAGGTTTGTCGTAACTTCCGACAAGGAAGGGCCCAACTCTGACTTCCAGAAACACCTCCCCGACGTACGTTGACACGCATCGCCCGCCCTGCCCCACATGATGACCGCATGTTGACGCGCGTGTACACCACTTCCTCCTCCACGCAGACTGAGATCCTCATCACGACGCCCTTCCACCCTGGGTACCTCACCGCCGATCTCGTCGAGAAGGCGCCCAAGCTCAAGCTTTGTGTCACCGCCGGTGTGGGATCCGAGTGAGCCCCTCTTCGGTCCAGAGCCCGTTTGATCTGGATCCGTGGGTTGAAGCTAACTGACGCTGATCGGCCGACAGCCACATCGACCTCAACGCAGCCAACAAGAAGAAGATCACGGTCGCCGAGGTGTCTGGCTCCAACGTCGTCTCTGTCGCCGAGCATGTCCTCATGTCCATCCTCCTGCTCGTCCGCAACTTTGTCCCTGCGCACGAGCAGATCCTCGCCGATGACTGGAACGTCGCGCAGATCGCGCGCGACGCGTACGACCTCGAGGGCAAGGTCGTCGGCACGGTCGGGTGCGGGAGGATCGGGTACAGGGTGCTGCAGAGGTTGATGGGGTTCAACTGCAAGGAGCTGTTGTGGTTTGACTACAACGACTTGCCTGCTGGTGAGTCGGCTTGGTGGGTTCGAGTGGTTAGTTTGGAGATGCTGACGGGCTTGGTGCAGACGCTGCCAAGGCGATCAACGCGCGCCGAGTGGAGACTCTCGAGGAGATGATCGCACAGTGCGACGTCGTGACCATCGTACGTACCGATACCACACCGCAACTACCCTTCTCGATTCACCCCGAGTCCGGAGCGCTGACCCCCCATACCTCCCCCCATTCATTCTGCCGACGCTCCCTCACTCTCAGAACTGCCCGCTGCACGAGAAGACCAAGGGCCTGTTCAACGAGGCCCTCATCAGCAAGATGAAGCCCGGCGCGTGGCTCGTCAACACTGCTCGAGGCGCCATCTGCGACCGCACGGCCGTGAAGAACGCGCTCGCCTCGGGTCAGCTCAAGGGATACGCTGGCGGTACGTCTCTCCCCCCTCCCCCTCCCCCCTCCCCAGCGCCCCGGCGCCCCGCCCCGCACTCAGCACGTACATACAAGGCAAGGCACCACGGCTGACCTCCTGTGATTCCCCGCAGACGTCTGGGACATCCAGCCCGCACCCAAGGACCACCCGTGGCGTCACGCCACCAACCCGCACGGCGGCGGGAACGGCATGGTCCCGCACTACTCTGGTACCACGCTCGATGCCCAGAAGCGCTACGCCGAGGGCACCAAGGAGATTATCAGGAGGTACTTTGCGGGCGAGAAGCAGGATATCGGGAATCTCATCGTCATCGATGGTGATGTGAGTGGAGCCGCCGTCGAAGGGATTGTCAAGGTTGACGTGGGCTGACGGGGGTGGTTTGGTGGTAGTACGCGAGCAAAGCTTACGGCCAGCGTGAGAAGAAGTAGAGCCAGGCAGAGGATGCTTAGTGATAAGCGAGCTACCGAGAAATAGTGATAGGCAAAAGTAATGAATGTCGAATGCGAGATGCCAGTGATGTACAGGAAAAGACGGGTTGAGCAACGAAGATGCATTTCATATGTCTTCGGACGGGTGGCCCGCTGGCGTTGAAGAGCCGAACCGGATCATGCGATGGATGAGTTGGGAATGCCACCAGTGCAAGGAGAGCCGGAATGGGGTTGTTCGTTAAGTACTGTGACGCCCTCGTCAGCCCTGTATCGCTCCCCCCGAGACTTGAGTGACCGAGAGACCAGGAGCTGATGGCCCCACACTCACATATACAATGCAGTCATCTATAGGGTAGTGTTACAACTGTTCTCCACAAGGTTTTCCCCTTCCAGCACATGCCACTGTACCGTGCGCGCCTCGTCAGCATCCGCCCCCTCGCTTGTCCCCTGTACCCGTCACAGCCAACGGAAGCTCACCTCTCTGCATTCCCCTCCATCACCTCTCCTCCATGAACCTCCGCTTCCCCCTCTCATTCATCAACAACACCACCTCCCTTCCCCGCCCGTCCCGGACGCCCTCTGCAGCCGGCGGCCCGTCTAACCGCGCCCCACCCCCGCCGCTCCTTGCCGGACAGGGGAAAGCGACGACAACGAACGCGCCGAGGAAGGTGGCGGTGAAGAGGGTGGAGAGGATGGAGCGCTGGCGGGGTCGGAAGTGCGAGGCGAGGAGGGGAGCCATCGTGCGGGCTAGGTGGAGGGTGTGTGTGGGGGGGGGGGGGGTAGTGGGGTGCGAGGAGTGCGGGCGGGGGATGTGAGGCGTGCCGATGTGTTTTACTGGCGGGCTGAAGACCAAGACGGCGGGTGTGTGGGAGATGAATTTTGTACGGGGAGGTAGAGGAGGGGCGGGCGGGGAGGGAGCGGGAGAGGGTGTGTTGGGGGGAGAGACGGGGCGAGTGTTTGTATGTGGGTGAAGAAAGTGTTTTTGAACGAAGAGCGATTGGGCTGGGACCTGCCGTGGATGCTTCAAGACTGCGTGGATTGGCTGGACACATTTGGTGCGGAAGCAGATTCTCCGCCCGCCGTCTTCTTCCGAGACAGATCGGCCGCCGCCAGCCAGCAACAAGCCGAATGAATGAATATACGCATCCTATATGCATGGTGGTGTATGCCCGCTCTGCTTCTATTGTTCTCACTGCACGGCCGTGATTATACTGTATGTTGCTGCTTCTTCCCATGCCCATTATATGCTCCGCGCCAGACAGATCGGTTTGATACGCACGCCCACCTTCCCCCAGCCCAACGCCTCTCAAGCCTTGGTGTACACCGCCTCCACACCAAACCCACAGTCCGCCCCCTGGCCCCCTGTCACCTCGTCCTCCCAGCACGCACACACGTACTCGTTCTTGTTGTCAGCGTACTCTGCGCGGATAGACACCGTGTTGGTCTCGCACGCGTCGAGGCAGGTGAGGGGCGAGGGCGCGGTGAAGTTGCGCGAAGGGGCAGACGCAGAGCTGAGGGTGTAGTAGCAGTGCGAGAGCTCGTAGGGAGAGGCAAAGTACTCGACCTGCCATTGTGCATATGCGTGCGTGTGTGTGTCAGCGTCAATCCTGACCTGGTCGCGCGGGCATGCGCATACGAGGCAAGGTGGTGGAGAAGGAAGGTGGACTCACCGAGGCGCCATCCTCGTCGCGGCAGTTCCCCACCTGGTCCTCGGCGTACACCACCTGCCCGGCAGAGGGATACTCGCCCGCGTCGGCGCAGTAGCACAGGTTATGGGACTCGACAAAGTACGAGACGGTGTAGCCCTTGTTGTCTTGGTAGCAGGTCTCCTGTGCGGCGGAAGGGCGGAAGGGTCAGCGCGGCTCGGTGCATTGGACTGAGGGGGGGGGGGGGGGACGGAAAGGACGCACAGCGCAAGACTCGCGACTCTGGGCTGATGTGGCGTTGCTGGAGACGATAGACTGCACAGTGTTGTCCTCGATGCAAGCGATGTGGGCGAGCGCGGGCTGCGAGGCGGTAATGTTGGTGGGGACACAGGTGTTGTTGTCCCGGGCAACGATGACGGGAAGGGCGGCGCCGTGGACGGAGGTGGTGCCGGCGAGGGCGGCGGTGAAGAGAAGGCTGAGAGAGAACATCTTTGGTGATGGCTTGTGGTATGCTTGGTCAAAGACAGATACGATGGGATGATGCTTTCGACCTTTTCCGCCTCACCGACTTTTATACCTCCTCCCGCACATCTGTGCACGACGTATACCCGCACCCTTCTGCCCCCCGTCTATCCGGCACCTCACGACTTGCTTCTAGCGCCTTCCCTTTCCTTGCATACCGAGTGCCCCACTCATCCGCCCTCACCGCATGACGCGTTCGTTCCCTTTCCGTGATTCCCACCTGACCTTCCCGGACTTTTCCAAGCCAGGGGGGTCCCGGACCGCTGCCGGGGGTCATTGCATGCTGCGATTACGGAGTCGTCCGCCGCTCGTGGTTAGAGTGCATGACGGGGCGGAGGGAGGCACATGGGATATGGGGGAGGCCGGCCGGATGCACTAGCGCGGCTTTTCGAGAAGGCGATGATGCGGTGGAGACGTCAGGTGGAGGTGCGCGGTGCTAGCCGCTTCCGGCGGGCGCTTCCGGCGGGATCCTCCCAAACGAGGGCGCATTCTTACTCGCTTTCGTATACTGCTGCTTCCATGTCTCTTCCCGCTCCATTCGCTCGTGTATACTATACACTGCTAGCTGCGTCTAGCTACATGCGGCCCGACACCCGCTCCAACGCCGCTCAGTCATTCCGCCGTGTACACCGGTGACCCCAGAACTGAGATGTCCCCTTCCCCCCTCTCCGAACGACCGCTCATGCCCTAGTCCAAGATGGGCCTCTCGTACCTAAACACCGAGTCCAACCCACACCTCTCAGGCACCTCCACCGCCTCCACTCTCATCTCCTTCGCCACCTCTTCCCGCACCGCTTGCCTCCCCCAACCCCCGAACGCCATCTGCGGCGACCGCCTCGGCGCACTGGGGGTGAGCTCGCGCACCGCCTCGCCCTCAGCGGAGCAGCTGCACTGGAAGAACCACCAGTCCTGCTCGGCGTCGTACGTGGGGGTGAGGGAGGCGATGTTGGCATTGGGGGTGGCGTTGCATGTGTCAAAGCAGAACTGCTGGGAGGAGGCCTTGAAGGTCTGGCGCACGGAGGCGGGGGCGGAGGCGGAGGCGGATGCAGAGGAGGGGGGGGCGAAGCAGGAAGTGAAGGTGAAGGGGGAGGGGAGGTAGGTTACCTGAGGGGATAGGTGGTCAGTCTAGAGCATCCGCCGCGGTAAGGTAGGTGAGGACGTTGCAGGACTTGCGCTGGTCTGGCTAGATCTGCAGGTACCGACGTCGTCCTTGGCGTCGCGGTAGTCGGACGACGAGGGGAACTGCTCACGCGAGCAGAAGCACTCGCTATCCCAAGCGTTGAAGTAGGCGTACTTGTTCTCAGCGTTCTTAGTGCATCGGCTCTGAACATCCCCTATCAGATTTCGCTCTCTATATCATGTATCTTCTCGAGCTCGGCTCACTGTGCAGGATTCTTTACTGGTCGACGTCTCTATCTGCCCCCGCCTCGCGCTCCGCTCCGCCTCTCCCTTCTCGCCCGGGACGAGCGCTGCGATAAAATTGCGCGACACGCACCCGATGAACTGGGGCGCAGGGAGCAGTTGCTCAGCGAACGCGAGCGTGAGCTGGCTCTGGTGCTGCTGTCTTTGAAAGATGCTGCGGAAGCGTTCCGCGTTACGCGGGATGGGAGGGACGGCGGACCCAAAGGCGAGCGGCGTGAGCGGGAGGATGGCAAGGGGGAGGAGCAGCATTGTGTAGAGAGAGGGGGGGTGGGGAGGGTGATTATATCTGGAAGGGGCGGGATAGAGGAGACAGTACGAGGAGGGATGTGCTTGGGCTGGCCCTTATACATTGCTGCTGATGGAGGTGAGTCGGCGGATCAATGCAAGGGGCACGGATCGACAAACAGAGAGGCCCGTGCGCACGGGAGACAAACAGAGAGGCCCGAGCGTCAGGAAGTTTCACCCCAGCATACGGCAGAGAATAGTGCGTGCCTGGCGCCCCGGGTTTCATCTGTCGTTCCCGCTTCCTTTATTGTGCAGCCCGTCTCGTACATGCCTGTCCATGCGAGTGTGTACACAACGGCTCAGCCCCGCCCGACCCACTATACCGCCCCACCCTGGCTCGCATCTCCCACATCCAGCTCCGCTACCCCCTTCACCACCCCACCCACCGAGTCCGCCGCGCCCTCAGCCGGCTGTCCTGCTTGCTCAGCCGCAAGCGGCGACCCCGCACGCTCGCTCCCATCCACACTGCCACCCCCAGCTCCAGTAGATGCATTCTCCCCCGGCTCAACGTTCTTAATCCATGCGCCGATTGACCCGCTATTCCCACATAATGCCCGTCAGTGCTTGTCCGCTGTGCCCGCTGTGCCCGCTGTGCCCGCTGTGCCCGTTGTGCCCGCTGGGAGGAGCCGAGTAGGCGGTGGGAACACAAAACTCACAGGAAACCTTCGTGGCGGAGGAAGCATGCACGCATAGTGCCCTTGCTCCAGAAGCGGATAGCATAAGAGAGAGTGGAGATGGTCGCGGCGTGGCCTGGGGTCGTGTACTTGCGTTAGTCCTGCCATATGTCTAGAGATTGTGCTGGGAGCAGATCGCACCTCGGATGAAGCAGCCCCCGAAAAACACCTTGTCCAGCCCGTACTTTGCAGCATTCATGTATCTGCGAACCCCGTCTCAGTGATCTCCTCTACGTCGTCACCCTGAAAGCGACTGGCTGGGAATAGTAACTCACGCCACATGCCCGATGTTGTTGCTGATCGCATACAACAAGCTCTTCGCAATATCCTCCTGCTTAAAATTCTTCTTGCGCTCGTTGGCTGTCGACGAGCCCTTCTTGAAGACCTTGCCAAACGTCGAGGCGATGGTGCTCGACTTGAGTCCGATCTTGCTGTAGTCGGAGCCGTAGATGTCGCCGACGAGCATGTCGACAGCAGAGTTGTCGCCTTGTTCTGACAGCATGAGCATCTCTGGAGGCGGACGTCAGCAGGTGCAGATCGTCTTGCGCGGAAGCGGCGGGGGTGCACATCCAAAAACTCACCGTCAAAGCTGTCGGCATCCGTCAAGAGACTCAGCAGCCCCCACAGCGTCCCTCCACCAAGACTCGTCCCGCTAACTCGCTCAAAGCTCCCGTCCTCGTCCACCTTTACGATACTCACACCGCTCCCAATGTTCACAATCAGACAGGGGAAATGCGGCGCGAGCTCGTCCACCCGCGGCGTCGGCGCAAACGTCACCTGGTACGCCGGGGGCGTCGGCGACGGGCGGGGCAGCTCTGACGCGGGGATCGTGAGCGACGGAGGTGCCGACGTGTCTGGGTGTGAAACCTTGTACACGAGCTCCTCCGAGAACCAAAACACCTCTTCCGGCACGCGCGAGACGAATCCCAGCCCGAGAATGAGGCACTCCATCTCTTCCTCCCTGCGGACCTCCACGCCGAGCTCTGCGATAAGCCGGTCGTGGTACATGTACGCGCCGCCCCCGGTTGCCATGACCTTGACGTTGCGCTTCATCTTGTCGAGCGAGACGCGGTTCGCGGCCGCAGAGGAGGAGATGAGGTCCTGCAGGAAGGTGATGAGATCGTCGATCTGGTCCGTCTCGAAGCGGGCAAAGTTGAGGAGACCGCCGGGAAGGGGAGGCGGGTGGGAGGAGCGCCGGAGGTGCGATTTTTTGCGGCGGATCCGCGAGGGGACGGGGACGGGGAGTTCCTCGGAGAGCACTTGTGGGGTAAGGGCGCCGTTGACTGTGGGACGGCGGGCTTCGGGCGGGGATGGGTCAAAGAAGGCGTGGGAGTGGGGATTGAGTGAAGGAAAGTCTTGTGCTTGGGGGATCTGGGACGGGAGGGACCCCGGGACAGAGCCGGGGGGGAGGGGTGAAGGATGTGAGAGAGATGAGGCGGGAGGGAGGAAGGGGGAACATGAGCCAGAGGAAGGAGGGGTGGTGGAGATGGGAAGGTTGGACCGGGTAAAGTATACGACTTTGGCAAGGGACCCTCCGATCTGTAATGCTAGGCGTCAAAAAGTTTACCTTCTGGACATTCAATAGGCAGCATAATCCTCACGTCAATAGCGATGTGCGATACCGGCTCAATATAATGAGGCAGGTAGATTCCCCTCGAGTCTCGTGTCTGATCTCGCACGGGTCAGCTCCAGCTCCTTTGTATCGCGTATCCCTTGTCCCACTCACAGCCGGTGACTCCTCCTGCACTATCTGCGCCCCTGTCGTGTCTACCACGATCTTCCTCGCCTGGGGGATAGAGATATCCGGCATGGGCGATGGGGCAGGCATCGCGCTGCTCTTTTTGCCTGGTCGTACCTCGCGCCACAGCTTGCCCAAAGCGGAGGTCCCCCGAGGCAGAGGGTGGGCGCTATAAGAGTCTTGGGGGAGCGGGGTATGTTCACCGAGCAGGTGCCCTGCGCGGTCGTACGATAAACCTGGCGGACGTGGCCGACCTCTGGTACGATGCGATGGGGCGGAGTGGAGGGTGGAGGGGTCGCGGTTGCTGACCAATTGGGGGCAGCGGACGGCAGTCGAACGAGGGGCGGGGAGATACCACGGGCGGACGTGAGTGTAGCAGGGGGTGCTGTCGCTGTGCTTGCTGTGGGGTGGGAGGTGTGCGTGGTATGCAGCGAGGGCTCTTTCTTATCTCTGGCCGGTTCGAGTCTATCTAAAAAGAGGACAGGTGGACGGATGGATGCCGTTTTGGGGGCCCGGGTATCGGAATCCCGAGCGGCCAGCCCACAGCTGATACATCAGCTTCCGCCGAGTGACGTGGACTCCGCGGCCCGTGCGCTGCGCCTTGGAACGCCGGCTCCACATTGCAAACACGCCAAACTGCTCATTTATATATTCCATCCCAATCTCTCTTCTCTTCCCTTTCATCTCCATCTCACATCCCGCCTTCTCTCCCTGCCCTGCGCCACACAGCAACGTGAGTCTTCCCCCCCGTGCCTCTCTTCTCCTTCACTGCTTTCTTCCCGCCCCACCCACCTCTTTCCCCCCACCCACCCTTTCCCCCCCCCCCCCCCCCCCCGGCTATGATGATCATTATTGTCGCCCCAGTCCTATTGGCCTCTATCCCACGCGTGGGGGACGCCTTGCGGATTGACTATCTTCGCACAAGCCAAACAAGTTGCGTGCTGAGCCATCATCCCTTATTTGAAACTTTTCAAAATCTTTTCATCTACCCCCCACCCCACTTCTCGGGCCCCCTAGCCTGTTCTTCCTCGGGCCAAGGTTCTGGTGGTACCGGCCGGGCTCGATAACGAGAAGTTTGACGCTGACGTATTACGCCGCTCTGTCGAACAGGAGGGTGCAGAGTGAACAATGGATGTGACCCAGGCCAAGTGCACTCGATAAGACTGCAATGTAAGTATATATTTCATTGCCACTTTCTGTCCGAGCAGTTGCCCCTCTTCTATCCCCCATTCCCATCACACGCCACCACTACCTGCCCACCAGGGGAAGTGCAAGATGAGCCCAGAGATGATTTACTTCCATGCTAAAGCTGAATCCCGTTATGCGGGAATGAAGTCAGTACGTACATTAAGAACGGCCAGCTGAGGACTCATCTTGCGCTTGCCCCTTTCCCCCCACTCTCTTCGTTCTTGTTTGGTTCGGGTTGCAAATTTTCATTGGGCGAGCACTGACATCTACTCGTTGTCATAGAGCCCGACATCGACCACTTTAGCACTTGTCTCGCCCATCTCGCTCTCGCCCAATCAATCACCGCCTCAACTACTCCTTTGGGTCCCCGCGCCATCGCCGCGCTCTCGCGGCCGTCGCTTCTTCGTCCACAGCAGCTGGTTCAGCCACGCCTTCTCCTCGGCTCGACGCCTCTCCTGCATCATGGAAACTGACCCGTCTGGTATCGTTCCTCCCTTGCTTGTGCAGGGCGTGCCCATGCTCAAAATCTCATCGAAGAAGATCAAGCAAGTCATTTTTAGAATACGGAACGGTAGCATCTCGTGGTCTAGCAAGAAAGATAGTCATGGTCGGTGGCAAACCCCCTCGCTTCTTCCGGGAACCGGGGCTGACGAGCATCCCCAGTCCCCATCGGAGACATCAGGGATCTCCGTCTGGGCCAGCCGCCGACCGACACGTATAATAGCACTCGATGGATCACTGTTGTATACGTCCGCGCGCAGCAATGGAAGCTCCTGCACATGATCGCCCTCACGGACGACGTGTACAACATGTGGGTCGCGACGCTCAAGGAGCTCGTGTCGGTCACGCTCGACCGGCACGTCACGGACGTGACCCCGGCCGACCCGGATATGATCTGGATCAGGCAGCTCTGGCCGATGGGCACCAAGACAATCAATAGGGAGAAGGCCAGTGCGCTGTGTGCCCAGATCGGGCTGCAGATACCGGAGGAGGTGGACAGGATGTATGATGTGCGTGGTGTCTCTTTCTCCTCTTCCCTGCCGGCTGTTCAGTCGGCATCTTGTCTTGGCTCCTGAGCCCGAACACCCCCGCATCCACCTCCCTATCCCTACACTCGCCCAGGCATCCATCCACCTGAGCCTAACTGACCGAACCCTCCTTCCCCCCTTCTTTCCCATCCACCCACAGGATGTCCTCGACATCTCCGCCTTCCACGCCATGATCAAAGCCTGCCAGACCCGGCCAGACATTACTGCCATCTACGACTCGCTCACGTCGGGCGGGGCGCATCCCCTCGGCCGCGTGCGGGTGCAGGCGTTCTTAGCGAATGTGCAGGGGTTATTGGAGGGGCAGGTGGATGGTCTGTTTGAGAAATATGCTGTTGGGGGCACGGGCGGAGACGCCGGGGCTGGTGCTGGGGCGAGTGGGGGAGGAGCGGTGGGAGAGGTTACGAATGATGCTGCTCGGGGGGAGCAGTCGCCAGTGCTCTGGACGCGCGACTCGCTCGCCGCGTTTCTCTCCTCCTCGGACAACGCGACCAACCAGCCGCAGGACATGACCCACCCGATCCAGCACTACTTCATCTCGAGCTCACACAACACCTACCTCGTGGGTGAGCAGTGGCGCGGGGAGAGCACGGTGGAGGGGTATATCCGGGTGTTGCTTGCTGGGTGCCGGTGTGTAGAGAGTGAGTATCTATTGATGGTGAGGGGGAGTGGGGATTGCAGATACCAGGAACTGACAGATACTCTTAGTGGACGTACAGACGGGCGACGTCGAGCCGGTGGTGTACCACCGCAAGACGCTCACATCGAGCGTCTCTGTGCGCGACATCTGCCGCGCAATAAAGCAGTACGGCTTCGTCTCGTCGCCGTACCCCGTCATCATCTCTGCCGAGATCCACTGCTCGTCCGAGCAGCAGAACCGATTTGCAGCGATTCTGAGGGAGGTGTTTGGGGAGAGGCTCGTGACGGCGCCGGTGTGTGAAGGCTTGGTGGATTTGCCCAGTCCGGAGCAGCTGAAGGGGCGGGTGTTGCTCAAGGTGAGTTGCAGCGTGCTCTGGAATGTTTGGCAGGGCGGAATCTGCGGCTAACGATGCACACTGTATCGCAGGCAAAACCGCCCAAGGCCGAGCCGAAATCACCAAACCTCGACGCTTCCTCGCTCTTCTCGCCCCCCGGCGACTCGCCCTCGTCGACTGACTCGGATTCCGGGTTCTCGCGCCTTGCGCGCCGCCTCTCCATCCAGTCCAAATCCGAGCGTCCCGACGCCTTCTCCCCGCAGCTCGCCGAGCTCCTAATCTACACCACGGGTGTCAAGTACCAGGGTTTCTCCAAGCTCAACAAATACCACCCCTCGCACCAGTTCTCGGTCTCGGAGCGCACCGCCTCCAAGATCGTCAAGGAGAACAAGGCCGATTGGATCAAGCACAACTACACGCACATTTCGCGAGTGTATCCGCGCGCCACGCGCCTCTCGAGCAGCAACTACAATCCCGTCGAAGCATGGAGCGCGGGCTGCCAGCTCGTCGCGCTGAACTGGCAGACGCTTGACGAGAGCACCCTCCTCAACCACGCCATGTTCCATGGCAGCCAGGGGTACATCCTTAAGCCGCTCGCCCTGCGCGAGAAGTGCGACGAGAAGATTGAGCGCTACCAGATATCGGTGCAAATCATATCGGGTCAGCGCGTCCCGCTCGCCCAGGACCTGCACGTATCTGCGACGCTGAAGGGCCGGGCGGGGGTCACGCGCCGGACAAGGTCTGTCCCGCGCTCGCTCAACCCGCAGTGGGATGAGACGATCTCGTTCGAGATATCCACCACGCCGAGCATGCTTATGCTCAACTTCCTGCACCTCGAGATCAAGGGCGCGGACAACAGTACCTCGAGCACGAGCAGCAACAGCAGCAGCAGCGGTACGGGCGCGTACGCCCAGTGGATGCGCCCCGTCGCGCTTGCCCCGAGAGGCTACCACCACCTTCCCCTGTATGATGCACTGATGACACGGTTCGTGTTTGCGACGCTGTTCGTTAAGATCAGTGTGGATAAGCTCGAGAGGAAAGGGCTAGGATCGGCGACGGCGGCGGGAGGGGTGCCGGTCAGTCCAGGAGTGGGGGCACCGGGGCCGGAATCGCCTCCGCCTAGCGCGGGGCTCATGATAGGTGGAGTTCCGACGGTGCTGGCAGGTGCCCCAGCTAATGCTAGCATAGCTAGCAATTCGAGCACGAATCCGAGCAGGCCGCCGTAGCAGGCGCAACCTCAAGCTCCGGGGGAGAGGGGCCTGCCCACGTCACCCGGGGCGCCTGTGACTGCCGTCCAGGCTGATACGGCCGACGCGCGCGACATGGGCAACGCAGGCGACGCGGTCAAGGTGGTGCAGGAGGTTGTGAAGGTCTGATGTGAAGGCGGGTGAGGGCGAGGCGGTCGAAGACAGGGAGTGGAGAGGGAGATGTTGTACATGACGTGAGAGGTGTTTTTTCGCGGCTGATCTGTCTTGTAACTTGCATACTATATGTAGCACGAGGGAGAATAAAGGGGGGAGGGGAAGTACAACTATCTGAAGAAGAGAGCGAGTGTAATGCACGAAGGAGGCTCGCTAGTCACGACGAGTAATGCACACATATATTGTTTACCTTCCCCGTGGCCCACCGTATTGTTCGACTCATAAGCGACTAATGTTCAGCCCGAAACTTTGTACAGAGTCACATCAACGTATGGGATAGTACAATTTAGCGCCAGACAAACGGCAAGATGATATCGAGGACGATTTCGTTTTTCACCAACCCTGACAGAACCCCCCCAACACAAGTAACACACTTCCTCTCATTCCAACTCGTACCCCGCGCCCGAGGGCCGCACCATCGCCTTCGTGGTGTTATCCCTGCACCTCTTTAGGAATTTGAACAGAGCAGTCCCGCCCGTCCCCCTCAGTTCCCCCGCATTCACCTCGACACCCTCCCCATCCCCTTCCGCCTCCTCCTCGGCACCAATCAACCTCCGCACCCTCTCCCCTGGCCGTCTCCTCGCCTGTTGCACGATGAATAGGCTCACCACCCTCATGTGCTTCTCCCTAAATCTTCGTAGCGCCTCCAGCGCCCCGTCGTATGCCTGCACGAGCGCGGGATGCGTATTTGCGTAGTGCAGCACGATAGGGCGGAGCGGGTTGGGCGAGGTGGACAGGTGGAGCAGGAAGGAACGGTGCGGGAGGGGCATGTAAGCGAGCATGCGCTGGAGGAAGGTCGCTTCGGAGGGAGGGGCGGAGAGCTCGGGGCGAGGCTGGCCGTGCGGGTGGGCGTGAGGGTGGCCCGCATGAGGGTGTGCCGGCGCAGTCCCAGATACAGACTCAGCAGGCAGGGCAGAACCCACAGGTGCAGAGTTGAGTGTGATACCCCTGCCTGAAGTCTCTGGCGTCCGCGCCGCCGTTTCCATCGCCTCGCGCCGCTCCTCCTCCGTCGGCGAGTGATCCACCGTCAAGAACAAGTCGATCGCGTGGATCAAAGAGCTCTGCCCTGCGCTTGGGCCCGAGTACAGTTTGCCCCTCTGGCCCTCTGTGCTCTTGCTCTCCGCCTGGGAGGTCGACGTGCTCGCGCCCTCGCTCTGTAACCCGAGGTAGTCCCACCCCGCCGAGGTTGGCCCGTCCGCATCCCCGCCGCGGAACCATGGGCGAATGAGGTGGTAAAACTCTTCCGGGTCGACCTCCTTCATCAGAGTCATGGTGATATCCCCGACCCTGTCGATCTGTCCGGCGAGACGCTTCAGGTAGACTGTCACCCTGCGCAGGGCCTTTTCGTCGCCGATGAAGAGCTCGTCGAGCGACTGACGCATGGTACTGAGCGCATCAGCGCCGGCGATCTCGCACAGCGATGATATGAGGTAGAACTGCTCCTCGGAACGGGTGGATGTGAAGGTGGTGATGATGCCCGAGGGCGGGTTGGCCGGGAGGGACGGCGCGAGCGAGGGGGAGAGGGGGAGGAAGTTGTACAGGACGGTGTCGGCGTAAGTGAGGATAGGCGGGAGGCCGAGGAGCGGGGAGACAGTGAGGAGGGGAACAGAGATGCAGGCGGGGATGGGGATGGGAGATCTTGGGGAGGCGGCAGCAGCGGCCGGGGAGGGCGGGGTGGTGTGGACGTAGAAGTGAGCGAGGAAGGTGAGGACGATGTGGGCCCGTCGAAGAAGAGGGAGTGAAGCGCAGAGCTCGTCGGTTGGCAGTACCGGCAGCTGATGTGACATGTCGTAAGCTTGGGCCCACCGTTTATGGTCGACGAACTCGGGGCCAACACCTCGACAGACACGACTCACCGACTGCACACCCTCTCGCCACAGCCTATCCTTCTGTCTCTTCCCGCCCAGCATCACCCCCTCGCCCACTCCGCCGCCCCGCGCAGCATCCAGGGCCTCCTCCCACAGCTCATAATCCCCGGTGAGACGCTCGATATTTCTGCTGGCAGGCAAGAACCCGGTGCGGACGTCGACGTCAAAGTCTGCGGAGGCGAGAGAGGCGGTGTTGGGTGCGAGACCGCCCGAGGCGTGGGAGGCGGTGGGGGGTGCGCCGGAGGGGTAGGACTCTGTGGGCTGGGCGTAGGAGGGTGCGAGGGAGAGGAAGTGGCCGGCGGGGAGGGGGTGTGCGGCTGCGGGGGTCGGGGAGGGGGAGCGTTTGGGGATCATGGTGGCTGCTGTTGGCTGTTGTTGCAGAGAGGACATTCGCAATGCTGCAAGTCTTCATTCTGCATTATAAATATCGCCTGTCGTGCATTACGTAACCCGGCTGGCCGCTCCGACTCCGGTGAGCACGCCATCATCCACGCGACCGTCGCCGCGTGACCGTACAGTCGCCTTCACAAAGTCACAGCTATGTACAACAATGCATCCTGTTCCCATCTATCATTCTAGTCCACCCTACTTCTTCTCCCTCACACCCTCCGCAGGCGCCAGTCCCATCAGAACAACCACCCCTAGCTTGAACCCCGTCGCGACCACCACCACCACCCAGCTCCCCGCATACATGTGCATCACCCCTCCGATAAAGCTCCCAGAGATCATCGCAAGGATGTACGCTAGCCGCCGGTTCCGCGCCCCGGCCTTCTTGTGCGTGAACCCCACAAACAGGTACTTGTCCCCGACGAGGTCCACGTAGCTCGACGTCATCGGCGCGGTGGGAATCTCCTGGACGGACGCCTGCCGCGCGGAGGCGACTTGCGCGCCAGACATGATCGCGAAGAGCATGATGATGGCCCACTCGTGCTTGCCTCTGAGGCGGGTCGCAGAGGGGCCAGCAGGGGAGAGGAATATGGTGGCCAGGGTGAGGCAGAGGATCTGGAACAAGACGTTGGCGAGAAGCCAGATGCGGCGGCGAAGGCCTGTCGCGGGGGGGGGGGAGGGGGGGGGGCAGAGGTCAGCGTCGGCGGCGCAGAGCAGGCGGGGCCGAGGCCTGACAGCGACGTACCGAAAAAGTGGCCCAGGTGGCCAAACACAAGGGCAGATCCAAGGAAGCTCACGAACGAGACACCCGTGAGGAGCAAGAGATGTCCCGACGTGCGGACGATCGCGACGGTGAGGAGGATGGTGTTTCCCGTTTCTGTGTGCGGGTTTGCGCGCGTCAGCAACCCACCCTCCTGGTGCGCGTACAACCTGCCCGAAAAGCCCTCTCACGGTTCGAGGCAAACGTCGAGAAATCGAGATACGTCGTCGCGTCAAGAATCCTGTGATCCATCACATCAGCACCCCGCCTACACCGCACCCCGCACTTGCCAGGACTCACCCCGTCGAGAACGCCTGGATTATCAAACACAACACCAAAGACTGTGCCGTCACTGTATCCCCCATCCACCCGCTCCACCCATCGCGCCGGCGCCATGGCGGCCAGACCGCCGCGATCGGCAGGTCGGGCACCTGTGCGTTCTTATCGGTGCACATGGAGCGCCCCCCTTTCTCTCCTGATCCCGGCTCGAGATCGGTATTGGCCATCTTGCGCTCGGGCGCGGAGCATGAGGGCTTGCGCCCGAGCTCAAGGTCCTCGTACTTTGAGAGCCCGCCGGAGCTCGCGCACGCGGGCGTTTGGGCTTGGGGGTGGGAGGCCGGGTTGGGAGGGGGAGAGGGAGCGGAAAGGAGAGAGGGCGACCGCGTGCTGGTGGGCGAGAGTGTGGAGAGGGTGGTGGACGCGTGTCGCATCGATGGGGGCGCGTGGGTGTGGGCGTGACCGTAGGTGTGGGAGTGGTAGTGGGAAGAGGTAAGGTCGGTGGTGGATGTGGGTGCGGAGTGGGAGGCCATCTGGGGTGGTGGTGCGTGGTGCGTGGTGCGTGGTACGTGCGTGGTGCTCGTGCGGGATGTTATCTGTGTAGATATGTCCAACACTGTGTGGGCGATGGATGAACACACTCGATTGCCGTGTCCTGCGCCTAGCCTATATACACCCCCAGTGCATCACGATAACATTGCTCGCTCGGGGCCGCCGACGAAGATCGTCCTCGCCACCCGCTGGCGATTCGTACTCCCCGCGTGTGTACGAATCTGCAGCGGGACTCCCCCGAGAGCCCCCTCCCCCCCTCCCGAGTGTCCCCTGGGCAGCCCCCGTCCCTGTGACGGCGATTCCAGAAGACATCGAGGCTACTGCTGTGCGATCTGGAATGCCCACCGCTCTGCCGAACACATCCACGCGTTGGGAATCCTGCGCATCGGCCATTCCCGATCTGTTACGTAAAATGTGGAACTTGACGTCGGGGATAGGACGTACGTCCGAGCCATAATCCCGAGACGCCGACTGTGGCTTCCCCTCCACCGGCCAGCGCTATATAAGCCAGGCAGATCTTGCAACTATTCCTCTCTTTTTCTTCATTGATCATGTGAGTCTTCTCCCCTCCCCCCCTCCTTTCCTCCTTCCTCCCTCTCCCCTCTCCCGACTGCGGTCTCTACAGCGCCGAGGCAACTCGTGCTGACTCCCCGCGCCCCTCCCAGATTCTGCAGGATCTCTTGTATAGAAAACGATCTTCTTCGATTATCCATCGAAGCTACTATTTCACGTCGAGGGGATGATACGATACCCGCCTCGCTCTTTACAGAGGAAATTGGCCGCCGGCTCCCTCTCGCTCCTCGGAGCGGCGGGGGCAGTCGGCAGGTCATCGAAGAAGCTGGCGGTTCCGCGTACCGGCTGACCTTTCGGGGAAGGCTTGGGGGTGGCCGTGGGCTGAGGCGGGCTTTCTGATCGACGTTTATAGGCGTAGCTTTTCCCTCACCCCTCTAGACACGAAACCACCTTGACGACCAGCCAGGAGGACAGTAGATACTAGGGTGAGCATGCATTCCGCACTTTCTTGCAAAATTTTCCAACCTCCACTTCTCGCTTCGACCAACCCCCATCCTTCCTTTCCCCACCTCCCCCACCTATCCGAGTGATGACCCGAGTGCATTTGGCTTGAGGACCTTGTCGTCGATGCTGAAAAACCCACGCTACCTTAACTTAAATTTCTGACCACCCACCTCCTCTCCCCCTTTGTGCTATCGTTGCCCGAGCGAAGGGATTGCGAGCTGACAATGAATGATGTTGTCTCAGGTTGTACATATCCATCCCCCTTCTGTATTGTCGGCACCCCTCTTCATCTGTACCATGCATCGTCTGTCGCGAAAAATTCATTCTGGCTGTGCTACATGGTGCTGCAAATTTGCGCCTCGCTTTGGCCTCGCCTCTATCCCATCATCCCGTTCGCCCCCCCTTCCAGCCCATCACTCTTCCCTTTCTCTCTCTCCACCCTGGGCATGGACACTATCCTCTCAGTGCGGTGGACGGGCCAACGGTGGACTTGACGTGCGAGCGGTGAGGGCGAAGAGAGAGAGTCAGGGTTGGCGGACCAGGCTTGTTGCGTTCATGATGCGTGGTGCAGCGCGCAGGTAGGGCAGTTGGTGTTTGGTGGGCTGCGTGATCTGAGCACTTTGGGTTCTATTGGTGATGAAATCGGGCTCGCTGAAAATCTGCTTCGGGGTGGGGTCCCACCTCCCACTGGGGCTCAAAGCGTTGAGTGATACACATACTACAATACCGAGAGTTCTTTCTGTAGACCCTGTGTGCTCGCCCGTACATACCATGTATGTCTCCATTTCCCACACGTGTACACCTCGTTCAATTCAACGGCATGGCGCGTGAAGCTTGCCCAGGTTTCGACTGCTGCCGGCCAGACGACCCAGTCTGGCCGTCTCGCGGCTCGTCGTTCGTCGTCGCCGACACGTCTCCACACTGCCTCCTGTGCTCTTCGACCAAACATCTGCCCTCACGAACACACGCACACCCATTTCCAACATGAATATACATACGAATGAACGCAATCATATGTAGACCTGTCCCCAAGCAACTGTTTATAGGCCATTGTGGCTTTTGACAACCCCCTCAACCCTAGCTGACTTGCAGCTTTTACACTCTTCGGCCTGTCGACTACCACGCCGCCGTTCGCGCTTCGCCTGCGTGTTACACCTTGGACGCCTTTTGCAGGAATTTGAGCACGTCTGTGGGACTACATCACAGAGATTGCAACAGGTCAGCGCATCCGCATCGTCCAAGGTATGCAGCAGCATATGATTTGCGAGATGGACTCACTCGTTGGCGGGTTTCACACCGATGGCGATATCGATGAGCTTGCCCGAACCCTTCTCGAAGATGAAGTGCGAGCGCTTCGTGCTGTACGGTGTGGGCCGTGTGTTGTCAGCTGTGGCTGCCGTGCCGTGCTGGTTAACGCGACTGCTTACTTCTTGGGGAGGACGAACGCGCCGAGTCTGCAGAGGGAGAGGCATGTCAGCCTCTCTGCCAGCACACGCACACGCGTACACAAGAGGTTCGCCGGGCTCACTCACCTCTTGATAAGCTGGCTCTCCGGGTCGGAGAGCAAGCTATAGCTGAGCGACTTCTTGGTCTTCCACTACCCCCTCACCATCATCAGCTGCGAATCAGACCACGCACATCGGGACGCACCCTGTTCTGCGCCTCAGGCTTATCCTTGGATAGGCCGTACACGTCGTACCCGAGCGCGGAGATCTCTGCGTAGGCGTCGCGGAAGCCGCAAGCCTGGTTAGTGCAACCGGGGGTGTCCGCCTGCCGCGCAGAGTATATACACTCGTCAGCGGACCTCGCACCACCTCGCACCCCGGCGCACCCTGCGCCACGCGCATCCCTTCACTCACTTTAGGATACAAGAACAGCACTGCACCCTTCTCCCCCGCCAGCGTCGCCACATCCACCTCCTTCCCCGCCTCATCCTTCAGCACGATGTTCGGGAGGGTGTCCCCCTTGGTGAGCACCTTGACGTCATCCGTATCAGAATCGGCACCCGCGGGGTCTTCTTCCTTGGCTTCTTTCGCGGCCGGCGGGGCGGTCCTGAGCTTCTTGGCTTTGGCAGCCGCCTTGGGCTTGGGAGCCTCAGCTCCCTCCTCAACAGCCTTCAGGTTCTCCTTCTTCTCCACGGGGACCTTGCCGTTCGCCTTGGCCTTGGTCTTTGACGCGGGCTTGGGCTTCGTGTCGGTCTTGGTTTTTTTGGGGGTTGGCTCATCGCCTTCAACAGGGGCAGTGGTGGTGCGCTGCAGTGGAGGGTGATAGGGGATGTCAGCGAGACGAGGGTATTGTTGAGAGAGAGGGCCATGGACAGCGCGAGGGACAAGGGTGCGCGCACCTTGTTGGTGCGGGGGGGAGGCGCGGGCTTGGGCAGCCCCGAGACCCTCGTGGATCGCCGAGGGGTTGGGGGGGTGGATTGGTCTGCGGGCATTGTGAGTGGGCGGGTGGAAAGAGAAGAGCAGGGGTGTTGTTGCTGGCGTGCTCATGAGTCTCTCTGCTCACCAGTCGTCGCACCCCCGAGTCCAGGCACCGGCACCCCCGCGCTGCGTGACGTGTGTTTATCCCCCGGCGGCGGATCCGGCGCGCGGAGGATTTGCCGACGGGTAATCATTTTTCTAGTCGGTGTGCTATACAGACAGCCACGCCATATCCTGAATTTCGCGTCCTCTTCTCTTCTTAGATAGGTTGTATCACCCACAGTACACTTGTCCCGCCCACAACCTCTTGCACAGCACCCTCAGCAGTCTGTAAAGAGTGAGTATATGCATCCAGGCGCAAGCCCACTCACTCCTCACCCATCAAACGTTCACTCACCACGCTGCAGTGTGTGGTATCCTCGGTCTCCTCCTCCACGACCCTTTGGCCACCCAGACCCACATCGCGGGTTCCGAGATGTGTGTATACCTTCCTACATGGATTCTGGCAATGGCACATGTTGACGCGCATCCGTAGCGCCGAGGGCCTCTCTCTCCTCCAGCACCGGTACGTCGCGACCACGTCGTCAACCACGTCGTCAGTCCTATATATAAATTGACGCGCTGACGAAACTCGTCCCGTCACCCACAGTGGTCAGGATGCTGCGGGTATCGTCACTTGCGGGTCAGGTGGACGTTTCTACCAGGTGAAAGCGAATGGGATGGTACGGGATGTATTTGACGAGCCGGCTGTTGCCGGTTTGAAAGGCTGGATGGGTGTTGGCCATGGTACGTTGGTTGAGTCAAGTTTGGTGGTCGTGTGAGTGGGCTTGCGGGGCTGACTTTTTTTCTTCTTTTTTTTCCTTCTTTCATAGTGCGCTACCCCACCGCCGGGTCTTCCGCGCACGCTGAGGCCCAGCCTTTCTACGTCAACTCGCCGTACGGGATCGTGTTTGCCCATGTGAGTGCATCTGGCCGCGTAACCTACCCCAGTCCAGCTGACACGGCACACGTAGAACGGCAACATCATCAACACCCCTGCGCTCCGCCAGTTTCTCGATGCCGACGCCCACAGGCACATCAACACCGACTCGGACTCTGAGCTCTTGCTCAACATCTTCGCCAACAACCTCCAGAAGACGGGCAAGTTCCGTATCAACGAGGAGGACATCTTTACCGCCATCAGCGATCTCACCAAGACCTGCCAGGGCGCGTACGCGTGCGTGGCCATGATTGCCGGTTTCGGGTTGATCGTGTTCCGTGACCCGAACGGCATCCGCCCGGCGGGTATTGCCACGAGGCAGGGCGCCAGGGGCGGGCTCGACTACCTTGTCTCGAGCGAGAACGTTGTCGCGCAGGGTTTGGGCTTTTCATCGTGGGAGGACGTCAAGGCTGGTAAGTCATATCTATCGTAAAACTTTATCTTCAAAGAACTGTGCGACGACTAACTCGCTCGACATCACAGGCGAGGCCATCATCATCACCCGCGAGAAGGTCACCCGTCGACAGGTCGCCGCGCCCCAAGTCTTCTCCCCCGACATTTTCGAGTACGTCTACTTTGCGCGCCCCGATTCGACCATCGACGGGATCAGCGTGTACCGCAGCCGCATGGCTATGGGAGAGTACCTTGCCGAGACTGCCAAGAAGGAGCTTGCCATCAAGGGGCTCACGGTGGACGTCGTGATCCCCGTGCCGGACACGTCACGTGTGGCGGCGCTCCAGCTCGCGCAGCATTTGAAGATCCCGTACAGGGAAGGGTTTGTGAAGAACCGATATGTTGGGAGGACGTTCATCATGCCCGGGCAGACCCAGCGGTGAGTAGTGTGGTCGGTTGCGTGAGTTGACGAGAGTAGGGGGCTAACGAGCTGGGCAGACGCAAGAACGTCAGGAGGAAGCTTAACGCGATGCGCCACGAGTTCGAGGGCAAGGTCGTCATGCTCGTTGACGGTGAGTCATGTGCTGTGGTGTAAAGGGACAACACTGACCCCTCTCAGATTCTATTGTTCGCGGGACTACCTCCAAGGAGATTGTTCAGATGGCCAAGGACGTTGGTGCGAAGAAGGTCATCTTTGCGTCGTGTGCTCCCCCCATCAGGTAAGCAAGCATGCGATAATCGCAATTGCATTACCGACTGCCGGTATTCCCCCGCTGACCCCTCACAGGTTCTCCAACGTGTACGGCATCGACATGCCCTCCCCCACGGAGCTCGTTGCGCACGGCCGCACCACCGAGGAGATCGCCGAGCACATTGGCGCCGACCACGTTATCTACCAGACCCTCGAGGACCTCGTCTCCTCGTGCCGCGACTTCAACCCCTCCATCACCCAGTTTGACTGCTCCGTCTTCACGGGCGAGTATGTCACGGGCGGGGTGGACGACAACTACCTGTTGCACATCCAGCGCCTAAGGAACGACAAGGCCAAGGCGAAGAAGGCACACCAGGCGGCGGAGCTCGCCGAAGCGGAGGCGGTGGGGTGCAGCGGGCCGATGAACGGCGCGGACGCGCTCGCGTCGAGCACGGGATCCATCATGGGCCTTGGGAACCACTCGCCTAAGATTGGGCCGGCGTCGATGCCCTCGCCGAACGACATGGTCGGCCTGCACAACTCGTTCTTTGGGCAGTAAGTTGGGTGGGTGGTGTAGGCTGGCGTCGGCGTTGGTGGTAGGCTGCTTGGGGTGAAGGGGTGGCATTCATTTTTCTTTTTGGTTCTTGGGATGGTAGGTGCATAGAAAACACCATTTTATCTGCATATAGCTCTGTCGAGCATGTACATCATTGTTATCGGCAGTCGTCTCGAATCGCTGCAGCGGACACGGTTGTTGTACTGAGCAGATGAGGAATCGTGTACTGAGCAGATGAGGAATCACTCCTAAGATTCAGGTGGATAGATGGATAGACGCAACGGCAAATGGTGAATTGTCATTGGCGTTGAGAATGATAGTAATTGAAGGCCCACCATTGGTAGATTCGCAATGAAGTGATAGCACATGAATCTGTAGCCTTTCTGACAGCACCAAGCTTGCAGATTCTGTACCAGGCGTGGCGCACGAATGAACATGAACTCAAAGACGTGCAGAACAAGCAAGAGTTTCAGACAAGTCATCACACACATGGAAGATGCATGGGACCCCAAAATCAAGATGCTACGTAATACAAGTACTTCTCCTTCTCGACCCCACTCTCTAACCCTCGAGCGCAACCTTCTCGACGGCCTCGGTGACGATGCCCATCGCCCTGCTCATCTCGTCCTGCGAGCAGATCAACGCAGGGATGAACCTGATGGTGTCAAAGCACGAGGTCGTCAATACCAGCAAGTCCTTCTCCAAGCAGTACGCCTGCACGCGCTTGCCGATGTCCTTGGGCACGACGGTGCCCTCGGGGAGGCCCTCGAGGGTGAGGGCGTCGCCGGCGGAGCGGAACTCGATGGCGGCCATGAGCCCGACGCCGCGCACGTCCGCAATGAGGTGCTTGGTCTTGGGCCCGGTGGCGAGCTTGTTGAGCACAGCGTACAGCTCCTCGGACCGGGCTGCGACGTTGGCCTGGATCTCGCCCGTGGCGTACACGTCCTGGGCCGCGATGCCCGCGGCGCAGGCGACGGCGTTACCGGCATAGGTGCCGCCCATGGACCCCACGTCGAGCTTGCCCATGATCTCCTTGTTGGAGGCGATACCGGAGATGGGGAAGCCGTTGGCGACGCCCTTGGCGAAGACGAGGATGTCGGGGCGGAAGTCGGCGACGTGGTCGATGGCAAAGTACTTGCCGGTACGGAGGAAGCCGGTCTGCACCTCGTCAACGACGAGAGCGATGCCGTGCTTGTCGCACACCTCGCGGAGGTGGCGCAGGAAGGCCGGGGGGCAGGGGACGTAGCCACTGTGGCAATGCCAGGGGTCAGCTCCGGACTCGACTCGGGTGACAGAAAGGCAGGCCAGACGACTCACCCCTCGCCCTGGACGGGCTCGATGAAGATGGCAGCAACGTCCTGGGGAGCGGTCTGCTGGCGGAACACGAGGTCGAGCTGGTGCTTGGCGAGGCGTACGAGCTCCTCCTCGGAGGTGGAAGGGGTCACGCCGAGAGAGTGCCAGTAAGGGTAGGCGGAAGCGAAGACGCCGGGCTAAACACGGGGGGGGGGGGGGGTTGTCAGCAGCTGTGTGGGCGCTCCAGGCTGCTGGCGATTCCAGGAATGATCTGATTCGGGGGCCACAAACTCACCATGAGGGGCCCGGTGCTCTGGGTGTAGATTGGCTTGGAGCGAGTCAAGGCACCCGATCCGAAAGTCCTCCCGTGGTACGCGCCCTGGAACGTAATGATGTTCTGCTTGCCGGTCGCCTTCCTCGCGGTCTTGATGGCGGCCTCGATGGCCTCGGACCCAGAGTTCCAGAAGAAGAACTGGTCGAGTGACGGGTCGGGCATCACAGGGAGGAGGCGCTCAATGAGCTGGAGGTAAGGGGCGTGGAAGGCGATGGAGCATTGGAGGTGGACAAGGTTGTTGACCTGCGCAGCGGCGGCCTGGGACACGACGGGGTGGCAGCTGCGCGGGATGTCAGATGCTGCGCGTGCGTGCGTGGAGCAAGAGGGCGGGGGGGGGGGGGGACGGCGACTCACTGGCCAAGGTTGGTGACTCCGATACCGGCGGTGAAGTCGAGGAGCCTCTTGCCGTCGGCGGTGATGAGCTCCATGCCCTCACCCTTGACGACAACATGGTCCCTCAGACGGCCGAGGCCGTGCGAGACATGGTCGCGACCAAAGTCGGCCCACTGGGCGGCGGTGCGGACGGGGGCGGGCATGTCGTTTTGCTGGGCGGATGCGGGTGGCGTGGGGGACACGTAAGTCCTTGCGAGGGTGGAGGAGCGAGGGGCGGCGGAAGAGGGGCGACGAGCTACGCGCGAGAGGGCGGAGGCGAGGCGGGAAGACATGGTCAGGAAGGAGGGGCGAGCCGGCGGGGGGGGCAGTATATATACGCGGACGACGGTCGGCCGTGGGATGCGTACGTATAAAATCTGAGCATGCGGAGGGGGTCGTCTGGAGGCTGTTCGGTTAAAGAGCACGGTATGCATGAGGGTTTGCGGACAAGGCAGCAGCGAGGAGGACGACAAGCGTCGGCTGTGGCCGCGCTCCTTGTCGTCGTCGGGCGCGATCTATCTTGGGGGGGCTCGCTTGCGCGCCCTCAGCCGCCGTCCCGAAATATCCCCCGCGCCCCTGGCCTCCAAGCGCCCGCAAAGGTCAAATATCCCCCAGGGAGCGCCTGAAAAAGTCAGATACCCCTGTCCCCCCGCCGCCGTCGCCGCCGCGAAAAGGTCAGATACTGCCTGGGCTTCGGCGACCGGCGCAGAGATTGCAGATCGTCGGCGCCCCGGTCGCTTAGATCGAGCGGCACTCTCTATCGCACCCGCTTGGCACACCGCGCGGCATGCATACGCTCTTCCGTCGATGCTTCTTGCACGTGGTCTTAGATAACCTGCAGCACACCGTGCCACACCACACAGCTGACCGCGGCGCGGCTTGGCAGGATCCTCTGCCCCACGCCCCGCAACAAGCTCATCCCCAACCGCCCCTGCGCCACAGCAATCAGTCAGTCACTCAGTCGCATTCGCCACCCCGCTCCCCGTGCTGCCCGTGCAGAACAGCCCCTTCACAGGCGTGGTCGGGTCCTCCCCCATCCTCTGTCGGCATCATCGCCGCTGGCGTCGGTCGGCAGAGCCCGATATTCCGATGCGCGTGCCGAACAGCGCTCCTTGTTGACAAACGGTGGGCGTCCTCAGCGGGGGTGACGCGCGCCCTTGGGAGCACGGGTATGTAGATGTATGAGACGGTGATGGTCGGGGGAGAGGCATACTTGACATGCAGCGCCGGCTTGTCAGCGGTCTCCCTCAATGTCAGCGTATCCCCGGCTATAGGGACCCTTCGCCGTCACCACATCACTATTCCATATATCCCGAAAGCACAAAGTCGCATATGCGTATTTTTTTAAATCTAGATTCGTATGCTTCCCCCCCGACCACGATCTACCCAGTCTTCCCCAGTCCCGCCTCATGCACCAGCGAGTAGAACAGCGACTCGGGCCGCTCGAGTAGCACCGCGGGGGTATCGTACTCTGCCACCCTCCCCTCGGACATCACCAGCACGTGGTCACTGTCCATGATGGTGTTGATACGGTGCGCAATCTGCGGGCAAAGTAAATATCAGCGACGCTCATACGACGGGGGGGTAGACAGGGAGAGACATACGGTGATGGTGGTCACGCCGGCAAAGTCCGGTCCGCGCAAGATCTGCTGGACAGCCTCGTCCGTCTCAAGGTCGATAGAAGAGGTAGCCTCGTCGAGTACTAGGATCTTGGTCCTTCGGAGCAAGGCTCGGGCAAAGCACACGAGCTGGCGTTGGCCGGAACTCAAATCTGGGATGGGGGGAGGGTCAGTGCCGCGGTTAGGTCATCGCTACGTACGCGCTTGCTGAGCACATAGATACTGGACACTCACTACTCCCGCCCTCGGCCACCTCTGCATCCAACGACCCGCCCATGTTGTTCGCCACGTGCTCCTTGAGATACACCTGTTCGAGTGCCTGCCAGATGTCCGAGTCGGAGGCCGAATGGGTCGGGTCAATGTTGTTCCTGCAGCAAGGCGGCAGTCAGCTGGAGGATCACAAATCGCGCCAGCCCGATGGCTACTCACCTGAGTGTCCCCTCAAACAGCTGCGGGTCCTGCGGGATGATTGACACGATGCTTCGCAAATCGTGCAAACCGATCGTAGAGATATCCACGCCGTCGATGATGATCCTCCCGCTCGACGCTTCCAAGATACGGAAGAGTGCGAGTGTGAGGGACGACTTGCCCGCGCCGGTTCGCCCGCAGACGCCGACGCGGTCACCGCCCTTGATCTTGAACGAGATATTTCGCAGGCAGGGCTCAAGCTCTGGGCGGTAGCGCATGGTGAAATCGCTGATGAAGGGTGGTCTATCGTCAGCGGGTATCTTCCTATAGGAAGGCCAGGGGAAGTCACCCACTCGAACTCGATGGCACCGTGCTCGGGCCACGTCGAAGCAGGCTTGTTTTCGGGCACAAAGTCGGCAGCTTCAGAGGGCAGGTTGGCGTAGCTCAAGACTCGCTCCACAGACACCACATTCTGCTCCACCTCCGAGGCACTTCGCACCAACCAGTTCTACAATCCGCTCGTCAGCGACGCCCCCGCAGACTGCCAGGTCAATGCTTACCAAGGCACCCGTCACAGAGATCGTGTAGCTCATCAACAACCCGACCAGCCCCGAGTCGACGCTGTTCGAGTAGACCAGCGCAGAAACGGAAGCGAGCGCCGTAGCGGTCATCAAACAGCTTCCCAGGAACTCAAGGCGCACGGCCAGCCATCGGTTGATGGTCATTGCTGGCATATAGCATGCCTGGTTACGATCGACACGGGCTTCATTGTTGGCGATGAAGCGTGCAGTCTGGCCGTATCCCTATGAGAATTCAGGTAGAGTTAAGCCCAAGCCCAATTTTTTTCCGTAGATTCCTGTATCAAAACTTACTCGGATGACGGGGAGCCCAGTGAGGGTTTCGCCAAAGAAGGAGAAGACAGGCGAACGGGAGACGGCGTCGAGACGCTTGAGCTCTCGGGATGTAGCGAGGTAGTATCTGCATGGATGTCAGTTGTACACTCCGCTTCATTTTATATTTAAACCTCACCTCATGACCATCCTATACAGGTAGCCCAAGGGGACGAACACGAGCAAGACGAAGGGCGCGCCGAGCGCGATGACCACGATTACACCGAGAACTTGGATCCCCTACGCACCGCACTGCAGTCAGCTACATGTCTTGTCCACAGCAGACCGCGAGACACTCACAGTCCTGAAGAATGATCCCAGCGCCATAATCAACACCTCGTCGATCACAAATATGTCCCTCGTAAACAGATTCAAGATTCGCCCAGTCGGCGTAAGCTCAAAGAACGAAAGCGGGCTGCGCATGAGCGCCCCAAACGACCTATCGTGCAAGTTCTTGCTCGCCTTGAGCCCGCATACAAGCTTAAGCGTCGCAAAACTGATCACGCTGAACGCCGAGCCCGAGATGCCGACGATACCGTAGATCACAAGGTATTTTGCCACGTTGTTCGTCTCGCTCTCGCCCGCGTTGGACCTCGCCCAAGCGCGGAGTACAAAGTTCGAAAGGATCCCGAGCCCTTGGCCCGCGCCCATCGAGACGAAGTAGATGACGACGCCAATCTTGGACGACGCGTTAACATACTGGTTGTACACCTCGCGCTTGACGTTGCCCTTCTCCGAGTGTTCTTTGGGCTTTGCGCTCTCTCGGAGGTCACGGAGCGCATCGCGCTTGGACTGCCGGAGGGATACGATCGATGAGCGACGCATGGTCGCTGTGCTCATGCGGCGCAACGCTTTGCGCTTGCGCAACGACTCGGAGTCGTCCACACTCTCCAATTCGTCGTCCATCTCGGCATTCTCGGGCTCCTCGATAACCGTCGGGGTGGCGGACCCGCTCGAAACGTCATCGGCCTTGGCGGACTGCTTTCCCAGGCCGGTGATGAGCTTGTAGAGCTCGCTAGACGAGTTGTTCATCGCGTCGTCGTAGGTGCCGCGCTCGAGGATAAGGCCCCGTCGGAGCATGATGATCTGGTCTGCCTGCGGGAGGAAGGTGACGGCATTGGTACAGAGGATACGGGCTTTGCCGCGCAGGAGGCCGTTGGGACCGATGACCTTGTCGAAGATGTGGCGGCCGACGTGCGAGTCGACGGCAGCAAGAGGGTCGTCAAGAAGATAGATGTCGGCGCGCGCGTACACCGCTCTATTGATCGTGAGGTCAGCTCGCCCTTATTCAATATACTCGGAAGCGCCGCCACTCACCTGGCCAAACAGATACGAGCCTTCTGCCCACCAGACAGCGACACGCCCTTCTCGCCGACCTCCGTCATATCCCCACTCGGCAGCACCGCCATATCCGGCCTCAGCGCGCACGCATCCAGCACCTGGTCATAAAAGCCCGCATCGAACCGATGCCCAAACACGATGTTATCCTTGACCGTCGCTGACAAGATCCATGACGTCTGTGAAAAGTACGCCACGTTGCCGCGCACGGTTACGGAGCCGTCCGAGCGCGTCATCTCGCCCAGGACCGCACCGAGGAGGGAGGACTTGCCGTCCCCAACGCGTCCGATAAGCGCGACGAGCTCGCCCTTGGTCACTTCCAGGTCGATGTCCTGTAAGATGGGCTCGGCCGAGTTCTCCAGCCAGCGGAACTCGCCGTTCTTGATGGTCACAACGGGGTCGCCGATGCGGGGGCCGCCCGTGGGGTCGTCCGCGGGGTGGATGACGGTGCGCGCGTTGGGGTCGAGCTCGTCTCCCGCGAGGAAGCCCTCGAGCCTGCCGACGGAGACAGTGGCCTCAATGATCGAGTTGATGATGTTGGCAAACATGGCCATGGGGAAGCTGAGAAGCTGGAAGAGCGAAATGGCGGGGAAGATGATCTCACTCGTGAGGGGCTTCTCGCTCGTGAGCGCGAACGTCGCGAACGTCACGAATGCGACGAGGAAGGGCGTGCTCTGCCAGATGAAGTTGCTCCCCGCCATGATAACGCCAATTTTGCGAAGCATACGCAGCTCCTCCTTGTTACGCACGTCATATATCTTCTGGGAAAATGCCTTCTCCCAGCCGTAGAGCTTGATGGACTTGATGTTGTTGAGGATCTCGTTCATGGTGCGCGTGCGTCGGTCCTTGATCTTCATCATTCTGCGCTGCATGCGCTTGTTCAGGCGAGAGATCAAGGTGTTGATTGGCAAGTTGACGATCATGACGAGGACCCCCATGAAGGCTTGCCACCCGACGAGGCGGTACAGCGAGACGAAGGCGATGATAATCTAAGATGAGGAGTCAGTCGCTGTCCACCGTAGGTACTTCAGCAGAAAGGCCCACCTGGAAGGGACCGGACCAGGCAATGTGCCCATACTGGCACACATCTGCAATCCTCACAGCGTCGACACTCTGGAGGTTGACAATGTCTCCCGTGGTGCGGCCCGACTTCTCTCCATTGCTCAACACCAGTGACTTGCGGTAGATCAGCGTGACCAGGCCCCCGCGAATTCGCATGGCTAAGACAACGTCAGCTAGGCACTACATTATGGGGGGTCGGATCGGCGAGCTCACTGGTAGTGAAACATCGCTGGAAATACTGGTGCAATACCGCGGACGCCACATTCGCACTGATAAACATCAAGATGCTAATCGCGAACCCCGCAGCAGGCGGCATCGGATTGCCTCCTGCATAGCTAGACACAAACGCGAGCAGCATCCTGAGCAGCTGGGGTTGCAAGAAGTTGATCATGTCGTACAGCGCTTTGAGCACACCCGCTATGATGTACGGGCCACCGTAGGCTTTGAGAACGGCGATCTTGAGGGAGGGCTTGGCCTTCTTGCCGGATTTGGAGAGAGCGACCTGGGCGTCCCATGTGGTGGACAGGCGGTGAGACAGGGCTTCGGCAGAGTCTTCGTGCGGGAGGGCCCACATGTCTTCTTCGCCGAGAAACTTTTTGGTTCCCAAAGAAAGAAGGGCTGTGGAGTACGTAAACAGATGATACTTTTCGTTGGGCCAGACGTTTACACCTACGAGTAAGCCACGAGAAAGTCAAGCTAAGATTGATTGTCAGCTGCACAGTTCGCAAGGGTATGCCTTCTCTCCTGTCAGCTCACATTTCGTAAATGTTGGCGACCGATATCGGACTCTCCTTATCACCGTACCCATTCTTTCCCGGCACCGCCCCTTCCCCATTCAGACCCGGCACCCCATCGACCTCCTCTTCCTCCTCGTCCAGCGCAATCTTGCCTTCCTTCCTCCACGGGGCCTGCCAGTTCTTCCACCGCTTCTCGGGCGAGTACAGCTCAAGTATAAAGTCTCCAAGGAAGAACGCGATGCTTGCAAACCAGAACGCCTCGCGTGCGAGCATCAAGCGACCAGGGGTGGAGCCGGAGAGGGAGCTGCGGAATGCGCCAGTGAGAATCATTGTGCGGAGACGGATGGCTACGACGATGAGGTAGGCCGGGTAGAAGAGAAGGATGATGGTGGAGGAGGTACGAGAGGTGTGGTGGTTGAGGGTGGTGAGATGGATGAGGACAAGGAAGGTGAGGGTAAGAAGGGCATAATGTGTAAGCGAGAGGAGGTGGGCCGAGGCATAGGGGATGGTGAGGCACAGGGAAATGAAGGCGAAGATTGCAGACACGGCCAGGAAGTGCTAAAGTTCAGCCAGCAGATTGAGTGTCAGTGGTGAACGCGCGGTAAGACGGTCCGAGCCCAGAACGTACGATCTTGACGGCGCAGATCCGTTCACTCATCTTGGACCTCTCTATCCACTTGATCTCCCCATCCTGCTTCCTCAGCCCCCTGGTGATCCTTAAGGTCTGCCCGACGGCGAGCAGGATGGTGATAACCAGCGGCGCAGGCAGCAAGACTGCATGCTCGAAGCACTGAGTCAGGTCGAGATCGCGGTTGATGGAGATGATTTTTGGGGGCCAGGAGCACTCGTATGTGGGATTGGAGTGGGACGACCACATCTGGAAAGCGGCCTGAGTAGCCATGGTGACGGAGGACGTGGTAGGTGGTCGACTGGCGGATGTCCGCAGCAATTGAAGGCTGAGACAGAGCTAGATAGATCGAGTGGCGTCCGGATCTGGGTCGCTGCTCGTCGGGAGATTAGAAGGGTGGTCGGGAGGATGGAGACGGCCGTCGATTCTCGAGCCGACTAGCCTTGAGAAGTATTCGCCTTGGGGTGAGATGGATAAGAAGAGGAAGATATAGAAGTTATGAGCGCGAGCTCTTTTCTGCGCGCCGAAAGCTTCTTCTGTTTAAAGCAGTGCCGGACCTCGGCGAGCGATAGAGCGCTGGGTATCGGCGATGACCGAGGGTTATCTCCATCAGGATTTCATTACAAATACATTTTCTAATCCGCCCACATTCATTACAACGTCACCCAAACACAAATTTGCGGCGCGATCAAAGGTGGAGCACCTCCAAAAGTTCACCACCCGTCTCCAGCCCAAAATCTTGCAACCGTATATACACCCCTTCTCCATCTCATCCCACCTCGCCTATCCCATCTCCACCCTCACCATGTCTGCCAAACGTGCAGCCCCTTCCTCCGCCTCCCAGGCTGTCACAAAAAAAGCCAAGGCCGCTCCCAAAACCATCAAGGCTGCTGCTAAGCCCAAGGCCAACAAGGCAGCCAAGGCTACTGCTAC
Organism: Cryptococcus sp. VH57_BW; assembly: GCA_024271845.1. Classification (NCBI taxonomy): domain Eukaryota; kingdom Fungi; phylum Basidiomycota; class Tremellomycetes; order Tremellales; family Cryptococcaceae; genus Cryptococcus; species Cryptococcus sp. VH57_BW. The sequence continues at coordinate 145,113 of JANBXI010000009.1, forward strand.
CGCCGCCACCGACTCGCCGCTCGACACCGTCAAGCAGGCGGCCTCGGACATCCTCAACACTGTGTCTGATGCAGTCAAGGTTGCCGGCGATGTCTTGCTCGACGACGGTGAAGCTGCCCCCGTCAGCGAGGTCCCCGCGCTCAAGAAGGGCAAGGCCGCCAAGGGTAAGGCGGTTGATGTGAAGAAGGGCGCGGAGACCAACGTCGCCAAGGCAGCGAAGAAGGCCGAGAATACTGCCAAGCCTGTCAAGGGCAAGGCGTCCAAGGCTGCTCAGGACGCTGCCGACGCTGCGGAGGCCGCGCCTAAGAACCCCAAGATCAGGAAGAGGGCCGAAGACTTCTTGTCGGTCGCGGAGGAGACGGTCAAGAAGGTTGCGGGCAAGGTCGGCGAGGTGCTCCAGGACTCTGTCGAGCAGTTTGGCGAGGCGAGCGGACTCTCTGGGAGCATCGGCAAGGAGACCAAGAAGGGAAAGAAGCAGGCGGCGAGTAAGGGTGCTGAGGTCAAGGAGACTGGCAAGCGCAAGGCCAAGGCGGCGGTTGAGGCAGTTGCGGCTGCTGCCGTGCCCGAGGAGGATGAGGACGTGTACATGCACGGCTTCTCGTCGTCGGACGGTGAGGCGGACTCGTCTGACGACGAGAGCGATGCCGAGGACCTGGCCGTGGCTGAGGCTGGGAGGAAGGTTGACATGAGCTCGTTGCCGATGGTCGCAAAGGATGACCTCACTGTTCAGGCGAGGCTGAAGAAGGCGTCGAAGAAGAAGGTACGTTTCCCACGCTCATAGTAGGATGTAATATTCCGCTGACATTCGCGCTCGCCCCCACAGGACACGCAGAAGGGCACTCTCTACCTCGGCAGGATACCTCACGGTTTCTACGAGGAGCAGATGAAGGAGTACTTTTCTCAATTCGGCGACGTCTCTCGAGTCCGACTGGCGCGTAACCGCAAGGTATGTGGTCGCACTGATCACAAGACAATAAACGCTGACTATGAATTCACAGACCGGTGCCTCGAGACATTACGCCTACATCGAGATGTCCTCCCAGTCCGTCGCCGAGATTGTCGCCGACACCATGAACAACTACCTGCTCATGGGCCACATCCTCAAATGTCACGTACGTCCCCCACCTCCCTCCCCCCGCCCCTCTCTTACCGCCCACGCTAACCCCCCAACCCGTGCCAACAGGTCATACCCGCCGACAAGGTCCACCCCCAACTCTGGGTTGGCGCCAACAAGAAGTTCCGCAAGATCCCTCGCGCGCGTGTCGAGCTCAAGAGGCATGACAAGGAGCGGACCGAGGAGGAGCAGGCCAAGGCGAACAAGAAGCTGTTGAAGAAGGAAGGTCAGAGGAAGAAGAAGCTGGAGAAGGCAGGTATCGACTATGAGTTCGAGGGTCATGTGAGTGTTGCTTGCTGATCGAGATGCCGCAAGAGGAGTGCTGACGTGATGTGACATGTGTAGGCTTAGGTTGCTGGTCCATAGCGAGGAGGAGTTGATATGGTCGCTGGACGGGGAAGGACATGTGGACATGTGCAGTTTCCATCATATTGCTACCATCGAGTCAAGGTGTTTGATGCATGGGGTGCCCGATTGGTATCAATGACGAAAACCACTCCCCGTCAGTTCAGTGACACCAGGCAGCTCTGAAATCTAGACTTGAGACCACCATGTTTCTCAAAGTCGAGGCTCAGCTGGGGCCTTGTTGACAGCTATGTGGTGCAGAGTGGACATGCTGGAGTCGAAGTCTTATACCATGCATAGTCCTATTGCTCGGATGCCCCCCCCCCACCTTCCAGTCATGGATTCCCGGACGACGGTACCAGGTCACGTGCCTCTTTTCTCTGGGCGCGTCAACCGATCGAAAAACGCGCTTCCAACGCCAACTTTGTTGATCTCGCATTCGCACAGGACGACCTCTAGACGTAAAGTGGCCCCCGTTCGAGCCACCAGCGAATCGCATCGACATGACCCGACACACAATAGCCCTCTCCCTCCCCAACCCCCTCCCTCCTCTGCCCACTGAACCCCGCCCTGTCCAGTCGCCCCTCCAGCAGGCGATCGTGCAGACTATCAACAGCACCGACTATGACCTCGTGTCTCTCCCCCTTACCAATCCTCTGTGGCAGGCGCGTTGGGAAAAGCTTTGTCTCCACCCCGTGTACGAAGACGAGGGCCGGGTGTCGGTGCAGGAGCAGGACAGGCGCGAACAGGAGAGGCGAGAAATCGATAGGGAAGCGGATATCTGGAGGCGGGACGGTGGGCTGAAAAGGGAAGAGGTGAATGTTAGTCGGCTGGAGGAGAGCCAAGGGGTGATTGCTACGGCGGCGGAGTGGCTGGAGATGGACTCGCCGGATGAGGGGATCAGGTTTGATTCGGAGCTGGTGAGTGATGCGGCGGGATTTCGCTGCGGATGCGCTTTGCATCGCCTCATTACTTTTCACGCATATTGACGCGTCTGTTCTCTCTTGTAGGCCCTCCGAGCAGAGTTCGCACATGCCCTCTACCTCTCCCTCCCTGTGCTCATCCTCCCCGCCCCGTCCCTCGCGAACCGCGCCTTTATCCCCTCCTATGCCCGCGCCATCTCCAACCTCCTCCAGATCGGCGGACCTAGCGCCGTCACCCATATCTCTATCCGCATCCCCGTGTCGGACCCCGTCGAGCTCATTCACCAGGGTCCTGCCCCTGGCTCACCCTCACCCAACAACCCAGGCCCGCCACCCTCGGCATCTGCCCAACTGAGCAACAAGCACAAGCGGATCAGCTCGCTCTCGACGCGCCCGACGAGCATGCACCAGGCACAGCTCGCACAGCAGCAGAGCCAGCAGGGCCTGCAGCATGGGCAGCAGATGCGAGTGACATCGGGTGCAAGTTCGATGATGAGTGCCCCTGGTGGCGGGGTGGGTATGGCTCCCATCGGGGACCCCAGCTCGACGTGGGAGATGTGGGATTGCATCAGGACGCTGTGTGGGTACCACCCCCGGCTGTCTGTCAGTGAGTGATTTTCTTCCAGAGCAATGACCATTTGCTGACATGTGTCCAAGCCCTGGACTTGACGAACCCTCTACCTCCCAGCGTCGGTGCACTTGCCAGATGGGCAGCCGAGCCGGTAAAGTACATCTGGCTCCCTGCCACCTCGTTCATACCCAATGCCAAGGGCTACCCTGTGTTAAGCAAAGCGTGCCAGGCGTTCCTGCGAGGCATGAGCAAGGTGAGGTTGTCTTCAGGGCTGTGGTCTCATTCGTAGACATAGATGCTAAACCGAGACTTGTTTTAGCAAAACCCCAGCTACGTCCTCTCTGGCACGACCCAGAAGCGTCACCCCGCAGGCGGACCCGCCGCGTACCTCCAGTACGTTCGCCACGTCACATCCACGCCCAACGCCGGTCAGAACCAGCAGAACCAGCATCCCAATGCCACAATGGCACTCCCTGCCGCATCGGCCGAGGAGTACCAGGGGTACTATGATTACCTGCAGGCCCCGCTTCAGCCGTTGATGGATGACCTGGGGAGCTTGACGTACGATATCTTCGAGAAAGATCCAGTCAAATATACACAGTATGAGAACGCTATAATGCTGGCACTGTCCGATCTGCCGGCGAACAAGAAGCAGTGAGTGATAGTCTTGTGTGAAGTGAGGCTACCAATGCTAGATGCTGACGTGTTGTTAACAGCACTGTGATGGTCGTCGGCGCAGGCAGAGGCCCTCTCGTCGACTGTGTCTTCCGCGCAATGCTCCACTCTGGCCGCCAAGCGTACATCTACGCTGTCGAGAAGAACCCTAACGCGTTCGTCACGCTGCAGGAGCGCAAGGCTCTCGACTGGGGGGACAAGGTGCATATCGTCTTTGGGGACATGCGCCAGATCGAGATGCCGGAGCAGTGCGATATCATGGTCAGCGAGCTGCTGGGGAGCTTCGGGGATAATGAGCTGAGCCCGGAATGTTTGGATGGCGCGATGCGGTTCTTAAAACGTGAGTTGGTTTCGTATGACGCGCCATGTGGGTTGTCGCTGACGAGTATCGCTTCCTCCGACTCTAGCCACCGGCATCTCTATCCCTGTGTCGTACACCGCACACATCGCCCCCCTCTCAACCTCCAAGCTCTACCAGGCAACTCACGACCCCGCTCGCGGCGCTGCAGGGCCAGAGACGCCCTTCGTGGTCATGATGTCACAGGTGAACCTCATCTCAGGGGATAACAACTTGCCGGGTGTGTCGAGTCGATGTGGGGAGAGGGTACAACAGTGTTGGCAGTTTGTGCACCCTCGACGGGATATCCCTCTGGACTCGAAGGGTGAGCCAGCGAAGACTTGAGCCGTGGCATAGTGCTGACATGGTACCTACAGGCGTCCCCCTCACCAACTCGCATAACACTCGTGCCTCCACCCACACCTTCCACATTCCCCACGCAGCCACACTCCACGGCCTCGGTGGCTACTTTGAAGCCCACCTCTATGGCGACGTAGGACTCTCCATCCACCCCGATAACGCCCACGCTGTCTCCCCCGACCTCTTTAGCTGGTTCCCCCTCTTTTTCCCTCTGAAGGAACCAGTTTACCTGCCTAGCGGATCTGAGCTCCAGGTTAACCTCTGGCGCCTCGGCGACGGCCGTGGGAAGAAGGTCTGGTACGAGTGGGCAGTGGAGAGCTACCTCCCTGTAATGGCCGCAGCTGCGACTACGCCCATCTCTGCCAGCCTGCCAATACCTGGCGCGGGCGTGCAGCTCACTCCGAATGCACAGAGGCATGTGAGCGCGGCGAGCGGAGGCCAGCCGAGCCCTGTAATGGACGCGCAGTTCTCGCCTGGCGTGGGCTTTGCGGGGCTGAACGGCGTAGGTGGCGGTGCGGTGGCTGAGATGGGGAGAGTGAAGATTGGGCAGACAACACTTCATAACCCTGGCGGGATTCATTATTGGATTGGGCTTTGATTAAGAGGTCGTTGTAGATGATGGTGGTGTGGGGAGGTGCTTGGGCGTACCGAGAACGAGGGCACATGGACAGTTTCTTGTGGGCTCTGCGAGACATCCTACTTACATATGATACTGTAGGTTGTCAGAGATGCAGGGTGATAGCTTGGTATTCGATGTTGTGCATGAAGTGTGGGTATGATACAAAACATGAGATGATTGCGTCCATGCTCGTGAGACGTGATGATGTTGATGTGATTTCGAGGATGGGTGGTCGCGCTCATGCTGGAGGATTGCGATGAGTCGTCGCCCAAGACAAAGCATCCGATAGAGGCCAAGGCGTGTTTCACCTACCAGACAGGTGCTGTGCAGTACCTATCCCTGTCATCCTCCTCCCCCTTTCTACCTCCCCGCCTCCACATCATCGCCTACCCCCCGACTCCTCCCTTCCAAGCTCGCTTTTGACCCCGCCGCCGACTTCAGCGGGGACCTAAATTGCGAGAACGGGTTCCCTCCCTGTTTCTGTGTATACACCATCTCGCTCGCCACGCTGCCTTGTGTGCCTGCCCTTCCGCTCCTCATGCTCATCCCGATCGACCTTGCCCTCCTCATCCCCATCCCTGAGCGCGGGGGTTTCACTTGCCGCATGATCACCGGGGGCGACGGGCTGGCACTGATCTCGCGTGCCTGCCCCTGCGCCTGCGCCTGAAAGGGAACGTTTGGGGAGGGCGACGCGATGTCAGGCGTGCCGTATGAGAAGATGTCGCTTGGAGCAGAGGGGATATTCAAGTCGGATGAGACGGCTCTGAAGTTGTTGTGGTTTGGGAGAGAATAGCTGACTTGGGTTTTGGAGAGGGCCTGGGAACTGCCGATCTGGGCGGGCTCGCAGAGTGGGCGGTGCTGTGTGGAAGGGGGCATGGCGGTACCTCGTGTTCCGGGGAGTATGTACACATGGCTTGGGGGAGGCTGTGTGATGGAGCGCGAGACGGGTCGGAAGGCTGCGTAGTATACGTCAGGAATTCCTCGAACCAAGTCCTCAATTAACCGACCTACGGGTGTACATAGGTCTGTTTGACGGCTGAGTGCGCATGGGTTCGAGCTGGGTGACTGTACATTGCCGTTTGAGAGGTGATGACGTGGCGGCCGTGTTGGTGTGGCTCAGACCGATGCGGGAGGGAGTGACGAGGGAGGAGAGGGGCCGAGGGAGAACTGCTGCGGAGGGAAGCACTCTAGCTCGTGGGCATGCTGGCGTGGCATGCTGGATAAAACGCGTGTTACTCTGTCCTTCTTGGTGGTCGTGATCTTCACCTTTGTCACTGTGCCCTGTTTGCACCACTCCCGATCCACTGGAGTGGGAGCCTCCACCCATAACTGATGGCCTTGTTCGGGCCTCACTCTCCTTCCTCGCCCTCTCGGCCAGCCTCTTCTCCTTCACCCTCTTCCCCCTTGCTTCCTGCCTCTCCTTGCGCGTCAGAGGTCTACTAGCATGCTGCGCCATCAGATGATTTGCAATCTCCAATCCATTCAAATGTTTCGGCCCACCGGCTCCAGCAGTAGCAGTGGGCGGCACCACTGACGACTGTGCCTGTTGAGTGCTTGGGAGACCTTGTGTCGAGTTGACAGGCCCGATGGTCGACGCCTGGATATTAGCCGTTTGAAGAGAAGAGTATACGCGAATGTCCTCTTGAAGGTCAAGGGGACCGAATGGAGAAGTCTTGATGTGCGTCGCGGACATCCGGGAGCTGATAAGTTCCTCTTCTGCAGCGGGGTTGAATTGCGCGAGCAGGTCATAGAGCTCCCGCCGCTTTGCAGGGCTCATGGGGTCGAAGGTGATGGTGATGGTGTCAGCGCGGCAGAGTATCTTGCGGGTGGTGGGGGGGAAGTCGCCGCTGAAGGCAGCTGGGTTGCCAGCAGCGTGCCCTTGTTCAATAGCAGGGTCATGAGATGTTGGCGGTCTTGATGGGATAGATGTTGCAGTCTGCAGCTGACGCGAGTCTGCCGGGCGTTCTCCCTCCGTCCTCCTGTTGCCTTTATCAACCCTCTGTCCCTCTCTGTGCCCAGTATCCTGTTGCACCTCTTCATTCTCCCACCTCCCTGGTCCAGCTGGTTTCTTCGTCGTCCTCTTCCTCCATCCATCTGAGACAGCCGGATTCTCCCTCCCGATGGGCGTGGGCTGCGCGGTCGATACCCGCGGAGTAGTCTGAGGTCGTTTGGTAAGATCAGTCGTTAACCCGGTTCGGGAAGGCGACTTCCCAGTAACCACTCTTCTGACATTACAGGCCTTCTTCGGCGCCTGCGTCGCCGAGGGCTCCACAACAATCTCATCGCGGCTCGGTGTCGGCTCTTGGGTCATCGCCCTCCCTCTCATCTCGCCGGATCGTCTGCCAGCAAGGGCACGCCGGCCTGACCACGTGCCAGGAGGGAACGGGCTGACGGTGGGGGTGAGGCGTTGCTCTTTCCAGATCTTTGTATAATGTGCGAAGGTAACAGTCTCAAAGACACGGAGGGTGTATCCTGGCGGGGGACGAATGCTCTTGCGGGAATTTCGAGTGGACCGTTTATGTGGTTTCGATACGGCATGAATGTAGCTGTGATGGTCACTGATGATCAGCTCCACTGCCAGACAAAAGCATATGTTAGTACTTGCCTTTCAAGGCGAGCTTGACACGACTTAGTGCGAGACAGTTGCAGCTTCGGCATCGTCTGCAAAGTTTGCGTAGCGTTTGCCTCCTGCGCCACCCTCCTCCTCTTCCTTCCCCTCACTTCTTCCCTCGACTCTTCGCCGTGATCCACTCCTTTCGACATGGTCTCTACCCTCCCAACACGAGTAAGGGGAACAAGAGGCCCGCGCCGCTTGGTAGGGCTTTCCTCTTCTCTTTCCTCGTCCGACCACAGTTCGTCCTCGCCCTCTCCTTGTCCTTCGGCTTCAGCTTCAGCAACTGAAGCCTGCATCTTGCCCCTATTCCTCTTCTCCCTCTTGCTTGCACTATCTGCGTCTGCCTGAGAGGCAGCTACTGTAACTTGTGAGTCGGGTTCTTGACTCCCCCGAGTGCCCCTCCGGGAAGGAGGAAGCATCGACTGCGAGCGAGACGCCGTTTGAGACAGCTCCAATGGGTGGAGTGGTCTGATCGGATCGGGCATCCCTGCTTTGTACACATGGGTCCGCCCCTTACCGTACGTCGTCTTTCTTGGAAGATAAGATTGTGTGCGGGCATGCTCTCGACGAAGCGGCAGCGCCTCGTGCTGGCCCAACGGAGACGAGGCAGCCGCCGAGGGCCCGTCGTCACCTTCAACGGCGCTGTCCGGGACGAGCTCTTCGCGGGATGAGGGCGGCCGTGGAGGGCTGGCAGACGGGGATGTACGCTCACGGAGACGCAGCGGTGCGGCGGACTGTGTGTTTGCGGGAAGGATGTACGAAAGGGGGCCTCTCCATTGGCTTTCCGGGGGGGCTTTGGCGTCCGCCAGTGGGGAGGGCGCCCGGGGCGAGGAGATCCCATCTGCTGGATGGCGCGCCGGAAGAGATCCGTCCTTGCTGTGCCTGTCCTCACACTCATCCTCGTCGCTGCTCGGCAGATACGGCAGGCACGAGCGACGAGTGGAAGGGCGGCATACCGGCCGAACGACCGACTCGTCATCGCTGGACTCCTCCGCGAAATCCTCCCGGTGCGGGCTTGCTGGACGAGCTCTCGGGAGGACGAGGGGCTCCTGCACCGCGAGATGGCGCTGCCCACTCAGACCCCCGAAAACGTCTTCTCCTTGATAAGGCAGAACGGCAGTATACGCCTTGCGTAAGATCGGCCGGGACTTGAGCGCGATAGGGGCAGTATTGGATGGGAGCCAGTCGTTGCCAGGACATCTTTGGAGGTGCGGGGTACGGAGGTCTGTGGGCGGAGGGGAAGGAGAGGTTTGAGGAGGCGGAGGGGAAAGCACTCGAGGACGAGCATTGAATCTATTACCCTCCACCTCCCCTGACCTGGTCCAGAGAGGTTGGGGCGCAGCGAAGGAGGAGCGTCCAACAGCAGGCATCTGTTGCTCCCTCCAAAACCCCCTCTCGTCATACCACCCTTCCTCCGGGACGTCTAGTGCTGGTGTTCTCGCCTTACCGGAAGTCGACGAAGTCGCCAGTTTGGAGTAGGCTGTGACTGGATCTAATTTGGTAGCACTGTCCGCCTGCTGCGCTAGTGGTGGCGGAGAAGAAGTTGGGTGGTTACGAGCAGCGAGACGCGCCGAGACTCTAGGAAGAAGGGGCTTGTTCGGCTTGGGAGTGGCCAGAGTTGATTTGGGTTTGGCTGTCTGGCCTTCCATACGAGTAGGGCATCAGTGATTTGATGAAGTAAATGTGTTTCTATTATGCAACACTCACTGTGCCTCGCGCCCCTCTTGCTGTTGACAATCTTCCCCGCCGCCTCGCCCCCCTCACTCTTCACTCCAGTTTTGGCTGTCGATCGGGTTACCCTCGCCATAGTAAGAGACACCGACAGACGTAGAGGGTAGAAGAAGCTCTATATGGGTCTGCTATGTAGACATCTTTCAGGTCAGCTTTGCTTCACCAGGCCGGTAAGATGGTCGCGGGAAGATTGTCCGAGCGCGTCATAACGCGGCCGCAAACACACCTTAGGGAGACTGGCAGTACTGAGCGAGGCTCAATGCAGTAGTCAGTGTACTCGACCCAGGGTGTCCGAATCGCTCTACTTCAAACGCATTGGGCCTAGTGAGAGAGGCAGACATGATGAAGAAGGAAGGAAGAGGAAACAGTGAGGAGAAGAGAGAGAGCTGGTGAGGCCTGGATTGCCTCCACCTTGTTCGCCTCGCCTCTTCTGTATGGTCGCGCTCTAGCTCGCCATCACTCCATCCGTCTTCCATCATCATCTCAGACATATTGCCTCTCTGCATAAACTCGCCCTCGACAACTTCATAACTACCCAGCACCTTGACCACCTGCACGTATAGACAAAGTCATCGCCTGCTGTAAATGATCGTCAAAGTCAAGGTGAGCTCCTCAGTGGCGCGCGGGGATATCTCAAGAAGACGAACGCAACGCTGACTTGGACATCACAGACGCTTACGGGGAAGGAGGTACGCCGCCCTCACGCACAAATAACATCTCAAGACTGACAGAGCTTACCATATCTGCTTTCCATAGGTTGAGATTGACGTCCAACCCGATATGACCGTATGTCATCCACCTTCCCGCCATGTCATCCTCCCACCCCCAGATGCAGGATAAACGGCACTGACTTCTTCTCTATCCTCTGAACAGATTGGCAAGGTGAAGGAGCGTGTAGAGGAGAAGGCCGGTATCCCCCCTGCGCAACAACGACTCATCTTCAGTGGCAAGGCCATGTGAGTCATTTCGGCAGTCGTTGATGCCAGTGCTCCGCTTTCTCCCTTTTCAACAACGCTGACGCGGTACACCGGGTCACAGGAACGACGAGAAGACTATCGAGGACTACAAGATCCAGGCGGCGGGTGTCATCCATTTGGTGCTGGCGCTCCGTGGCGGCCGGGCATAGAGGGAAGAACGGGGGAGCGGTGCGGGAGGGACCACGTGGGGCTGGCTGGCCCCATTATGCATAGGTCGCATACGTATGTACAACAGTATCTTGATTGCCGCCGCCTGCTGTATATACCCACAGCAAGAGAGAGGTATATCTCCTGAAGGCAGTTTAACACTCGGGAGGCGATGGTCTGTCACGCGTACGCACTGCAGCATAATAAGAAGTGTCGATAAGCGAAGCGAATACTCGAGCAAGTTCACGCGCGACGAGTTCCCGACATCCACCCATTCCATTCGATCTCCCTCTTCTCTTTCACAGCGGTCCCACCCAGTAGCTTTGCCCACTTACACCGCCGCCATGAGACCGCTGACACGTGTGGTGCCCATGCGGACAGCCCTGAGTGCACTGAGGGGAGGGCGCACCGCTACTGCTGTTGTTTCGGTCAGTCCAGTCGAGCCGAGTCTGCGCTTCCGGCCAATTGTTGACGATGGGAATCATAGCAAACGAGGGGTCGGCACGAGTCCAAGGTGCTACAGGATATAGCCGACGAAGACAATGTGGGTGTCCTAGGCTGAGCGTTGGGATATATTGTGTTGAGTGCGCTTCGTGCTGACAGCTGCTCAACTGCACAGGCGTTCATCCTCTCCATCCTGCAAGCGTCGCCCTCCGTACGAGACTCGCGCAGCTACCTATCCTCCTTCGCCCCTCCCCCCCAAGCCATTACCCAACCTCCACACTCCAATTCTCCCATCACTCTCCCCGCCGACGGCTCCGCTGTCGAAACCACCACCCCCGCACACAAGACCCCTACTCCAGAGCCCAACCCCCTCGTCACCTCGCTCCTGAACCCCATCCTCCGACGCCCTGCACTGGTCAAGATCCAAGGACCGTTCACGGATGCCCAGCTCGACTCCATCTGTCGGGGAATGGCCCACCTCCAGAAGCTTGGGCTCGTGTCCGTCATCGTCGTCGACCGGGACGACCTGCCGGCGCACGAGTCGAAAGACCGGTTCGAGGCGCAGCGCCAGCGGATGATTGTGCGACACGAAGTCGAGAGGGTGGTGCATTTCCTCAGCCGGCATCGGGCGGCTGCACGCCCTGTGCTATCGACTGTCTTGCGCATGGATGAGGAGGACGCTGGGGAGGGCCAAAAGGGCGTGTTTATCGAAGACGAAGGGCTGGACCATGTTCGCCGTGCAGTCGGTGAGGGTGAGATCCCCGTCTTACTCCCCGTTGCGCTCGACGCGGGGTGCCGCTCCCGCCGAGTCTCCGCGAACCGCGTACTTCTTGCCCTCGCATCAGCGATGGCTGTCCCTGCCCCTGCAGGCGGGGTAGATCTCACCCCGCGCAGGCTGCTGGTGATCAATCGCGAAGGTGGTATCCCCTCCTATGCCCGCGCAGGCCTGCCGCACCTGTACATCAACCTCGCCTCCGAACTCTCGTACATCCAGCGAACCTGGTTGCCGCAGTGGGACGAGTCGCACCCCGGCGCGCTGGACAACCTCGCACTTGCCAACGGGTGCCTCAAGCACATGCCGCGCGAGGCCTCTGCGCTGATCGTATCGCATCGCTCGCCAGCGGCGATGATCGCCAATCTGATCACCAACAAGCCTGCACACTCTGCTTCCCTCCCGCATGCCCTGCTCGTCGAGAGCGAAGGCCGCATTACTCGGGATACGCCTACGCTTATCAGGCAGGGCTTGCCTGTCCGTGTGCTTCGCAGCATGGATGAGGTCGACGAGGAGAAGCTCACGCACCTCCTCGAGACGAGCTTCCAAAGGACGCTCGATCGAGAGGGGTTCTACGCACGTCTAAGGCGTGACCTTGACTTTGTCATTGTCATTGGCGACTATGCCGGCGCAGCCGTGTGCACCCTCGAGGGCAAGCGCGAGGATGGGGCGCCCTCCGGTTTCATGTACCCGCACGATCGGCCCGAGCCCATCTGCTATTTGGACAAGTTCGCAGTGCATCCGCGGCACCAGGGTGACGGCACGGTGGATTTCCTATGGGTCGCGCTGCGCGACGAGACGTACGGTCTCGGTCTCGCGGACGCGTCCAATCCCTCGATCGGGTCGCTCCGCGGTGTCGGGCGCGGGCGTGACTTGGTGTGGCGCTCGCGTGCGGACAACCCCGTGAACAAGTGGTACTTTGAGCGGTCGAGCGGGTTTGTGAGAACAGCGGACAAGAAGTGGAAGGTGTTTTGGTGTGATGCAGAGCAAAGGCTTGGGGAGATTTGGAAGGAGAGGGAGTTTGGGGGCGGCAGGTTGGTCAAGGTGGTGGAGAATGAGGAAAAGGGGAGGGTGCAGTGGTGGGAGGAGGAGATTGGTGCGATACCGTCTGCGTGGGCGGCGTAACCGAATGAGAGAGAGAGAGAGGGTAGGCGGTGGAGGTTGAGGAAGCAGAGGAAGTACAAGTTACAAGTCACAAGGCAGAGAAACCATTCCAGCATAATAGCAATAGAAAGCAGCAATAACGAGAATCAAGTTGTATATGCATCGCTGGACCACAACGCACTAACTATATCCGGCATTTCACCTCTATGCCACTACACTATACTTACTCCTCTTTACTTCCCGATCCTGCTCCTGGCAACCGCAACCTGCCTGGCAATCATGCTCCTCGCCGGCCCCCCAATCGCGTTCCTCTTCTCCACGCTCGTCTCAAAGTCGAACACATCCATGACGGTGTCATCAAAGTGTTCGCTGAGCTCCTTCCACTGCGACATGCTCAGGTCCGAGATCTGGCACTTTGTGTTCTCGGCGAGAGCGACAGCCCGGCCGGAAATGTGGTGCGTCTCGCGGAAGGGCACGCCCTTGCGCACGAGGTAGTCCGCAATGTCGGTGGCGAGCATGTCCATTGTGAGCGCCGCAGCCATCTTCTCGGGATTGATCTGCGAGTGCCGTGGTCATCGTGTCAGCCCGTGGTTGAATGCATCATGTCGAACTCAGCGAGATGATTGACTCACCGTGAGGGTGGCAAGCACGCCCTCGGCGATGCGGAGCGCCGCGGAAACAGTGTCCACAGCGTCGAACAGGGGCTCCTTGTCCTCCTGGAGGTCCTTGTTGTAGGTGGAGGGGACGCCCTTGAGGGACATCATGAAACCCGCCATCTGGCCAAAGGTGCGGCCCGACTTGCCTCGGAGGAGCTCGAGCGAGTCTGGGTTTTTCTTCTGAGGCATGATGGAGGAGCCAGTGCTGCGGAAGGAGGATGGTCAGCTGGGTGTGTCGAGCAGAAAGGAGAAGAAGAGAAGCAGAGACATACCTGTAGGCATCGCTGAGCTGAACAAAGCCAAACTCGGCAGTCGAGTAGATGATCAAGTCTTCGGCCATCCTGCTCATGTGGATCTGGGTCAAGCTGGCCCACTGCAACCACTCAACAATGAAGTCCCTGTCCGCGACCGCGTGCATCGAGTTCTCCCCAATGCTCTGGAAACCGAGCTCCTTGCGGAGCAGCTCCCTGTCGAGGCCGTAAGGGTTGCCCGCGAGCGCGGCAGAGCCCAGAGGGAGGACAGAGATACGCGGGTAGAGCTGGCGGAGGCGCTCGAGGTCGGAGAGGAAGGACTGGGCGTGCGAGAGGAGGAAGTGTGACCAGCGGACGGGCTGGGCGCGCTGGAGGTGGGTGTAGCCGGGGAGGATAGCATCGACCTCCTTCTCAGCACGGGAGACCATAACGGTCAGCAGGTCCTTGAGGTATCCCTCGACGATGGAGGTCTCTTGCATCTGTAGTATGGTGGGTCGTCAGTGTCTGTTGGATGGAGATCGCCTGGGTAGACTCACGAGCCAGATGCGCATGTCCGTGGCGACCTGGTCGTTCCTGCTTCGCCCGGTGTGGAGCTTTCCGCCAATGTCCTTGCCAATAATCTCGCTAAGCCTGCGCTCGTTGGCAGTGTGGATGTCCTCGTCGTCCGCCTGGACTTCAAACTGCACTCATCTCGTCAGCCCAACGCACTCTGCCATTACTTAGTCGACGCCCACGCACCTTGTTCTCCGCCCACTCGGACTCGACAATCTTGAGACCCCTGGTGATCTCCTGTTGCTCGTGCTCGGTGACGATACCGGCCTTGAGCAGTGCCTTGGAGAAGGCGATGGATCCTTTCACGTCGGCAGCGTACATGCGCTGGTCATACTTGAGCGACTGGTTGAACTGGTGCATCCTAGAGATAAGAGGGTCAGTGCAGAGCTGGATGAAAAAGTTTGGGAGGGAGCGGCGTACAAGGGGTCGGTGGAGCCGGTGAATCGGCCACTGCAGAAGAAAGACAGGTCAGCTCGGACTCGGGGGTAGGGCAAGTGGATAGTACAGGTAGCTGGACGTACCCCCACAGCTTGCGCTTGGTAAAGTCTTGCTCGGCAGCCATTTTATAGATATATATGTTCTGTTGCGGTTGGTGGTGGGGAGGTGGAAGAGAAGCAGCAGGTGGGGTTTTATATATGTGGGCGGAGGGTGAATGGAACGTTGAGGATAAAGGCAGAGCGAAAAGACAGAGAGAGGCGGATGGAGCTTTCTTGTGTGACGTTCGGCGGAAAAATGGAGCGTATAACCTCCACTGACTCGGCGGCGCGACGAAGATCTGTGTTAGCGAGAGCTTTGATACACAGATAGATAGTGATTAATGCTTAAGTGCTTAAGTTACGTAATTAATATGTGGACGACACGTGGTGCGCACGTGGGATCATTTCTCCCTTTGTTATGGTGCTCTTCTCGAGAGCAAACGATGAGTGCCCATCGTGTCCCATCGTGTCCCATCGCGTCCCGCACCCACAGCTCGTCTCGCAGGTGTCTGCCTCGCTCTCACCAAAGCCAAAGCTCAACCGAGGTTTCACTGCCCCAGTCAACGCCTCGTCAGGTGACCAACACGCGCCGAGCGTGACGATCGACAAGGGCGTCGCACCTCCACATCGTCACTTCCTTCGCCTTCGTCCAAACAAACATTTAACCCCCTGCCGATTGAAAAACCTCACAACAATAACATCGCATATACTCTGCCAATACTGCGCCACCCGTTTTTTGCCTTGTGCAAGCAACTGCCCACACACTCGCATGACGGAGCAGCAGTGGTTGCCTCGGCGGAGGCCATCGTCCTCGTCCGGGGGTGTGGGGCGTAGGGGTGCGTCTGCCAACACAAATCGATCCACTTCCATGTCGACAGTGTCGGCATCGGGGAGTGGGTGGGATGACAGGGATGAGTGGCAAGGGGGAGAGTCGAGAGCGAGTGCCATGCCTGGGGCCGCGAGGAAGAGGAGGGAGGAACCGATGAGTCCTGTGGTCGTCGTTCGTGAGTGTTTTCGCGACAGATGGCTAGATGGCTTCACGCACAAGTCGATGCTGACCTTTGGCTTTCCAGTCTATGTCCTAGCCTTCTGGCTTGTGTGGCAAATTCTTACCCGCCCAGACGACATGGACATCCTCTCCCCACCCCCTGCCGCCTCCCCCATCCACCAGCCCCAGACCCCTCCCTCCCTCGCACACTCCCAATACAACCTCCCTTATCCCATGCCCCAGCTACCCAGCGCCATTCCTACTGTCGCACCCTCCAGCCCCTGGTGGCGTGTTGTCCTTAGTGTCCTCGTCTATCCCATCTACGTCGCCGTCACTCTCCTTGCCGTCCCCCTCCCCTTCATCCTCAACGCCCTCTCTCTCATCCTCCAAATCTTCGGCAGCCTCCTGTGGCCCGTGACCATGTCATTCCGGTTTTTTGTCCGGACATTTATCCGCGGGCCGTGGGGTGTCGTCCGCGGCGTGTTCGAGATGCTCTACCCTCTGTACGTGTTCGCAGCAGGCCTCGTCGGCGTGGGTTGCGTGCTGGGCGTCGGCGCGGGGTGGGCGGGGAGGGTCTGCCTCGGGTGGTTCGTCCAGTCGAAGGAGGGAGGGAAGAAAGCGCGAGACACCAAGAGGCTAAGGCGCCGCTCGTCGGTAGCCTACTCCTCTCCTTCTCCGACCACGCCGGTACTCGCACCCAGACCATCGATCAAGAAGCTAGAGCGCCGCCACTCCTCGCACAGAGCCGCCTCCGGTCCCACCCCCCTCATGTCCAACCCCAACCCCAAGCTCAGGCGAGCGGACACTCTCGATGCTCACTCGCGTGCCTACTCGCGGCAACATCTCCGCCCGACCCCTCCGTCGGGCAACTCCACCGAGCGCCCCGTCACCCTGACGCGCAAGCGCGAACAGCACTCGCAGAACACGCTGTTGGAGTCCGTGTCGCTCTTCTCGAGCGAGAAGACAGTGAAGGGTATCCAGCGGGTGTGGGAGGAGGAGGAGGGGCGGGGGACGGCAAGAGAGCCTGTTGTTCTGGGGGTGAGGAGGCGTGGGGTGAGGGAGGCGTCTGCTAGGGCTTGAGGGTTCCTAGTGGAGCTTTGGGGTTTATTGTATTTCTATGTCTTTTTTATTGTATTTCTATGTCTTTTGGGGTTTAGGGGTGTTTGGTGTCTGGTAGGTAGAGGTTGTAACGAGTTCCCTGTTATGCATAACGAAACACGATGTCACGACGCCACGACGATGCCACTGCCGACTGCTAGTCAATATCTAGCGGCCATGCTGTTGGGGACAAGCCACAGGCAACTACCCCGGGACTACGCACTAGGACTGAGACGTGTATCTCCACCCCAACTGCCTGTCCATCTTCACTCTCCCCACCCTTCCCCGTTTTGCTGCCCATCCCCACAAATCCAAACGAGGAGGTCATTTGTTGTATACATCTATTCAAGCTCAACAATAAGACCATAACCACCCAGACAACCACCCAGATATGATATGAAGAGAGCTATGCCTGGTATAATGGCCGACCCAGCTGCCGCCCCACTCCCCACTCCCCCGCTCATCCACATTTATCCACCACACCATCCTTTTAGAACATCATCTTCGCGTTCTTGTACATCTCCATCATCACATTCTCCCCATCCTTCACCTTCGTCTTCTCTGTAATCTCCTCCCCGCCATATTTTTCCAGAAATTCCGCATGCTGGTAGATCCGGATATCGCGCCGCCGGAAACCCTTCACACCAACACCGACGCCCCCAATGTCATCAGCGATGCTGCTGCCGCCTACGCCGTATGCCTGGCTCGTGCTGAAGAACTGTGGTTGAGGGCTTTTGGAACGGGGGAGGTTGGTAGTAGGAATAGGGAGGGGCGCGGCGCGCGAAGGGGAGTTCATTATGACAGAGTAGATGTCTTTGAATAGCTCAAAGTCTGAGAGGAGGGGTTAGGCACTGTGCCTCCGGGTAGAGGTCTCGGGCAAGCTGGAGACTCACCTGTCGGGAAGAAGATATCAAAGTACCCCTGCTTGACCAAGAACGTCTCGCACGGCACCATCACCGTCCCATACCGAGTCTGAACTACCGGCCCGTTCCTCCCCTCCACCGCCTCTGGCAATTCGCTGAAATCCGCCATTAACAGCCGATGCCCTGGCAGCTTCTCCCTCAGCTTTTCTGCAAACATGATAGACTTTGTTGGGATGAAGTCTGGCGAGGTGAGGTTAGGCGCAAAGGGCATACCCGAGGCGAACTTGCGAAGAGCCGGAGAGTAGAGAAGTGTGCGCGGGAGGGGCGGCTGGGTGGCGCGGGAGGGGGGGAGGAGACGCCGGTAGTCAAGCACGCGGGAGATGAGATCGTCAGTCACGGGCTCGTAGAGGAGGGTGAAGTCTCCGGCGGCATCGATGGTGACGACGGCCTGCATAGGCGCAAGTGTCTCGATATCGTAGCGGACCATGTCGTGCGCAAAATTGTCCTGGGGGTGGCTCGTCAGCGAGTTGCCCTGGGCGACAGGTCAGAGAAAAACTCACAAACACTTCGAGAGCAATGACAAAGCACGGCCGATCGTCCTTGCCTTCCCACTTGAAGAAATCCCGGTTCAACACCTGCACCTTCTTCCCATACCCCTCCTTCTCTGCGCGCGTGCGCTGCAGCTCGGACAGCGCGGTACTGATCTCAAGGACGCGGTAGCTTGTTCGCTCGAACACGTCCGGGTGAAAGTCGCGCAGGTAGGCAAGGGCATCGACCATAAAGGAGCCGTTGCCCGCTCCAACTTCGTAAATGATGAGAGGTTCGGAGGGGAAGTGGTTTAGTTTGTAGGACTGGACGATGGCGGAGATGAGGGAACGGGCATAGTATGGCTGTAGACGCAATCTCCCATAAGTGACTAGTCACAATAGGTATCCAAACAAATTCGAGTCGCTTACTTTGAAAAGGGAACTCGGGGTATGCCACACCTGCCGACTCAGACTCGCCGACTCTGGTAACCCGCCGTACTCCTTCTCGTACTGTAATGCCACGGCATCCTGGAATTCGTCCATGTTCTTGAATGATGAGAAGTCGTACCCTTCTTTTGGAGGTGCAAAAATGGTTGCGTTCTTTGAGAAATAGCCGTAGTGAGGCTGAAACGCGCAGGGCGATCAACGAGCTGAATTCGGCAGAAGTACAGAGACAACGAATCCGCACTCACGTTGTACAGACTGTCATCCACGAAGTCCCGCACGAGCATCTTCACTTTCTTGGGAGGCTCCTTCCTCGACGACAGCTCTTTCGCCGTCACTCTTCTCCAATTGACATGCTAAAGCCATCCCACTTTTGTCAGCCGTCGCATCGCAGTCCTGATTACTCGAGCAGCTCACGTCAGGATCTGGCGCTTCGTCAAAGTTGAACCGCGGGTTGAAGTTGTACTTCTCCGCATCGCGTCGGCGTTGCGCGTCCGCTGCTGCGCGCTCTGCGTCTTTCTCTCGCGACGATGTTGACTGCCACCGCCGCCGGGGTGCGAGCGACAGGGAAGGAAGGAGGAACGAGGGGAGGGGAACAGCCTGCTGCTGGGGGAGGGATGTATACCTTGGAGTGGATGCAGCCCTAAACAGAGGTGTGAGGCCCCTGGAGGCGGACGGGAGGCCTGCCATGACTGCTTTTAGGGGTGTCGAGAGCCGTAAACAGGATGACTTCCTCGACAGATGGATGCGAAGGACAAGCATTCGATGTCCTCGCCCTTGACTTTTGAGCGGACATCGCCGAAGACAGCCGCTGCCACGCGTGTTAATGCCGCGGGAGTATGCCATCTGGACGCGTCCAAGATGTCCGGTCAGCATCATGTCGCGTCGTATTTGGTTTGATTTCCTGCCGTATGGCTGACGTCCACTCTGCACTTACCCAGTCACACCACACTATGGCGAGACCGAGAACAAATCTTGATGGGTACCTCATACAAAGCAAGGGCACAGATGTCTCCAAGGCTCCAAAAGTAGCACCTCTGTCCAGCTCAAGGCCCCTCGCTAAGTCGGTGAGTCACGTCGGTTGACGTGTATCGAGCGAGATGTGACGGCTCTGACAGGCTGATAATGGCGGTGGTGCAGAGATCTTTTCAGTTAGCACAACCGTCGACTTCAACTGGTGCTGCTTCTCCACGGATATCAGCTTCGGGGCCAGCGAGCAAGCCGTCAAAGCGTGAGTCACCCTTGCCACTCAATGTTTGTCGCATGCTGACCGCGATCCATGTCGCTCGCGATGGCACATACACAGCTTCCCGAGCTCCCTCCCCTATTGAGATCGACAGCGACGACGACCTCGTATCAATCAGCACTGCCGCCCAGAAATCGCTGTCTCGACCTGCCCCTGCACGCATGCCGTCAAACCTCCTGACGCCCGCGTCGAATGCTGGATCGCCGATGGCGGTTGATATAAAAGGGAAGGGGAGGGCGGAATCGTCTGTGTCTGGAACGGCAGAAGTGAACCCCAAATACGCTGCTGTAGGTTTTTGGTATTACTGGAGTATATATCCATGGCTGACAGAATGTTGTGACTATAGAAAACCGAGGCTCAACTGAATGCCATGCTTCTCCGATACATGGAGGACAGGGATGCCTACAAGGATGAAAAGTTCTTGATTGCGACAGGGCAGGCGGGTGGAGCTGGAGAGCTGGCGATGGAGATGATTGACGAGAAGATGTGCGTACTGAAAATAGAGACTCTTTCAACCGCAGTCGAGCCACTGACCTGCCACCCTAGAGGTTATACGAACGATCGGATTACAGAGGTCCGAGCCGCTATCGCAGCACACAAATCCGCGGTCATGCCGACTTCTACCCCTACCCACCACATACCTCCCACATCCTCCGGCTCAGTCGCTCCTCCTCCTCCTGCCGCTCTCAAATCATACCCCACACCTACAACTTCCGGCCCTGTCAACCAGCAACATTCCAGGCTGCACGAATGGAACGCAAAGGGGCCAAATCTGCCGATGAGCGACGACTCGTTCCACTCGCCTGCACCTGCTGCCTTACCGGGAAGACAGCAGCTTAGTCGCGTGCCAAGCTCGTCAGATGTGAAGCCTCGGATCGTAGACCGTGCCCTTTCTCCGCCAGACGATATGCCGCCGGACTTTGACGACGCGGATATCCAAATGGCGGAGGGGGATTTCTTCGACATGGAAGACATCCCGCCATCTTCGCCGCCCGAGCTCCAGCCCATACCCCAGCCTTCCCGCGCACGGGCACCCACCACACATGCACCCACACCCCCACCTGCGCTGCCCCAGGCCGATACTCTTGAAGGCCTGTCCGCCAGCCAGATCTTCTCCTCATCCCCCGCACCCCCATCTCCGATCCGCACCGTCCCCTTCTCTCTCCCTTCCAACGCTACGGCTGGCACAGGTCCCTGTTCTGTGGTGAAGGCGGCCACGGAAGCGTCCGGTATGACTCCTCAGCAGCGTCAGAGGATCCTCCAGAAGGAAGTGGAGTATCCCTGGTCGAGGGAGGTGAATATCAGGCTGCGGTCGGTCTTTCATCTTGCGGGATTCAGGAAGCATCAGAAGGAGGCGATTGATGAGACAATGGCAGGGAGAGATGGTGCGTTGGTCTAGCTGGCAGCTGTGGGCGTTATGACTACGGCTAAATGTTTGAGATAGTCTTTGTGCTCATGCCTACCGGTGGAGGAAAGAGTTTAACATGTGAGTACACGATCACATATATCTATCCCTCAATATTGACATGTATCCTCGCCCAGACCAACTTCCTGCGATCTGCACGACCGGCAAGACCCGCGGCGTCACATTCGTCATCTCTCCCCTCATCTCCCTTATCTCCGACCAGACCCGCCACCTCACCAACATTGGCATCCCCACCATCGCGTACACCAGCGACCTCGCCGTGAAGGATAAGCAAACGGCACACCAGCAGCTGTCAGAGGCAGAGCCAAAGACAAAGGTGGTATACGTGACGCCAGAGATGATGTCGATGGGAGGGCAGATAAAGACCATCATGGGAAATCTGGTGCGAAGAGGGCAGCTGGCGAGGTTTGTGGTAGATGAGGCCCACTGTGTTAGCCACTGGGGACATGATGTGAGTTGCGCGGTCGTCAGCATAACCACACTCGTTGCTCACGTCTAATGCCATTTTTACAGTTCCGATCAGACTGTGAGCACCGGTGTGGACACGACACAGTAGACGATGGCAGCTGACATCCAACCAGATCTTCGTCTCGGTGACCTTCGCGAGGAGTATCCCACAGTCCCCATCATGGCTCTCACCGCCACCGCCCAGCCTAAAGTCCAGGAAGACATCATGCGCTCTCTCCGAATAGAAGGCTGTCTGTGTCTGCAACAGTCTTTCAACCGGCCCAACCTCGACTACACTGTTCGCCCCAAGAAGGAAGGTTTCCTCGATAGCATTGTCGATTTCATCCGTACCCAGGGACGGAACAGTGGAATCATCTACTGTAACTCGCGGGACCAGTGCGAGAACTTGGCGAAAATGTTGCGGGACAAACACGGCTTAAGAGCACATCATTATCATGCGGGCATGGCAAAGGGGGATAGAAGGATGAGGCAGGAGGGGTGGCAGGATCACGAGTATGAGATTATTGTGGCGACGGTGAGTGCTAGTGGTGTGATGGATACCGTGAGGAGATGCTGACGAGTGCTTGGAATGTGTAGGTTGCGTTCGGTATGGGGTGAGTCATAAGCGTAGTGTGCGGTAGAGCATTCTGCCGGACGCAGCTGACATCATGCTGCTTTGCAGGATCGACAAGCCCGATGTGCGATGTGCGTTATCGCCAGATACTCTGAAGAGGAATAAACTCAAGCTGAACCCCCTGCGCAGACGTTATCCACCACACTCTTCCGAGATCTCTCGAAGGATACTACCAAGAGACAGGCCGAGCAGGTCGAGACGGCAATCCCTCATCCTGTATCCTCTGTAAGCATCTCGATATGCAGGCACCTCAAGCTTTGCTGACGAGCCGTCCTATAGACTACACGTACAGTGACGGCAGAAGACTTTTGAACCAAATCAAGGCCGACAAGGAGCTCTCGTGGGACCAGAAGCAGCGACAACTTGACAGCGCGCGTGAAGTCCTGCGCTTCTGCGAGAACAGGACTGACTGCCGGCGAACGCAAGTCCTTTCCTTCTTTAACGAGACGTTCGACCCTGTCAACTGCCACAAGGGCTGCGACGTCTGCATGACGCGCGACACGGCGATAATACATAAAGAGGACGTCTCGGAGGCCGCGATCAAGTTGCTCAATATGTTCAAGGCGTTTCATCCGAAGGACCGCTTGACGGAACTGAATATTGCAGAGTGCTTCAGGGGGCACAAGGTCAAAGATAAGGGGCTGGAGAATAATCCTCACTTTGGATGTGGGAAGGAGTGGGAGAGGGGAGAGGCAGAGAGGTTGGTCCAGAACTTGGTGATCAACGACGCTCTGGAGTCATACTGCATCAGCTCTGGCTCAAAGTGGGCGAACTCATACGTCAGGGTGAGCAATCATATACATACGGAGCTGAGGATAGTCTTACTGACCTGGGTACCCAATTCCAGCTCGGCAGTAAGGCGCAGGAGTACCTGTCGGGCAGGATCAAAGTCGTCATGGAATTTAGGCAGGAAGAGCCCCACGAGCCCTCCAAAAACAAGAAGAAGACTGCCAAGGGGCCGACCTCCAAGGCCAAGCAGAAGCGGCCCGTCGCTCTCGCCAGCACCACCTCCAACCCCATATCGCGGAAGCGTTCTGCTCAGGTGATCCAACAGGAGATGGATGAGTTCGACAATTCGCGCTGGGGCGACTCGGATGAGGAGTACAATGCGGGGGAGGCAGAGGACCCAATCGTGGCGAGTGGGGATGAGACGGAGGTGGATGAGGGGCGGCTGCCGGCGACGAAGCGGAGAAAGTCAGGGGGTGGCAAGAAGCGTGATGGGGAGAAGGGGGTAGACAAGTCGAGTGCGTCGACGTCGGTTGATAGGGGGGCGAGAAGTAAGGTGAAGGGGAAGGACGTGACGAGTGTAGCGGAGGATTGTTTTCAGGCGCTGGAGAAGATGCGTGACTCAGTGAGCGCTGGTTGTTTGGGGTCATCGTTATGGATAGTAGCTGACTGGCGCATGTTGGGTTCAGGTTACTTCGAAAGTCAAGAATGCGCCGACGCTCGATGACGAGACTCTGCAGACGATCGCTGTAATGATGCCTCTGAGTGAGTCAAAACGTAGATTCCCGCGACGAACTGTGCTGATGTGCGTCCATACAGACGAAGCTAAGCTTCGGGAGGTTGAGGGAGTGACGAAGGCTATCATGACGGTGAGACTCACGCACTTGGGGGCCCCCTGTATACTGACTCGCTACGTAGCATTACGCTCGCAACATCCTCGGCGTTTGCATCAAGCACAGTCCCAACGCCATTACCATTCCTGCTCCAGTCCCTGTGGTGCCCGCGCGAACCAAGTCAGTACTCCTATATCATGCTCAACCTGCGATCTACTAAAACCTGCCACCAACAGTACTGCTGCGGTCCTCCAAAGCATCCGGGACAAGAAGTACGACCCCACTCCAGGCTCGTCCAAGTCGACCATCGGGTCCAGCGCAGGCGCCTTCCGGCTGGCATCTGCTCCGAAGAGGACAACGTCGCTTGCGTCTATGATGACGGGGTCTTTGGGTCCGCTGGTCACTCGTCCGCCTATGGCTCGGTCCGTGCTGGCAGTGAGGGGCGGGAGCAATGTGAGAAAGGATAAGTTTTGAGGAAGCGCGGCGGCGGGGAAGGGGAAGGAAGGATGTTGGCTGGTAGATGGAGAGGAGTGTAATATACTTGTCGACCTGCATCGCATTAGCATAGGCATGGCTATCTTTTGATGACCATCCGTACATCAGAACCATACAGAGAAAACCGTACGGCCGGCGGGACGACCAGAGAGCCCGCGATGGCGAGGAACGAACACCGACGTGTGCCCCGCCGATTCCTTCAGCAACTGATCCCGTGTTGCCGTCGGGGGCGCCGGTTACTCCGAGGTATCGTATCCTTGAGCATTCCATCCCACATTGGATTAGGCCTGGATTGTGCTCCCCTGAAGAAGGGATTTGCTTTACCAGAGCCTCTGACCGGCCGAGACCTGCAGAAAGTCAGGGCTAAGCGAGCGGACTATGTGGCGCCCCTCCCTCTTTACGATGCGGCCGTCCCGCTTTATTGGAGTGCGTCCTTCGGGAGTGAGTGGCCTATTTCGGAGACAGCTGATCGGCCGCCCATCTGCTGGTCACGCACCGCGTACAAGCCTGATCTGCGGTGTTCCCCACTCCACTCCCTCCCCCACATACCACCGCTACGGCCCCCAAGACACCGGCGCTCGTTACACGTCTCTGGTTGGCGACGCAGAAACAGGAGGACGCGAGAAGGGATCACGTACTCATCCTTGCCCACGGGACGCGACTGCCGTTGACAAGCGTCATTTCACTCTCCGCCCTCCACCTGTACCGTTTCGCATTGCATTCTCACGCATACACGCGTCGCTTCCTTATGGTCGGGTCTGCCCGCCTGTTCCCGCTCACTGGCGTACTTCAGTCGCCTGTGTCTGGTATCCGGACCAGTCCAGGTAATAATTCTGGCTGACTGGATTACGAGACTCGTCACTCACAGGTACCAGCACTATCCTTAGTTCCCGCCCCGAAAGGTCAAGGAGACGAGCGCTCCCCATGGTGGGACTGCGCAAGGCTCGATATGAATCATAAGACTTGCCATTTATCTCTTCCTCATGTCCACTCGACTCTCGTTTCTCCTCTTCGACGCTCTTCTTCTTTGCAGCTGAGCGAAGACGATGGATCCGGTACAGGAAGAGGGGAGCCTGCTCAGCGGGCAGGCCGTCCTGGGAGTGCCCATCTCCCCAGGCTTCGGTGGGGTGATGCGGGAAGAGTGCAAGCACGGCCTAGAGGATAGTGCGATTGAGGATGAAGATGAATGCCCAGGTGAGTAGCCCTCATTGACTGAGACGCTTCCCGTGGCCATTGCTCACGCACTTCATTGATTTAGTCCATGTGGACGAAGGGCCAACTACACCCAAACCTCGCCACTCAATATTGCTACAGACACCTCAGACACCTCAGACGCCCAGAGCGCTCTTCTTCCGACCCACCGCTTCGAGCAGAGCCGGCATCTTGAATACCCCCCCATCGCCTATCCACCGCCCATCATTCTCATCATTTGATCACTCGTCTTTCCCCCACCCTCCCTCAGCCTCACCTGGCATTCGACCACCACGCTCCTCCATGATGTCCTTTCACCCCTCAATGGCACTCCCATTATCACCTCCTTATCTTGGCGAGCATAGGAGCCAGGTGTCGCTTGATGCGATACCTCTGATGCCGCCAATGGAGCTGGCACCGAAGGACGGGGAGGAGGAGGCAGGGGAGCATCACGAGGAAGAGGGAACGATATGTGGCAGCCCAACTACAAGTGTCCACACCCATCGCAATACCCCTCGGTCGATGTCTTCACCCACCCCCAACCAAAACACGACACCAGTGGAGCCCTCTTTCAACTTCTCTTTCCTCCGGGACACTGACCCGGGTACGTCAAAGAAGCCCAGCCAGGCGGCAGACCAGACAATCCGGTCGGCACAGGGTGTTGTCAGTTTAGGGGAGGGGTGGAGCAGTGAGCCCCGTCCACGCCCTAGTAGGCTGAGCTGGTTCAGCAGGCGCAAAAAAGTGGTTACGGCGGATCCTCTGATGCTGAGGGGTGAAGGGGATGGCGACGCTGGAGAAGGATTGCCACGGTCGACGTCGGTGTCACCTCTGAGGCAGATGTGGAACCGCTCCAAGAGGAATCTATTCGGCGAGTCGTGCCCGTCTCTGCCTGATCAGCGACCCATCACGCCCGTGCACCAAGTGAGCGCGAGAGTTCATCTCTCGTCTCCGGGAGAGCTAAGGCGATGGAGTACTCTTGGACCCAATTCCACCCCTCCCCCCCCGGACTCGGACCCCTTCCTCCGCCACGAGCCTGGCGTCACGTCATCTCACTCCTCAACAAACCCCATCCGGCCTCTCACATCAACATTCTCTTTCTCCCCCTCTTCCCCTCACCTCCCCCTGCGGCCGAACTCTCAGCACTCCCCGAGCTACAGAAGCTACGCCTTCGCTCGTTCTGAGGGCGACCTCCACTCCCTCGGCAGTCAGCGTGGTCTTCCGCCCCCGTGGCGCCCTCGGTCCATGCTCGTTACCGGAGGGCAACGATCGTTATCTCAGAACATACCCGAGCTAGACGAAGGTCGACCCGGCGAGTCAAGCTCTGGGTCACCCACGTATAAACCTAAGCGGGGGGTATCATGGCAGGCTTCAGAGCACTCGCCTCGGTCCGGAGGGACAGCTGCGGCGATCCTGCCACCGATCACGAGAACGGAGACATTCGGGAATGGCTCGAGTGAGGAATATCATGGGCCACGTGGGGAGTTGGAGCATGATGTGGAAGCTGTCCACGATGACAAGATGGGTAGGGCTATGCCGGAGAAGAGTCGGGGAGACAAGAGCGGCACGCGACCGCCTTCCCCGTCATTCAATCGTGGGGCAACGCCATGGGAGAACAGGGCGTCGATCTTCCACCGCATGAAGGTAATGCTCTTTCACCGGCGGGGGGCGAACGAGGCGAATGAGAAGCGCTCAAAAACGCCTGTACCCGTCAAGCCTAGTGTTGGTCGAAGGCGGTACTTCCGGCAAGCCCTGTATAGTCGCTCGAGGGCGACGTTGGTTCAGTCGCCGTCCGCCCCCGTGCTGGCATCGAGCGCAGAACCAGAGGGTGATCTTGATGACGAGTCCCAGTATCCCTTCCCTCGCTGCCGCTCGCCGTGGCTCGCTCTTCAGTCATCTGCCCTCGCGAGGCGCTTCTCCATGTTCGGGGAGCACCACGAACGCGGCCACGAGCACGAGGAGGAGGACTCACATAGTACCATCCGTGGCACCCATACCCGCCCGTCCACCTCACGGCGGTCCTTCCATCCAACCCAGCGACGCCACTCCACCTCCCACACCTCCACCCACAGCATCCACTCCCAACGTACAATAACCAACGAGTCCACCTCCGATCACCTTGTGCGGTTGTCCACTGCAGACCTCAACCTGGACTTACACTTGGAGGGGGCCGGGCTTGGACTGGACGACATCATCGACGAGAGCAGGCGCTCGTCGTACGTGTCAGCAATGTATACGCGCGGGGCCATGTCGTTGAATGATCTGACTGCGATAGGGAGAGCGGACACACCGTCGTTCGCGGCATCAGGGCAGGGGATTGGTGGATGGATGGGAGCACCGCATAAGAAGTACTCGTTGCCGAGGGCATCCTCGGCGCAGGGCGATTTGGGACTTGGGCGCAGGTGGAAATCCTGCTACGCCAGGAGCTACGACGCTCTCACCCTTGGCCCGCCCATCTCCGCCACCCCCCTTTCGCCCGCGCCCATCACAGAGTACAGCTACTCCGGAGGAAGTGAGAGCCGCTCTCTGGTGTCGAAGCTCGCGCTGATCACCCCTGCGATGCAGACGCCGCGTGATTTGGATACAACAGCGCTCGGGAGCATCACGGTCCCGGAGTTTGAGGAGGATGGTGGGGAGAAGGCCAAGGAGAGTGAGGGGGGTATGGGGCTGGGCATGAGCGGGACGATGACTGAGCTTGTGCACAAGGAGAGCCACCCCAAGGTAGAATCTGTGACTTCTTCCGGCGAAAGCTACCAGTCACCGGATGACGATGAGAGTTTCCATGGTGAGTAGATATTTTGCCATCTGTATCATGACTCGCGGCTGAATAACAGCTCCAGCTCATGAGCAGCATGCCACCAGATTTGACGACCCGAGAACATGCGACACAAAGCCAACATGGTGTCGTATTCGTGTGTGACAGAAAGCGATGAGAGACCTCCAAACATGAGAAGTTGAGTAGAGCAATAGCGCAGTTTAGATAGTATTATTGTCGTAGCGATAGCTGAACCTATCATAGTCGCCGAGCCTATGCAAGCCCCACGTATATGTGTATCTCTATCATGCGAATACAGCTATGCTTCCGAAGTATACATCTCCATATGGACAACCATCTGGTTCTAAGGGATCAATACATGTTACCGATGTAATATACACACAGGTACAACAAAGCGAACAAACAAATCAACTACACATGGCAACATCCGGTCGCCGTAAAAGATTATCTGGAGTATTCCCCCCAAAGCTACTCTCCTCTCTTCACGGACCAGATCAAGGCGAGGCCGCCGCCGCTGCCCTTGCATCACCCTCCACGCGCTCTTTCCCCCCCCTCCCAGCGCCCTCACTCGACCTCCACCTTCCAAAGGGGTTCGGCAGCGACGCCGTCCTCGAATGATCTTTGCCTGCACCCAGAGGCACCCCAAACGCGAGAGGTAGTTGCTCCGGACTCCCCGCCTGGCTCACATCTCCGCTCCGGCTGCCGCCCGATACGACCGACCAGCCGTCGTCGCTCGCGTGGCGCTCGTGCGAGGGCTCGTGGGACATGGGGCGGGAGCTAGGCTTGTATCGTGAGGCAGAGCTCGAGCGCGGGCGAGAGCGCATGCGGTGGAGGCTGACAAAGTCGTGCGTAGTAAGGGGGTGAAGGAGAGTGGTGACTTTGTCAAGAGGTTTCTCGTTGGGATTATTCGAGATAGGAAGGGGTTTGATTATGGCCTTGGCATATTCCTGGACGAAAATATGAGCTCGGCAGTAACTAGCCCCGTATCCAGTGTACTCACCAGGTCTCTGTAGATAGCCTCGATAGCCTTTGCCACGCCGTTTTCCTTCCTAATGATCTCACCAACTGCCTTGGCCTTAGCAATCTGCTTCATGTCCGTGGTCGCCTTGAGCAGGGCGGCGACAAGGTTGGAGCTGGTAAGCTTGCGGACCGCGGACCCGACGTTGAGGCTCTCGACACGTTCCGCCCAGAAAGACTGATCGCCGAAGAAGGGCTTGATGATGGTGGGCTGAACACAAAACAGTCAGCGGACGTACGCACATGATTAGCCAGTGAAATGACAGTAGCTTACAATACCGGCTACAGTGCACATATCGCGTCAGCTAAGATGCACCCAAAGGGCGAAACTGGCTTAGTTCGGCTTACCTCGAAGACTGGCTCCTGTAGTTCCTGCCCCTCCATGATGGCACGCAGCGTCAATCTTGGGGAATAACCACCCATGATCAATAGAGTCAATCGCGCTAACCCCCACCGTCAGCTATGGGCCCGTCATGAATACCAGGACTTCAAACCTCACTAGATCTCGGGCGGATACTTGACCCCGTCGGCACCCGTTGCTTCTCCCTCACTCCCCCCCTTGTTTTTGGTTCCCCTGTCAGACCAGCCCTTGGAGAGAATAGCACACACGCCGCTCTCCACGACAGCCTGGACGACGCAGCGGGTCATCTCCTCGGGGTCTGACACCACAATCGAGCCAAAACCGCTGAATTAACCACTCGGTGTCAGCTGGTGTACCTACCTCTGGCTGGCAGGGCTGGTAGCAGACTCACATGTATACAACCTTTTTCCCCTTTTCGTGTGCCTCATCTATAAACTTAACAAGCTTCACCGGCGGGGTCCACTTCTTCTCATTATCGCCCTCTTTCTCCTCTGAATTTTCCAGGAACCAGTATCCGGTGACATGGATCCACTCTGTCCAGTCCAGCGGCGGAGGCACCACGCTCGGCGAAAAGTTGTATAGGAATGGCGCCTTGTGCTGTTCGAGTTTGTCGAACGTCGTTGTGTCTATATGTAGGACGTTGCGCCGCCAGCGGTTGACCTGGCCCGCGATGGCGCGCCAAAAGATCTGGTCAAACATGGTGAACGACATGTAGTTAAAGGAGCCTCCGCGTTTGTGGTCGGGGACGCTGAAGGCGTGCTGCAAAGGGTGTTAGTGGATGTGTGCAGGATGGAAGTG
Organism: Cryptococcus sp. VH57_BW; assembly: GCA_024271845.1. Taxonomy (NCBI): domain Eukaryota; kingdom Fungi; phylum Basidiomycota; class Tremellomycetes; order Tremellales; family Cryptococcaceae; genus Cryptococcus; species Cryptococcus sp. VH57_BW. The sequence goes on from JANBXI010000009.1 coordinate 175,648, forward strand.
AGCCATCTACGAACCGGGTACGTCCTGGTACGAGTCCAAGGCATCTGGGGATAATATCTGTCAGTTAGCCGTCCACCTCAGAAAGACCAGGCTAGTTAGCTCACAGTGAATGCTCGGTAGTACGGGATCTGCAGTGCCTCAGCGATATGAATCCCTCCCATCGCGCTGGGAGACTCGATCAGAAGGTCCGACCCTTGGCAGGCATTCCATGACGACTTGAGCAGGTCATCGAGCCATCCTCGGAACTGACTCCACTGTCAGCTAGCTCTTCTCCAAGTATAAGGAAACATATGCTCACCTTCGCCAACCCCTCCTTCAAGAAGGACACTGTGAACATCCCGTTGTCTACGCACATCTGCATGAGCTCTGCGGGGTCTCCTCCGACGCTCGCGAACTCGATGCCATGCTACATCATGCGATCACGTCAGCACCCGTTCCAATTTCACCCTCGTGTAACGTTTCTGACTCACCCCCTCAACCCAATCCTTGTACTCCCCATGAGTCGCTATTCTACAACTATGCCCCTCCGCCTGCAATCCCTTGCACAGCGCGATATACGGTTGCACATCGCCCCTACTCCCGATAGTCAAGCACGTAACTTTCATCGGTTCTGGCGGTTTGAATTCCAAGAACGACGCCGACGTTGCCGATCCAAACAAGGGGCTTGGCGATCCAGGCCTGCGCCCCTCGCCCACAGACAGGGGATCGTCCAAGTCTTCCATGATACGGGACGAGGCCTTTGCCGAGTCGGGCGACTGTGCACCAGCCGTCCCTGCTGTGCGGAGACTTTCCATGCGCTCCTCGAGGAGGTTGATGCACGCGCGCCGCCTGGAGGAGGAGGAGAACTCGAGGAAAAGTTCTTCGTGGCCTTTGATGACGACGATGAGGCCCGAGTGGCCGAATCGGAACGCTTTTTGGGCTTTCAGGCCGTATAAGTCGTGGATGGGGATGATCATCTGTTGGGGTGGGTGTCAACTGCGGTTGGTTGTCCGGGCCGTCTTCACACATGGCTCACCTTTGTCTTGTAGAGGAGTTGAGACGACCTGAAGCAGAAGTAGTTTGTCGACACAAAGAACCGTCCTGATACGGGAAGCACTCGATACAGATACCCCGGGAAGTCTACGATCACGCATCAGCTGTGATCCCATTCCATACCCTCAACATCACCACTCACGATCATGTAGCTGCTCCTTCTCATTCAGCGCAAAGAACGCCCTAAAGTTCTTTGCCATCTCCACATCCTCCCTCTTCCCGCTCTCGGACGAATCCAACACTGAAAAGTCCGACTTACTCTTGATCATCTGGCTCCCGCTCGACGTATCCGACGTCCACGACAGCCGCGCCGCCCGCCGCAGGCCACCCAGGTGTGGTGACCCCGAAGGGGTCGAGCCAAAGCCCGACCGGGGGCTGGATACGCTCGGGTGGCGGGAGACGCCTCCCGACCCGGTGGCGCCATGCGTGACCCCCGCCCTGCCGACCACCAGGTCATCGTCGCTCTCCTCCTCTTCCTCCTCGTCCTCATCGCGCAACGCCGGCTCCACCACCTCCGTCACCGTATTCGTCCTCCCCCGTCTCAGCCTTGCTGCCGCGCCCTCCGAAGTCGTCGCATACCCCTCGCCTGGCGACTTGCCGAGGGACCCCGACCCGCTCGGAGAGGTCCCGAATATTTTGGCAGCGGGCTTGCGGATCCACGACGGCCCCCAGTTACGTGTATCCTCCTGCATGGACGCAGGAGGCGGGCCCAGCTGGCGCGGGGGATACCCCTCGAAATCATCATCCGTGTCTTCATTAGACTCCTCCGAGACGACGCCGCCGCCGCCAGGGGCCAGGCCAGTTTCGAAGCTGTCGTGCGATGCCCTTGGCTTCACGAGCGACGGGGTCGACAGGCCACTGCTGCTCGACCTGTTCTCACTCGGGTCCGCGTCAGACCCCTTGGATATGAACGGGCGCAGGACCGACCCGAGCTTTTTGAACGGCAGGTGCGTCCCCCCCGGCGAGGCCGAGCGACCCGGTACAGGCGATCCCGAGTCGGCGCCTTTGCTCATCTCCTCGCGCAGAGAGCTCGCCACTTGCCCCACCTGCCCCACCTGCCCCGCCACCCCGCCCGAGACCGAGCCCGAGACTGAGGCCGAACATTCCATCGGCCGCCTGATCGTTGCGTAGCTGCTCTGGAGGGGTTCACCGCCCGCGTGGATGGTGACGTTTGACGCGACGCGCGGGAGGTCCGAGTTGGGGCGGTCGATGACGAGCTGGTTGATGAGGTTGAAGGCGAGGTCGTTGTCGGCAAAGGCGGCGAAGAAGTAGCTGTCGACGGACATCTGGTCTTCAGAGTCGACGCATCGGACCTATGGATAGATTGGATAAGCATCTTGCGGGGCGATGTGTGGTGGTCGGGCCCGGGCCACTAGTACGCACCTCGATAGTCTCGGCAAACTCCAGCGTCGGGCTCTTTTCCACCTCCAGCACCGCTTTGAGAGGTATGATGAGCTACCCAATGACATCAGCCAATACCCTTGGCCCTTGGACTCCTCAGCAAACGCTTCAGCCCACCTTGACAAACCCGCCCTCATGCTGGCTCTTAAACATAACCTTCTTGATCGTCTTGACCCACTCGTCCCTCCCTGACTCTGTGTCTGCCGTGAACGTGTAGTTCCTCTCTGCCATCCTGACTTTGAATTTAGTCTCCCCGACCGAGTCCACGTCCAGGCAGTACTGCAGCGAGATGTTGCCCTTGGGGAAGTATGGGTCTGCGGTGGACTCGAACCATGAGAGGACGTCGTTCTTGAGTGTGACCCAGAATTTGGTATTGAGTTTGGTGTGAGCGGATTTCTTGTACAGCGGACCGGACTTGACGAGCACGTTCTGTCGGTGAATGCTGTCAGCGGTCTGTTGCACGTAAGGCGCGACGAGAGGACATACCTCTTTCTCTGGCATCTTGGCGAAGAAACAGATATGTTGCCGTGTGAGATACATGTACCCCTTCAGCACTGCTCGAGTCGTTAGCCACGCCGTCGCTTTACTTGATTGAACACCGGGTAGCTTCCGCACTCACTGATACTCCTCAACAACCAGCACTTCATCTCCTCCAGCACCTCCTCCCTCTCCTCCAACCCAAACACATCCATCAACCTCCTCGCCAACTTGTCCTTGCGCATCAACTTGCGCTCCGACTCGTTCTGCTGTATCACCACCGACATTTCATCGTCGTCGCTCCCCTCACTCAACGCACCGACCACATCCTCCTCGCTCCGACTCACCCCCTCGCCCTCCCCCCCCTCCTCTGCCCGCTCTTGCTCCCTCACAATCTCCTCACTCGCCACCCGCTCTTCCTCGTCCCCAAACGCAGAGACCGAGGCCACTCTCGAGCTTGCCTCGCTCGCTGAGCCCCCGAAACCCTTCGGCAGGGGGACGTCGCCTTCTTCCCCGCCGCTCTCTGTCTCGACGAACTGTCCCGCGCTCGCCGCACTGGCTCCAGAGCTGGGCTTGTGCCGCCCGAACTGATAATCCAGCTCGTCGGTCCCCGGGCGGCGCGCCTTGCGGGCGATGGCGTTTTGGCGGAATGGGAAGTCGAGGGTGCGGCGGTGCGAGTGGGTGGGGTGGTCGATGTATGATGGGGTGGTGGAGCCATGGGCGGGGCTATCTGTGGTTGACGCCAATGGGCGAATGGTGTGGAGGGAGGAACCGAGGCGGGAGACTGTGTGATTACGGTGGCGGCGGCGGCGGCGACAGGGGCACAGAGTCAGCATGGTGTGCGGGAGAAGTAGCGGTATGCCGGGTGGCGATATGGGATGTGATGCGGTTAGAATGTCAGGGGAGGGGGGGGGGGGGACGCACGCTTTGGACGGCGAGCTTGCGAGGCATCTATGAGAGACGCAGTGCCTCTGGTTGGACCACCGATCCCGATCTCGTCGTCCTCCTCGTCTTCGTCCGACCCCTCTTCGTCCTCCCATGGAAGGGCGTTCAGCGCCGACACGAGTGCGGAGGCGCCCATCCGGATCTGGCGGCCGGCGCGGGGAGTCGGCGATGCAGGTCGAGAGCGGCGGAGGTGGCGTAGTGGGGTCATGTGGGCCGTGGTGGCATACGGGGTATGTGATGCGACGGGTGGACAGCGTGAGGGAGGCGGAAAGGGACGGGAGAGTGGGAAGAAGAAGAAAGGCTTGTCAGCGATGCAGGCTCCGCGGTGTGTGTACCTAGACACACAGAAGAATGGAGGGGGGGACGGGTCGGAAAGGACGGGGGCTCCGAGAGAGGTTGCTGAAAGTGCTGGGGCGACGTCGGCTGCCTCGGGCGAGGCAGTTCGCCACCCCCCGCCACCCGTCTACGCATGCGGACGCCTCGCACATGTGATGCCCGGGGGGGGCAAGTGGGTAGCCGGTACACCCGAGCTGGTGCAAGGGCATGGCATGTCCCCGGCCTCGACGAAGGTAGACCGAGTCACTCACCGAACTGATCTCTCCCCCAGCTCCCATTCCCGGATGCTTGTCCGAGTCTCTGCTCCCATCTGGATGCCGAGCGGCATCGCCCAGCTCCCCGCCCTCCGCCCCTCCTGCTCGGCCGGCATACGATGGCTCGCCCTCGCTCTGGGCTGGGGTGAGAACAAACCTGACACCCTGCTGTCCTTCTGCTTCCGCAGGCCGCGACTGGTCCAGCGGGACCCCGCCGGCGATGGGCTGCTCCTCCCCCTGCTCCGTCTCTGCCTCTTCGCGCGGGATAGCCGTCCCAGAGAGAGGGGGCGGTGCTTCTACGTTGCTCCTGGGCGGGTGGGATGCAGGTGCAGGGAGGGCAGGCCCGAGATGCGGTGCGGCGGTGCCGACGACGGCCTCTGCGAAAGGGTGGGAAGCGGCGTGTGCGTGGTGGCTGGGCGCGGTGGAGGGGGCGTGAGGGGGTGCGGGCCGAGGGGACGGCGGGCTGTGTGGCGGGCTGTGTGGCGGGGTCGACATGGTGTGGGCTGGGTGTGAGGCTGTGGGGCGGAGAGGGAGAGGGCTGTAGCTGCGAATGCGCTGCGAGGGATGGCGGAATATGGCGGGGATGGTGTGGTGGGAAGGCCGCGAGGCACGGACGGGCTTGGCGGGTGGGTGGGTGTGGGGTGGTGGCTGCGGGCGGTGCTGGCGGTATGCTGGCAGTCGTGAGCCGGTCTGGGGCAGGGGGCAGCGAGCAGCGAGCCGAACCCAATGCATGCATTCCCCCTCCCGGCCCGCCCAGATGCTGGATGCCTGCCTCGCCTCTTCCCCGCCGCAGTGACGTAAGCACTCCACTCGCGGACAAGGCCGCCGGACGCGTCGCCTCTCGCGGCCGCCCCCATCGATCTACCTCTCGATCTGCCGTCTTCACCGCTATACATGGCCACCTCCTCCGCCTCCTCCTCGCAGCACAATGCATCCACAGCATCTCCAGTCCCACCACACAGACCCCCTCTCTGCTGCGCATTCTCCACATCACCTCCGCAGACCGTGCACAGCGTCTCACCCCCCCACGCTCGGCAACCCAGCAAGACTACCAGTCATCGCCAAGCCACACATACATCCCTTGGCGACAACCGTCCTCGTCGCTCACCACCCAACAAGAGACCATGGATGTTACAGGGCGGGTGCCCCCGGGCCATGGTGGCGCCGCAGTCGCATCGTCTTCCACGACCGGAACCAGCTCCCTTCTCGGCCGTGTGACCAAAGTCGCCTGCGTAATAAGCAGTCCGTATCCCGGTAAAGCGCGCTGACCCACCCTCACCTTTACTTCTCTCGTTTTTATCTTCTTTCTGCTCACCATCTTGCCACTGCAGCCGGACTGCTCTTCGCTTTATCACTGCAGCCGGACTGCTCTTTCTTTTCTCTACTAGCCTTCACCTCGGTGCCGGTCACCCTTCTTCTTCGACGACCTCCATCACCTCACTGCGCCCCTCACACCCCTCACACCGCCCCACCCCCCGGACATCGTCTCCACCATGGTCCCAATTTCTCCGCTCCATCTCATCTCCCTCTTCTCCATCCTCACGGCTCTCGCCACCGCTGCACCAATCGAGCCCGAGCCTCTCCACAGCTTGAAGCTCCGCAAGATTCCCACGCGTCGAGATGGCGAGCACCCGGTGCAGGCCTTTGAGCGTCATCAGAGGGCGGCAATCAAGAGGCTGCATAACTTTAGTGAGTCCAGCTGTTTCCCTGTTCTTTGAACGTGTAGCCAGGCGAGCAGGTGCTGATAAGTCATCACAGAGAGACTGCCGCAGCCCGACGAAGACTTCTTCCGCAAGAGGGCTCTCCAGCGCGTACGTAAACTGCCCCCCACCTCCCCCTCACACCCTCCATCAACTCCTGACACCTCTCTCTCTCTCTCTCTCTCTCTCTCTCTCTCCCCACACACACACACAGCGCCAGATGATCGAAGACAACCCCAAGCTTGACAACCGCATGTGGATTCCCACAGTCTCCCCGGCAGACGTCGTCGCCAACCAGAAAGCCAGCGAAGAGAAACGCGCGTACTGGCGCCCGACTGCGTCGTCCCTTGCCAGCGGCACTCCTACCCCTCTCTCGCAGCTGGGCGACACGCAGCCCAATCAGCTCAAGAAGGGCCAGGGGAGCGCGACGGTGGCTGTGGCTGCTGCGGCTGCTGCTACGACGACCATTGCTGGTGAGTGCAGAGAGGTGGTGCACTGTTCAGACAGAGTGAGCACATGGAGGCTGATGGCATGCTGGGATGGCAGCGAGCGGGTCAAACGCCAACGGGTTCAGCAAGGTCGATCTGGCTGCTCTGAACGACGGCACTTTGCTCAAGTCGTCCTCTTCCCTCATCGAGGGTGGTCTGGACTACATCATCGAGTCCAATGACATCGGTGCGTGGCATCGCATCCCCGACTCTGTCCCAGCTGACACGATGCCTCGCAGGCTACCTCTGCGAGATCGATCTCGGTACCCCCCCTCAGACGTTCTTGATGCTCATGGACACCGGGAGTGCCGACACCTGGGTCCCGTCTACGTATGTATCCTTCATACCTCCGTAAAGCCCTACACACCTCTCTGACAGCTCGCATCCCAACAGTCAGTGTGGGCAGCAGAACTGTGGTACCCACACCACCCTCGGCTCCGAGAATAGCAGTACCTTCCGTAAGCACCGTCCCCCCCCCCCCCCCTCGGGCCGTACCCGCCTCCGTCGGTCGCTGACGACACGCACTCTGTTTATTCCCTTCCAGAGGCCTCCACCCAGCAGTTCCAAGTCACCTACGGCTCCGGGGCGGTCGCAGGCGTGCTCGCAGCCGACACCATGACCATCGCGGGTCTGACGCTCGAGAATCACGTTATGGGGGTGACCCTCCAGGAGAGTGTGCAGTTTTCGGGGGCAAACATTCCGTTCGACGGGTTGATGGGTCTTGCTTTGAGTGTGAGTCGAGGCGGAGTCCGAGGCCCAGGCGGCTTGCTGTTGAACTGCCCGGGCACGGTGTGTGTGTGTGTAGGGGGGGGGGGGTAAATGCTGATTGGGCTGGGGTATGAGCAGAAACTGTCCAACCAAGGGGTTTCTACGCCCATCGAATCACTCGCTACCACGGGTGTCCTCAAAAACGCTGTTCTTGGTATAGCCCTTGGCCGTGTCGGTGCGTCCCTCCCTCCCTCCCTCCCTCCCTCCCTCCCTCCCTCCCCCCAAAAAAAACCCTGACTCACCTGCTTACCCCATGCACAACAGACGACGGCGAGAACAACGGCGAGCTCGTCTTTGGCCAAGCCGACGCCTCCAAGATCGACGCTACCACCACCCAGACCCTCCCGGTCACCTCTACCAACGGATTCTGGGAGGTCGCAATGGAGGCCGTGTCGGTGGACGGGACGGCGGCTGTCACTGGCAGGCAGGCGATCTTGGACACTGGGACCTCGCTCATGATTGCGCCTGAGGCGGAGTGAGTCGTGGAATAATAGCTTAGCCTCATGGGTCGTCGTCGGGGTGGTGTACTGATATGGCGGCGGGGCAGTGCCCTCGCTTTTCACTCGCAGATTAACGGTGCGGCAGAGTGAGTGCCTGCTGCTGCAGCCACTGATGTCGACCGGTTCGGCGAGAGCTAACGTGAGCGTGAGCGTGCAGTGTCGGGAACGGCATGTTCTCCATTCCTTGCACGATTGACCAGGAGGTCACCATGACCTTTGGCAACGTCGCTTTCCAGTACGTCCCACCCACCTTCGCCTGCCCATATGCTGACCCCCTCCCCCCCCCCCCTTCTCAACAGGCTCGACGTCCGCGACCTCCTTTTTCAACCCCTCACCAACGACCTCACAGGTGACTGCCTCTCCTCCCTCTCCGCCGGCACAATCATAGACGACGTCACCTGGCTCCTCGGCGACTCCTTCCTCAAAAACGTCTACATGACCACCAACGTCGAGGACGAGACCGTCCAGCTCTCCGCGCGCACGGACGTGCCGGGCTCGTCCAGCGCAACGAACAACGCCGACGCGGCCGGTGCAGCCGCAGCCGCAGCCGCCACCACGGGGGCCAATTCGACGGTGTCGGCGTCGGCGGTGAAAGTCGCGGCGAGTAGTAGTAGTAGTAGCAGTGCTGCGGCGGCGTCGGCGACTTCGGGGATCAGCTTGCTCGGGGCGCTCGCGGCGTTGCTGGCGGGTGGGGGCAACCTCTAAGGCGCGCCTGAGCTGCTCGCAGATGAACGCCGACGCAGTGCAAGGGGTGGTACTTCTTACTAGCCAGTACAAGTGATGTGACCATGTTGATACCATCTCAAATGTGGGGAAAGCATGTGTAGTCTTTTGTCATGTACAGACAGTGGTGATTTAGGTTGGCTGCCTGCCCTCTTGGAAGGACCTTTCGGGGTGGTTCACCATGTCTTCAAGATTCTTGGTCCTCTGTCGAGCTATAATCCACACGGGGCTACCCCTGTTGGAAATCCAAACGCCTTCCTGTTTCCGGAACCAGCGACGGATGTCGGGTAGTGTGGAAGCGCTAGAGAAGTGGATAGCCAAGTACATCACACCACCCAACGTCAAGACTCCACATGCTGGTACATACCGGTGCCAAGTACATTATAAATATCCTCGTTCATAGCGCCTCTGAAATTTCCGCATCCCGTCCGATCTGCGCAGACAAGCAGGGCAGCGCTGGGTTAGTACCGCGGTGGGGGACCACGTGGGAATCCCCAGTGACGAGGTTTTTTGGTTACCCAACATTTTGTACTTTTTGTGCTTTTGCTGGTTCTATCCCTGTGGCCGTGTAGCTGTGTGTTCGCCAACGAGGGCAACCCGGTGGGGATTCGCAACGTCTACATGTGCACCCGCTCAACGCCAATACAGGCCTGACACGGTAGCTGATACACTCCCTGACGTCAATCAATACTTGTACCCATGCAGGACGCGGACAGAACGGCAGTGGATCTTGTCCATTCTGGAATAACATGAACACCAGCCTGTAACTCAAGGCATCCGATAGCGACAGCGGCCTCTACTCTGATGCCTGATACCATGTACATAGATAAAGAACAAGCGTCGGAAAACCGCTTCGGCGGATGACGAAACGTCGGACAACCACAGTAATCCATCATCCTCTACGCTCTGTTCCCGTCCCATACCGGCTGTGCATCAAGTTGAAATACACAGAGTGATCAAGCCGAGTATGCATCCCGCTATACCATAACTGCACGGCATACGCCTGCACACTGCGCCTTCTCACTGGATCACCTTGTTAGCCGGTTCACAACAGGCTGATAGGAAGACTGGACGTAATTCCGTGAAAGCGGCAAGTCGTGGTGCACTCTAGTGCGCACATATATCCGAGAATCAGCGCTGCTGTAGACGCGCTCTGTTGTGAAGCCTGAAGCCTACCGATCTTTTCTCTAAATCGTGCTGTGCGAGTGAGCTCTACGCCAGATGATGTTTTATTCTTTCGACGCTCAGGTATCGTCCCGTGTGGTCGTCGCCCACCTGGAGCAGACGATGCGCAAAGAGTAGTGATGATGTGTGGCATAGATGACCGTGGAAGGTGTCCCGCAGAAAAGTATCGCGCCGTCCCGAGATGCACAGCAAGATAGACGAGTAGAGGCGCCCATAGGTTTCGTGGTGAGCGTGTTGAGAGAACGACTTTGAATTGCTTCATCACCAATCACCCTTATCTCACATCTCTGCGCCGGGTCAGTACATCCCGACAGCCCATCAGAACACATCCTAAGGACACATGAGCGCGGGCTCCGTAGTCGATAACAAAGCCATGCATCCTCTCCCTCTGCCCCAGTGTAGAGGAAACGCCCCAGACAATCTACTCGTCAGCGGCAGCTTCGGCGGCCTCCTTCTTTTGGCGGGTGAGGATCTTCATCCGGCGCATGTAGCTGCAGGGAGAGGGAGGCAAGGTAGGTTCCAATCAGCTTCAGAGGTTTTCAAAGGTGTAGTCGTAAGCCAGATATGAGCTCACTCGTCGTACTGGCACCTGAACGAAACGCGGACGAACAATCAGCGACCGTCCATCTCCAAGTGAGGCATAGAGCAGCAGACAGATCACTCACTTTTCGTACTTGTGTCGTTCGTCCTCGCACCTCCATGGCAGATAGAACTCCTTGTGACGGCAGATGTTGAGGGGGATGGCGAGACTACAGCGGGAACACAGCGAGTCAGCGATTGATTGCATTTTAGGAGCCAGCGCGACCCCGTGGCCGGGGCAGACGTGCGCCAGGACGTCGTCCCTCCCATCCGACGCCTTGACCCGCCCCCCCCCCCCCCACCCCCGCATCCCTCCGGACTCCGGCCTCCGGCCTCCGGGTACTCATCATCTGTCAGCAGGATATACTCACGCAGAACACTGGTCTCTCCAAGCAAGGGGAAGCCTAGCCGCCTCCATCTCCTCCTGCGTAGCCATTGTCGAGGGCGCCATCGTGCTGAGCTTGAAAATCAAGGATTGGGCGGATGCTTTGGGTCAGGCGGTGGGAGGGGTAGAAGTGGTGCGGGCGGAGGTGGGGGGGGGGGGGTGGTGGTGGTGTGGCGGGGAGGGGTAGGATAGGTCGTGTAGTCAAGGATAGAGACGGGCGACGACGGGGTTGGTGCATTCAAGGCGCAGTGATAGGTCGAGACGGACGGAATAATGACACGTCACAAACGGTCCGACACTTGTCGGCGAATCTCGGTGCTCCGCGGTCCACGCGCGCGTGCCTATCAGCCCTTTGTTGGAGAGTTGCGCGCGACGTTGCACCAGCCACGGAGGTGTAGGGCGCATAGAAGTGCATGACTCTGTAGAAGCCTAGTATATTATAAAAATGCCCGCCCATCCCGGCTAGTACGACGAAACGGCCCCCCCACCCACTCGTTAAACGATCCGAAAGAAAGTCTGTCTGTCTGTATGATCGTACCCCATCCACTCCCTTACGCGCACGCCCCGCTAGAAACCCTCTCTACACACGGTCCGTGCCAGCGTCAGAAACAGTCCTGTTCCTGATGCCGATGGTGGGCTCCATGGTGGGCTCCCCGGTCGGCCTGCCCGCGAGGTCCTTGGCGTCAAGGGCGTTCTGGGCGCGGGTGAGCTTGACGTCCTTGGTGAGGAGGATGCAGAAGATGGGGGGGAAGATGGCGACGATGACGGCACCCAGCACGAGTTTGAACCTGAAGAAAAATCAGCCGGGGGCCTTGCTTTTCATGCATGTGTGGGGTGACGACTCACATGACGTTCTGGTACGCGGCGATGGCACCGAGACGGATAGGGTCGTCGATGGGGTAGAGCGCGATCTGGGTGATGGAGCCGTACAGGTCGGCGAGGAGGGTGGCGTTGGTGGTGGGCACGTGCTTGGCGAGCTCCTTGGGCATGTAGCTCGACCATACGGCCGCGGCGATGGCGGAGCCGACCGAGTTTCCGACCTCGGTGATCAGGAGCACCATGGCGGTGACGGTGGCGACGTCGACGTGCGCGACAGCAGCCTGGGCGGACACCTCTGTTTGTTTAGGGGGGGGGGGGGTGGGGGACAAGCAGGTCAGCAGGGTCCTTGTACAGTAGGCGAGGTGGACGGTTGGGACGGTGGGACGGTGGGACGTACGGATAGCAGTGGCGGCGAAACCACCGCCGAGACCCTGGAGGACCTGGCACATGACGAGCTCGGCGGTGTTGCCGGTGGCAGATCGAGCCTTGATCATGAGACCGCAGCCAAGGAGTCGGATGAGGAGGCCAGTGAACAGCAACCACTTGAAGCGCTGGGTGCCGTACATGATGGCGCCGGCCGCGATACCAAAGATGGTAAGGGCCAGAGACTGGGTGGAGGAGAAGTAGGTAAGGTTCCTGTAAGTCCAGTTCTGCGTCACGTAGACGTAGCTAGGAGGGGATGGATGGATGAGCTCAAGTCGGGGGGTGCGGTTGCCGCGCGGGGACATGCGGGGCTCACCTGTAGAGGTACGTGTACTGGAGGTAGAACGACACAAAGTCGGAGAAACCGATGAGGCAAGCACCGAGGATGGGCCCGCGCTTGAGCCATCGGTAGGGCATGACGGGCTTCTGGGGGAACTTTGCCTCAAACAGGATGGCGGCGGGGAAAAGCACGACACCGATGACGATCATGGCGATCTGTGAGGTGAGGACAGAGCATAAGCAGGTGTCACAGCCAGTGGAGTGGAAGATCAACAACACACCATGGAAGGAGTCTTCCACTGCTTGACAGCCTTGGGGGCGAGACCAAGAGGGAGGAGGATGAGGGAGAGGGAAGCAGCGATAAGGAGGAGACCCATGAGGTCCATCTCGAGGCATGCGACGCGGATGGTCTCGAACCAGCCGCTGATTCCCGTGTCAGTGGACACCAGGTTAGACCAGGAGACCAGGCTATGGAGCAGTACTACTCACACTCGGAGAGGGGGTCGCGAGTACTTGATCTTGTGGAGCTTGGCGGCCTTGTGCTGGGCCCACAGGAGGGCGCAGATGAGGGGGGCGAGCGACACAGGGACGAGGATGGCGAACTGTATTGGGTGGGGTATCAGCTGTCAGATCGTGCGACGGGATGCCGGTACGGTGCCGGTACGGTGCCGGACACAGCAACTCACCATCCCGTAACCCCATCGCCAGTTGGGAAGCACACCCTCGGCAATCTCGGCCGACACAAAGTTGTTGATGATGAAGGGCGCAGAGACGAGGCCGGAAACAAGGCCTCGCCACCTCAGGGTGGTCATGTCTGCAATGACGATCTGCTGGAGCATCTGGAGACCAGTGTAGCCGAACGACTGAGGGCCCAGCGGTCGTTAGCATTGCTCGAGACGCGCGCGCACGCGGTCGGCCTCTAGACAAGACAGACGACGACCCACGTAGATGATGCTGCCTCCGGCGATCTGGCCAACATCGTTCGCTGTGGCGATGACGATGTAGCCGATGACGTAGAGGACAGTGACGATGATGAAGGTCTCGCCACGGCCGACACTGCACGCTCAAGTAAGCGTACGTACGCGGCGCGGCTCTCAGCTGGGGTGATCGACTCACACGTCCGCAAGCTTCGCCATCAACGGCTTGCCGACGGCGACAATGATGGCCTGGGCGGTGGAGATGGTACCCGACACAGAGTGCTCGAGGACGGAAGAGGTGCTGTGGGTGGATTCGTCAGTGGCGAGTCGCGCGACATGGTGCGTCGCTGTGGCGGCTTACGCGTAGGAGAGGTACTGCCATGTGGTGACGCCTGGAAGAGCGGCATGTCAGCGGGTGAGTGGGGGAGCGGAGGAGACCAAGAGGATGGATTGGACACACCATCCAGGGAGTAGATGTAGGCGGAGAGAGCGATACTGCAGGAGCGTAAGCTTGCGCGATCTCCACCTGGCCGGCGATCTCCACCTGGCCGGCGATCGGGCGTTGCACCACCTACCCAGTGAACAAGAACCATTGGGATTTCGGGCCCCTGGGACGCGCAATGTCAGTCAGTGGCCAGTCGCTCGCGAACGCAGAGCATCCCGGCGCACTCACCAGACAGCAGCGGCGGCCTCGACCTTGCTGACACCGGTCAGGACCTCGACTGAGCTCGCGTCGTCGTCCAGGGGCGCGCCGGACTCGAGATCGGCGGGGCCCTTGTTGCCATCGAGGGAGGAGCCGGAGGGCTGGTTGTTGTTTGCGGCGACCTCTACCTCGTCTGAGACCTTGGGTTCGTACGTGAGCGACATGGTGGGTGTGGTGTGATGCTTGGGTCTTGAGCAGCACGGCGGGGGGTGGCGCCTATATATACGGGCGTGGCTGGCGGCGGGAGCAGCTGTGGCCACGGAACGAGGCTATCGCGCATCCTGCTTCCGTCTGCGGAGCATAAATTTTCAGCAGCTTCTGGTCCCCGGCTGCACGCACCGGGGCGCCTCTTCTGTTTCGGGGAGGGGGGGGCAGGGTGGCGCGGTGCCGTTGCCTTATCTGATAGTCGCCCCTGACGAATGCAGAACGCCCCCCGCCTCCCCTGCCCTCCACTCGCGCCCCCCTGCCCGTGGGCGCCGGCCCATCTGTGCGTGCGGCCGAGGGCCCGATCTCCGTCCTCTGGCCCACACCCACACCGCCCCAGCAGCGAGCGATGCATATCGGCGCCCAGGCGGGGGTGCACCACGGCCGTCGCGGGCAGATGAAAATAGCAAACTAGCCTGTCCGGTCTGGGAAACTTGTTTGTCGTCATGGCTGATTAGGCGCCCCGAAGTTGGCGCCGGGGATGCCGTCCCTATCCCCCCTATCTGATACTGCGCACCCCCTCACGCAGTCGCCCGTGGGCGGCAGACCGGGCCACGGCATCCTGTGCATGTACGGCACGCCCCGAGCTTGTCTGGAAGAGCAAGAGCAAGCAGACAGGGGCAGGCCGGGGCTCACAGCTGCCGCGCCGAGATCTACCTCCCAGACTTGACTTCCCGCACTGCGCCCTGAGTGAGCTGCGCGTGATCGACAGCGCCCCTATCGCTCCCCGCCGCCGCCCCCGCGCCCTGCGTGCATACCCTCCGTACCTGGAACCTGGTCCGGTAGGATAGCCTTAACACCATTAAAGCGCGCTTCCCGACGTTCTCGAACAGTCACCCAGATCGCAGTGACTGTTGGGTTCCGACACCCCGCCAAGCAGTCGCTTCTCGCTCGAGCAGCGCCGGCCGAACTGGCCGCACGCAGCGCTCGGCTGCCTGCATCTCTGGCGCTCGGCTGAGACATGAGGGGGGCACCCAATGCCGCATGCCGCTCACCCCCTGCTCCCTGCTTCTTCGCTTCCTCGCCCCTCTCCCCGCGCAGCCCGAGACCAGGTTGTTGGCCCGCCCAGCCGCAGATCAGCTTGAAGATGGGAAAAAAGAAAAAAGAAAAAATGCAAATGCAAATGCAAAAAAAGGCGCGAGCGGAGGTCGCCGCTCAGCAAGCACATGAGCCTCAAGCAAATCTCCAATCTCGCTCGACTGGCACACTTGCAGCTTCCAGTACTCGCATTCCCCGCTGGCAGCCGCCCCACCCCCCATGGTCCGCTACAAGAACCGCTACCTCCTCGTCGAGTTCCTCACCCCCGCCTCCCTCTCCCCCACCGTCCTCGCTCCCCTTTCCCCGGCGTTCGACCCGTCCGCGTGCGACGCCGACGGCGACGCCGCCGAGGACCAGGACGAGCAAGAGGACGAGCTGCTGCAGACTCCGAAATTGCCTTTTGTCGTGCCGTTATCCCCTCCCAAACTGAACTTGGGAGAGGACAACGGCCCCTCGGCCGTTTTCAAGGCTATCAAGGAGGTTGTCCTGCAGGTTTTCGGGGATGAAGGCTGGGGCAGAGTAGGAAGCAACTTTAAAGGTGAGCCCTTGTTGCTCCCTCCCCAGACCCAGAGATGCATCTGACCCCCCCCCCCCCCCCTCCTCCTCAACTCCTGCCCCGGCAGTAATATACCACTCCCCCCTCACCACACTCACCTTTATCCGCGTCGCCCGCTCAAACTACCGCCTCCTCTGGTCCGCCCTCACCTTCCTCTCCGCGCTCGGCAGCCCGCCCGTCGCCGTCATCCCCCGCGTCCTCGCTGTGTCTGGTACGATTCGCAAGCTGTCCAACCATGGGATCGTGTATCACCGCACGATGGTGGGCCAGATGGTCAGCGCGGGCGTGGCGGGCGGGGTGGGCGGGGCGGCGCAGGGGTCGGACGGGGGGAAGAAGGCGGAGCGGGAGAGGGAAGAGATGCTGAGGCTCCAGGAGTAGGCGGTGGCTGTACGAGTGCGGGGGGGTGGGGGGGGTGATGGGATGGGGCTAGAGGGTAACGAGATGGCACGACATTGAAATGACTATGAAAGTATAATCTTGCCAGAGATGAGCGGGGATCTCGGCTGTCCATCTTTCACACCTTGACTCTCAGACGACAAGGCAGCTGGAGCTCACGCATAGCTCTCTTCCAATCACCTCAGTGATGACAACACTGACCTACCACGTTGACATACCGTGGCCATGTTACCTCTCACTCTTCCAGGTCGACCTTGACCCACTCCCTCGTCAGCCCTCGACACACGCGCCACACGACACACACGACACACACGACACACAAAGATTCGAGACTACTCGGTA
The DNA here is from genome assembly GCA_024271845.1 of Cryptococcus sp. VH57_BW. Lineage (NCBI taxonomy): Eukaryota > Fungi > Basidiomycota > Tremellomycetes > Tremellales > Cryptococcaceae > Cryptococcus > Cryptococcus sp. VH57_BW. Next base: position 192,098 of record JANBXI010000009.1, read on the forward strand.
GATTGGCAGGTCGACTGAAGCAACTGATCAGCCGCCAGACCACTTCTCAACCCCGCCAAAGTCTGTCCAACAACAGCCCTCATCCTGGTCTGCGCTATTGACATATCTCGTCAAAGCCACTTGGTATACACACTATTCTCTGCCTCGCTACTATATCGATATAAACTGTATCACCACCAAAGATATCCACCACCCCACCCCCCAGCCTGACTGGACAACTCCTCCCGTTCCGACCCCTCTCCGTCCCTCGGCGCTCTCGCTCCACAGCGCCCAACCTACCCCATCGGCATCTATCGCTCACTAAGCCCGCCCCATGGTATCCCCGCTCGAAACCCTCGAAACCCTCAAAACCTCGAAACTCAAAAAATTGAACAACTACTCTCCCTGCTGGAAATCCTCCAACCTCTGCTCCAGCCCCTTGCCCAACCCCTCCCTCTCCCACTCGCCCTCGCCGAGCCCCAGGCCGTGCCCCTTACCAGCGCTCACCGGCGTGCCCGCCACACCCGCCACACCCCCCACGCCCGCCCCGCCCACCGCCCCCACCAGCGGCGACGCACTCACCCCGCCGCCGCCGAGGGACGGCGCAATCACCGGCGACCTCGTGCTCGTACTCGTGCTCGGCGACACCGTCCCGGGCAGGTGGTCCGGCGAGAGGTTGCCCGACGTGATCTCGCCGAGCGAGGTCACCTGCGTAGGCACAGAGAGGAGGAGGTCGTTGTACGAGATGAAGGACAGGCGGTGGTGCGCGGGCTTGCCCTTCGTGGGGGAGAGGTGGCTGGGCACGCCGTTCGGCGGCGAGTTGGTAGAGGCGGGGACAGGGGGGGTGGGCGTCTGCATGTGGGTGTTAGTCTCAAGATTAAATGGAGAGAGAGAGAGAGAGAGAGAGAGGGAGGGAGAGAGAGGGAGAGAGAGAGAGAGAGGGAGAGAGAGAGAGAGACTCACGTCCTCGGGCTGTGCCTGCGCCGCAGCCTCCTCCTGCTTCTTGCTCCCAAACGCCCACCCGCCCGGGACCTGCGGACCAGAGCTGATCCTCTGCGACATAGCCGGCCTCGGCACACTCGCCGCATTCGCCCTCGCCCCCACCCCCGTCCCCGTCGGGCTCCCCGGCTGCTGCCCCTGCCCCTCCGCCCCCGCGCCCACCCCCGCCGCCTGCATACTCCTCATGCTCTGCGACGAGAGCTGCGCCAAGATAGGCGGCGACTGCACCGGACTCGCGAGCGAAGACGCGCGTGACGCCACGCTGATCGGGCTCGGGCTCCTCGACTGGGCCGAGTGGGCCGAGAAGAAGCCCGCGGGGCCAGTGCTCAGATTCCTGCCCGCGGGGCCCGGGCCCGCGAGACCCGGGAGGCTGGACGAGCTCTGCCTCGCCATGCCGACTGCGCCGGGGGCGGGCGCCTCAATCTCGAGGCCCTCGAGGCCCCGGCTGGTGCCACCACCGAGGGTGAGGGCCTCGACGGCATCGTCCAGGACAGCGGGGACGGTGTGGTCCAGGGTCGAGCCGTGCGAGAGGTGGGAGAGGCGGCTGGACTTGTGGTTCAGCTGGTGCGGCTGGTGCGGGGTCGGGTTCAGCGAGAGGGAGGCGATCGGCACCTGCTCGATATCCCGCTCAAAGATGGCGGACCCGGACGAGTGGATGGAGGAGGGAGAGGAAGGGCGGGAGAGGTGGTGGCCGTGCTGCTGGATGGAGACAGCAGGCGAGGGGCTCGCCGCCGCACGCGGGAAGGGCTGCACGACGGGGGAAGCATACTCGGACGAGGGTGACCGGTTGCGCCCGGCGCCGCTGCCTCGCACGGGGGAGACGTCACGGGACGACAGGGGCGACCGCGCTCGCTGCGGGGTGCGGGCACCGCTCCTCCGCGGTAAACTGACGGGAGGTTCACGCGGATCTGCGGCCGGTGGAGGTGGAGGGAGGTCAACAGGGGCTGTGCGTGGGCTCATGTCAGCGGGTGGTCGTGATTGGTGCCAAGGATTGAGGACAGATAAAAGAGAGACAAGTGGCAAGGTCGACAGTGTAACTTACCGAGTGTTGCGCCGGGGGGGATGATGGTCATGGTGTGCAACAAAGGACTGTCCGTGTGAGGTCAAGGAGTGTTGTATGTGCTGAGGGAGGGTGGGTGGCTACGGACACCGATTGAACGTGAATGCGCGGTGATGAAGAAGCAAAGGGGGGATGTAGAGTGTGGGTCGCGATGACGGTTCGTTCAAGTCAAGCGAACGATGTGTGTTCCCCAAAACGACAGCAAGGCCTGGACAATGATGACACGCGGGACGTGGTCACGCGGCACTGCGTCAAGAAGCTGGAGGCGGCACCGCCTGGTGGCAAGGGCTGTGACGCGGGTGGGGGGGTGAGCGGGTCTCGCGATCAGCGTTGGGTGGGGCGTGGGGGGTGTCAAGAGAGGGCGAGGACGGCGGAGGGAGGTACGAGGGAGGTGCAGAGTACGATACGGTTTACGATAATATACCATGGATGAGTGGCTGAGTGTGCCGCGAGTATGCCGCCGCCGCAGCCCCGCATAAGGTTTGGCTAACACGGCTGGACCGTAACTATCCGCTTCCCAAAGTAGTTAACAACGCTTAAGTGGGCTCCAGAATAAACAATCTCCCGGACAGCAGCCAGCATTCGCCCACGAGGATTCACGAAAGTCTCTTCGAGCGGTATATACGCACACCTTATATCTCGACTCGGTCTCTCCAGCCTACCCTACAAACACCCTCCTCTCACCCTTTTCACCTCATCGCCATGCCTCCCAGCGTTTTTGAGGGCATCGTCACCAAGACCGGCGCTATGCGGAAGACTGCCACCGTCACAGTAAGCTGGCTCAAAGGTACTCGTATATGATCCGGGCTTACGCTTCTCCTTTGCAGGTCCAGCGGACAGTCGAGCACCCCAAGATTAGGAAGCAGTACAAGCAGCACAAGAAGTACCTGGTGCATGACGAGGAGGAAGGTGTGTCTTGGCTAGCTGTCTCCTGGCTACCTCTGCTCCGTATCCTCTCTCCTTCTAACCAGTGTCCTGACCCTGCCCCTCTTCTTCACAGTCGCCAGACTGGACGATAAGGTCCAGATCATCCAGTCTGCCACCCTCATGTCGCGCCGCAAGTCATTCAAACTGCACGCCATCGTCTCGCGTAACCTCGAAGCGCACCCCGGGCCTATACCAACGACCTTCCCCCCTCCCCACATGTCCCCCAGCAAGGCCAAGAGACGGGCGGCAAAGATCTTGGGTCGGGCGCGGCAGGAGGAGGAGGCGGCGAACAAGGCGGCGAATATTCAGGCGGCAAAAAAGGCTGCGAGCTTGAAGCAGGGGGACGTGCTGAAGGCGTTGGGCGAGGTGCAGGAGGAGGCAAAGGCGCGAGCAGAGGCGGAGGCTGAGGGGGGGGTGAAGCCTACAACAGCATGAGAAGCGGGGTGGGGTGTGTGTGGGAGGGGGGGGGGGGGCTGACATATGCATCAGTGCTTGGTATGAAGGTCTCCCGGGCATATGGCCGAGGGACAGCAAGATCCAGTGTAGGGGGGGTGAGGCTTCACAGGTGTGAAAATAATGCTGCGGCGGCGAGATCGCCTCCGTGGAGGCCCCGCTCAACGACAGTGCAGCCTACACATACACACTACACTACACCGGCAGCTGACGGCGCAACTGTGCAACAGACAATCGGCAATGATAAGGTGTCAGAGAACAGTTACATAGTACAGCAAGTTGGGGCGCTCCCAGAGACCAAGAATAGTCACGCGAGTGTGACTCTACACCTACAGCTAAAACATAGATATAAAAGTTGGAAGGTTCCTTTCCTAAGCACTAAACGACACAGCCACTGTATACGATCCTCTTCTACGATGAATGATGAATGCAAGGCCCCCATCGCACATCACTCGCCTAAGCCTTGATCGCAGGTAGCACCACCTTCTCCGCCCCCTTCCAGAGCGGTGCCCATGACATCCCGATAAGCAGGTCCTTGGCCTTCATCATCTTGACCATCCCGGCGCCGACCGTCCAGGTGCCAAAGATGGGGACTGTCAAGGAACCTGCACCGTCGTCGGGACCGACAGGGATGACCTACACGCCGAGCCGTACAGTATCAGCACAGAAATCTGGACAAAGGCGAGGATGAGAGACTTGCGAGAACGCCGACGCTAGGGCTGTAATACTTGGACAGAGACTTGCCCTGGATCTCACCCAGGATACTACGGTAGGCGTTCATCTTGTTAGCTACGGCTCATTACATCTCCAATATGAACTCAGTACTCACTTCTTACTGGTCAACTTGGCGGCAACATCAGCAATGTAGGCAGTCTTCGTGCCAGGGGTGGCAGACGCGTCCCCGATCGAGTAGTATTGACCCTTGAAGATAGAGGAAGGGCTGTTGGACTTGACCTGCGGGGGAATAAGCATGACGTTCGCATTATTCACCTGAGTACACAGCCCACGTACCTTGAGATAATCATCCACCGCCACCAGCTTGCTGGTGATCGCCCCCTTGTCCGCATTCTCGACGAGCGATGTGTTTGGCGTGTTCCCAATACTGACAAAGACAAAATCGGCCTCTAGCTCCTTGCCGCTCTTCAAGGCCACCTTCTTCACGCCATCCAGCAGTCCAAACGAGCCGTCCCACTCGCCTGGCGCAATAGCGTCTGCAGTCTTTGGGATGATTACTCTGTCGTTGAGGACGACGTCGATCCCTTTGTCCGCAAGGGTCTTCTCGAGGGCCTTGGAGAGGTTCGGGTTGGTGGGAGGCGACGACCACGAGGATGTGGGCTCGCTAGAGGAGGTGGAAGAAGGGGGAGGTGTGGCGTTGGGGGAAAGGAGGGAGGTGTCGGAGTGGACGACGGTGACCGCGGTGGAGGGGAAAGCCGCGCGGACCTCCTGTGAGACGCGTCGAGGTCAGCGGAGTGAACGTGAGGAACAACGCCAAGAATGTCGTCTATCGACGACTCACCCCAGCAAACTCGATACCAGTGGCCCCACCACCGACGACCACCACCTTCTTAGCCTTGGCGATCTCCTCCTGAGTCTTTCGGAGCCCTGCGAGGTAGGCATCCTGGGTCGAGCCCGCGACGGGGCGCATCGGCGAGGGCTGGGACGCGCCTGTAGCGATCACACATCGCTGAGCGCATGGAAAGAGCACGTAAGCCATGGGTCAAGTGTGCGACGTGGAACGGGGAGCTTACGAAGAAGGGGACCTCGGTGGACCCCTCGAACGGGTGTTCGAGGACGACGGAGCTCTCGCGCAACTCGACCACCTTGTTGGGCGCGATGACCTGGTGCGGCGAGCCTGCCGGGAAGACGTGCTCGGTGGTGAGTGGCACACTGATCCTGTCCTCCCAGCCTGTGGTTCAAGAATAGCCGTCACGGTCAGCACTCGGCACCAGGCGGTGCAACGGGAGCGAGGCCGGGAGAAAGCAGGGAGGAGAACGAGACTGGAGAGGCTGGGGCTCACCAGGGACGACTGCAGCTCGGAGGGCCGCGATGGGGAAGACAGCGAAGCCGAGGGCGTCGATGAGAAGGATCCTGTGAGTGGCGGGAAGATAGGCGGCGAGTGCATTGGCGAGAGCGTGTCCGGCCAAGGACGCTGCTCGACGGCTTGTCAGCTTGAGGGATGATGCCAAGGATGGAGGACGTACCTCCGACGATGACGATATTCTGTTCGGCCATGGTGGGGATGTGCTATATACAGGTTGCTGTGGCAATGGAGTGTCTGTATGGGGGCGGGAGAGGGCACGGGAGGGATGCAATAGGGCTGCGTATGAGATATATATACACCGGCTGGGGGAGGGGGACTGCAGTTGTCGTGACGTGTGACTTGTTGCTGCTCCGCACTTCCGTCGGAACTGCTGGCCATGCTGGTCAGCATTCCCGCCCACGGTCCAGGTGTCCGGACATGTACGAGAGCTCGGGACACGAGCAGACACGAACGTTCGCCGGCCGCCTTCTCGATCCAGATGCACCCTCGGTCACAAGCAGCATATCGTCCTTCGTTGCAGCCTGTCGACGGGCAACATGGCCCAGGCTAGCCGAAACAGATGTAGGCCCCGTCTTACAGTTCTCTACTCGGCATTCGGGACGCGCTCCACGCGCTCGGTGCGCCAGCCACATCCCCTTGGCTGTCTGTACCCAGCGCCCCTCCACTCCATATAGATACATCTCATCCACTGACTCTGTGCACAGGCAGATAGGTGCATGCAGATCCTCCCGGCTATCTGGCTCGAGGCGAGACCGCCGACCCGGACGCAAGGGGTGTCGTGAAGCAGATGAGCCTCGCGTCAAGCACGTCCGACGACGATACAGCGCGACGACAGCATACCCGCCCTTCCCTCACCCTATCCTCATCGAAGCCAAAAACATCACTGGAACCGCGGCATCTGCGGTGTCAATAGAAGAAGGAAATGTGGGATGTCAAGCTCGAAGCGGGCAGTCTAAACCTGGCCCAACCGGCTAGGTAAGTGACACCCTCTTGTCGCTGTCATATCAGGGCCGACTCGGGGTTGCTTGTGTGTGTCCGTCCCCCTCCCTCGTCCGGCCCACCCTATTATCACTACATACGGACTTGTCCGAGTTCACCGGGTCTGAGGCCAGGGCGTCGACATGCCCAGCGAGGGACACGGAGCGGTATCCCCCCTCCCGTGTACGGGCAGACGGTGACCGGACGTGAAGGATTTTCAAAGGGCCGGCTAGTGGCTAGTCCTGGGCAAGGCGATATACGTAGGCGATCACCGCTGGTATCTTCATCGCTTTACCATCGCACAACTGGCTCGAGGCAACAGGCAGACCGGGCTGTTGCACAAGGGCGTTGTGCATACTACAGTAGTTGTGAGGACGGTCGTAGAGGTGAGTGAGGTGGCAGATGAGACGCGATCGGTATGTGAAGCTGACGGGTACCCCGCCGCTACAACCATATACACATCTCCCCCTTGTCGACCCAATATCTCTTACTCCGTGCTGCGGTGCAATCTACTAGCCAAGGTGCCGGGCGCCAATCCCACTTGCTGATCGGTCCATGCCTGTAATCCGCTCGCTGACACTAGTATAATCGTGAGTGGCCGGACAGTGTCGGGTGGTTGGCTGGCTCTCTTTGGCGGGTGGCTGTGACCGCGTCCGTCGATATGGGCCGGGAGATGAAGGTCTTTAGGGGTGTCCTGGGATACTGGAGAGTGTTGGCAAGCCGTCTGCTGCAGCCCTACGTTATGGCTTCAGTTCACACCAAGCATCCAAGGTCTTCCTTCAATCCCCACACGCAAGGGTTTGCTGACTGACGACACTCGTCATCTACAGCACATCCACCCTTTCACCCCCGCCTCATGACCCCCTCACCGTGCATGGTCGATGATCGCCACTGTACAGGCTGCACCACCCCATCTCCTACACCCTTTCCCCTGCGTCGCGTCCTCCCACCCCCCCTCTGCCGCTATGCCCCACCCCTACCCGCATGCCTCCTCATCGACGGACCACCCCAGCGGCCCACTCCCACTGCCGCCTGCAACCGGGCGCGGCATCAAGGGCCTTTTCACGCGCGGACGGGTCGCGTCGCCCGAGCCGCCGGCGGGTGAGCTGGCAACACCGCGCTCGCGTTTGAGATCGTTCATGGGCGAGGGGGGTGGCAGGCCCGGCGCGTCGTCGCCGACCATGCGCCAGGGCACCACTATCCATGGTCAGGATGCAGGCATGTCAGCTCGGGAGGGAGCAGGCGGGGCAAGCGATACAACCGAGCGCGGGCGGCAACGGTCGTCGTTGGCGAGCGATCTGACGTCGGGCAGGCAGAAGCTGCAGACAGATACCCGGCGAGAAGCTCGTCCCGTGCCCGCGCTGGCGGCCGTGCCCCCGCCCCCGCCCCCGCCCCCGCCCCCGCCCTCACCCCCTTGCCCCACCCCGCCCACGGAGCGTACGCGCCGCCGCATCCGGTTCAATCACGCGGCGCTGCCTCACATGAGGAAGGGGGATGACGGCAAATGGCAGGCGCCGTCGTTGTCAAGGGGGTCCCTGTCGACGTCGGCGCTGCTTACGATGCAGCAGGACGACGACGACAACAACAACGAGGACCGAACACCGACCCCGACGCAAGTGACGCGCAAGCACATGCATGCGCTGTCGGGGCTATTTCAGTCAACGGCCAGGAGGTCGACTCGGCCGGCGACGTCGACGTACAAGAAGGCGGAGGAGGATTTGGCGCGGACAGTGAGGGGGCAGTCGAGGGATGCTGCAAGGAGGAGAGGGAGGGAGGAGACGCCGGGTCGGGATGCTACGGTGCGGAAGGAGGCTCGCTCGCCTGCCTCGCCGACGATTCGCTCGGCGTCGCGTCCACCGCCACCACCCGCCAAGTCGGTGATGCCACCGTCTCCGCAGGCCTCTGGTGACACCACCACCAGGGCCTCCACCCCACCGACCCAGATCCCGGCCAAGCCATTCCCCGCCAACCCTAGGGTGCAGGCCGTCGGTCCACCTCTGACCACACGTCGCCGCCCCACTTCCGTCCCCAGCCCCCCTCCATCCTCCCCCCGCACCGCTCCCGCGCACGCTCACACACAGCAAAGCTCCAACCCTGCATCCGACTCTCTTGTCTCCCGGGACCACTACCTCCTCCGCCTATCCACCTCCTTCCTCGTGAAGGCCCTCACGCCCGTCATCCGCGGCTCGTCGTTTGTGCAGAACGAGAGGAACGCGGAGATGAAGCGCCTCGCAGATGACAGGCTGACTGCGCTTTCGAGGATGGAGAAGGTGTGGGGAGCGGACTGGGCGCGAGCGGCAGAGGGGGCTATAGGTGCTTCAGGTGAACAGAAGGATGCTGGGGAAGGGTCAGGTACGGGGGGTGCAGCGAAGGGCGCGATGGAGGCCAAGATCAGGATGGTGTATATCGGGGATCGAGCAAAGGAGAGGGAGAGGAAGGCGTGGTCTGACGCTGTCAAGGATGGGATTTTGCTGTGCTTGTGAGTCGCGTGTCTCAATCTCGTTACGACTTGCTGACTCATTCATCTGCAGCTTGTTGAACCACCTGTTCCCTGCATCGCCATCCCACATCACCCGCGTGGATATCTCCGAGGACGGCATCCAGCGGTCTACCAACGTCTCGCGATTCATCGCTGCATGCCAGACGGTCGGGCTCCCGCTCACGGACGTTTTCTCCCTACCCGACATCCAGGAGGGCTTGGAAGCTGGCCTTGGGAGGGTGGCGCAGACAGTCATTGCGCTTGCACGTTTGGCAGGGCCCAGGAGCGGGGCGTCAGTTGCGCGGTTAAAGCCCCCACCTGGATCCCGGCCTGCTAGTCGCCCACCATCGCGTACCGGCACCGCGACCCCGACGAGAAGCCCACCTATCACTCCCCGGCATCCAAACTTTGATGGATCAGAGGTGGGCTGGGGCATGCGTTCAGCAGATGGCATCAATAGCCTGCACTCCACGCTTCAAAGCGCAGCGGAGCAGAAGACACCCACCCCTCCTAGCTCCGATTTCGCTGGGCCCCTTAAACACAGCAGTCCAGTCAGCCCCTCTTTCCATCGCTCTTTAGCGCTACCGCTCTCTGCCACCCAGCCCAACCTCTCCCCATCTATCCGCCCCAAATCGCCTCCGTCCTCCCCGGCCTCCCGGAGCGTGACCCCCGTCGGGCGCGTACCTAGCATTCAGCTCCGCCCGGTGCTGCGCCCGCGGAATACGACGGGCTCACGGGTGTCGTTCGCGAGCGACGAGACGGGCCCACCGAGGGCCTCGCACAGCGAGCAGAACACGTTCGCGGGGCAGATCGAGGGCCACTCCCTGCAGTCCTCGTTCTTCGCCCACTCGCGCGAACGTACCCCCAGCTTGGTAACTTCGAGCTCGCGGGTGAACTCGGCCTACACGCGGTCGAGCGGTGTGTTCTCTGTCGCTACGATACAGGGAGGGGACGACAGTGAGAACGCGATTGCTTTGGCGGAGGATGATGAGGGTACGGAAAACGGGGATGCGGGTGACCCTGTGATGCTGCGGATGAGGGAGCCGCGGATGGGTGAGAAGAAGCTGCAGCATGCCAGGCAGAAGATCTTGGGTACGCTTCTTGGCAGCGAGGGTTTGCCGACTGATCATCTGGAGGCGACGAACAACGGGACCTATGCCGGACAGGACGAGCGCGACACGGCACTCTCAGAGTCGCTCGCTGCGCTCGTGGGCAACCGACTGTCCCCGCGCCCCAAGCTGGACCCGAGCCCACGCCACCGCCAGTCCGTCCGCAGAGGTCGTCAGAGCATGGAGGTGGGAGGGCAGGACGTGAACTCGGTGCTTGAGGAGGACGAGCAGGGGTCGGGTTTGGGTAGTCCGGGGAGATCCCGGGTGTTGGACACGCGGCCCACACAGCCGTTCCCAGCGCGCAGGCTGAGCTCAAGCGGGAGGGTCGCCGTGCCAAAGCGCCCGTGCGCACCTGCTTCGCGCGTGGCAAGCCCTGCAGGCGTCACCTTCCCAGTCTCCTCATCGCTGCCCAGCTCACCTCAATTCACTCGAGATCGCTCGCCACAGCATACCATGGCAGCGGAGAGAAACAAGGACCAGATGTTGCCCGCGGAGAGGGTGGAGAGGAGGCAGTCGGGAGGGTACCCGCGGCAGCAAGAGACGGCTAGACCGGGGCAGCTGAGGAACCACAGTATGGTGAATCTGTCCAACCTGGGACAGCCGACGCTCTCGAGTGAGACCCCAGCAGCCGGCGCGATGAGGAGCTGCCAGCACCTGCAGGTCATCGAGTTTCAAGAGCAGGGGAGCCCGGTGGTTAAATATGTAAGTCGTCGACTACACCCTGCGCACGCGTGGGGGAGGGGAGGGGAGGGGAGGGGAGGGGGGGGGGGCTGACTCCGATCCTAACAGCAACTCGGCAACTGCATTGGTCGCGGCCAGTTTGGATCAGTCTACCGGTCTTTGAATCTGGGAACGGGTCAGATGGCGGCGATCAAGCGCATCAGGCTTCATGGGATGCCGGAGGCGGAAGTGAAGGACGTGATGAGCGAGGTGGAACTGCTCAAGAGACTGTCTCACCCGACCATTGTCAAGTACGAGGGGATGTCGCGAGATGAGGAATATCTCAACATCGTCCTTGAGTGAGCCGTCATGGCATGGTAACTGCTCTCGAAACGAACAGTGCTGACATGCTCGCTCAGATTCGTCGAGAACGGCTCGCTCGGCCAGACTCTCAAAGCTTTCGGGGTCTTCAACGAGAAGCTCGTCTCGTCATACACCGCCAAGATCCTCGAAGGCCTCGACTATCTCCACTCCCAGGGCGTCGTGCACTGCGACCTCAAGTCGGCCAACATCCTCTCAACCAAGAACGGCAACGTCAAGCTGTCGGACTTTGGCGTCTCTCTCAATCTGAAGGCTGTAGAGAATATCAAGCAGGATGCGAGGACGGCCGGTAAAGCGGGGGCCGGCAAGAGGGCATCGGAAGTGGCCGGGACACCGAACTGGAGTGAGTGGACAACGGCGGGCTTGTCAGAAACGTGGCATGAACTGACACGCCCTGGTCGCAGTGGCTCCTGAGGTTATCTCCCTTTCTGGCGCATCGTTTGCGTCAGACATCTGGTCACTGGGGTGTACGATCATCGAGCTCCTGACGGGCAAACCTCCTTACGCTGACATCACCAACAGCATGACCGGTGAGCTTACAAGAATCATAGAAAGAACTGCCAAAGGTGTCCAGCTGACGTTGGTGAACCACAGTCCTCTTTCGGATCGTCGAGGACGACATGCCTCCCCTTCCTAAGGACATTTCCCCGAACCTTGCCGACTTCCTCACGCTCTGTTTTATCAAGGACCCTAAAGATCGCCCATCTGCTGCCGTGTTGTTTGAGCACCCTTGGCTCCAAACGCTGAATCCAGAGCTGGTGACTTGTTTTAATGGGCGGTGCGTAACGGTTTAGTGCTGACGTTTCGTCTCGTATCATAGCAGGCACTCAGGTCTCAAGATAGCATGCCATTCTTGCGGCGTGTGAACATGGACCTTCGGAGGGTGGACAGTGCGCGACTGTTCGAGCCCGATAGTGCCTCGGACGCGACCCGGCATCGGCCGAGCATGACAAGCTCCCATGGAAGGGACGGGTCAGACGGACTGCCCAAAGCTCATATGCTTATCCGGACCACGTTTGGCAAGGGTACGTAACGCGCGCATACTGGGGTCCGCGCACGCGCCAAGCTGACAGTGCCATTTCACAGCCATGATATGCCGCGTGTGCCACACCTCTGTCAAGAAGGGCGTCTTGTGCCAGGGGTGTGGGATGATCTCGCATACCTCCTGCGTCAGTATCGCCCCTCCCCGGTGCGACATCCACGAGCAACTCGCCATCCTGGCTCGGCAAGAGGAGATGCTCAACGGCGCGTCACCTTCTCAGGCCCCAACACCGAGAGCCAGCTTCGATAACAGGGACAGCCATCTCACCGCCGTCCCCGGAAAGATCCTCCTAGGACTCCGGCGGTCTTCCCGGGCCTTCTCCCCTCCTCCATCCCGTCCCTCCCACGTCGGTCTTACCGACTCGCGCCATCACCTTCCCCTCTCCCCCTCCACTACCAACCTACAGCAGGCACAACCGCTCAGCATGGACGCCGAACACGGATCGCGCCCGCACTCTGTGAGCTTGCAGAACCGCTCGTCAGTGTACAGCAGCGTCTCGGAGTACGGCGAGGCGGCTGGGAGGCCGGTGAGCGGGGTGCAGTTCGAGCTGGGGGGGCCATCGCCTTCGACGGTCGGTCTAGATAAGATGGTGCAGGTTGGGGTGGTGCCTGTAGGTGGGGAGGCAGAGGGTGGACACCCGCATGGAAGATGGAGAGAGAGTAAGAGCGAGTGCGTAATGCAGTGAGGCGTAATCGCCTCTTTGATGGCCGGTTCGACGGGGACACTATCCTCAATTTCAGTTCTGACATTGTATCTCTGAGCTATCATAGTCTGTTGTTTCAATCTATACACGCATATTTTATGATGAGGAGTGGTGTGTGTGAAGTCGCATAATAGCCAGTAATAGCCCCCAAACTATGCAGCACTTGTATCAATGGATCTCCCCTCATCGACTCACGTATCTGGCGTTGCTCCTCACCCGATCTCAAGCACTAACTACAAACGACATGCAACCGTAACGTTAGTTTCGTCAACAGACAAAAGCCCCCAAAGCAGGTCGTTGAGTGCATGCGATCTGCTATTCCTGTTCGCCGAAAATGGGGTGTCAAATAATTTATTCCCTCCTCTCACTCTTCTGGTGTTGGCGAGTACCTAGTCATTGAAATTTCGACATCTTGGTCTATACCTCGTCGTCTTAATCTACAAACCTCTCAAATACCCCCGACATGTCCTTCGCTTCTCGATCAATGTGCCGGGTCTCTGCATCCTTGTCAAGAAGCGCTCGTATGTTAATCCCTCATGTCAGCCACACTCTGCACAGGACTGACACCCCCGCAGGTCCTCAGACTCGCCTCTCTTCCACTGCCCCTCCCCAACTCACCGCCGCCCTCCTCCTCTCCCGCCCTCCCCTCCTTACCCCTACACCAAGTAAACTTGAGGAGACATACCACGCGCACTCGCGCAAGCTAGAGCACGCCCTCTCCACCCCTCTCCCCACCGAGTTCTACTTCAAGGGCGGCTCCCTTCCTCTGCGGCGCTACCTCGTCGCGGAGCACGAATTCGCCACGGAAACTTACGGCAAGCAGATCGCAGGCAAGGCGCCGGATGTGGGGGATATTCCTGCGGAGACGGAGTACGCGGTGATGGAGCGGGATCATTGGGAGAAGGAGGACGCGGCGCGCGGGGAGAAGAGCCTGGAGAGGAAGCCGGAGGAGGAGGTGTACTGCTTGGTGCAAGAGGGGAAGGGCGGAAAGTGGGGGTTCCCGACAGTGCAAGCAGGCCCGATGGAGGGTCTGGACGAGGCAGTCAAGCGGGGGATCACAGGTGTGGATGGGAGCTTAGGAGGGAAGAAGATGGACAGCTGGTTGGTGACGAGGAAGCCTGTGGGGTTGATCAAGGACGGGGAGTCGAGAGTGAGTCGCTGTCGGCTACGCAGGGTTGGAGCACCTCAGTAGGTGAAGTGTTTCTGGAGCTGACGTGCCCACAGACATTCTTCATCCGAGGCCACATCCTTGCTGGCGAGCCGACCCTCTCATCATCCTCCCCCTACTCCACCTGGGCATGGCTCACCACCCCCGAGGTGGAGGCCAAGCTCCGCCAACAGGGCGACGAGAAGCTGTGGGAGGGTGTGAAGGGCCTTTTTGGTGTTAGTGAGACGGTCGCCGAGTAGGCGCCAGAGACACATGCATTGCATCGCATTTATTGTGCCCGTGCGAATATCAGTTAGAAGTGTATCTACAACTGGTCTCAGTCTTGATGTCGGAACATGACCCAAAGACCACCCTGGTATGTGGTGCGAAGTCAGCCCTTACCCACCAGTATGCAGTAAGGAGAAGCTCACCTTGATAGCCAAGACCACATCAGCCACCACCCACAACCGATCTCTCCCACCTCTCGCTCGACCGTCGCTCCCTTCAGCAGACAGCCACGCCTCTGGCATCACCGTCCCTTCAGGCTGCGCGTCCATCGCCAGGTGCAGTCCCATAGTCTTCTTCGCATCACCTTGGGTCTTGGCGAAATGCCGAGCGAGGAGAACGAGAAAGGTGTTGGTCACCATCAGCGCGAAGGGCTGGCCGAGACACTGCGCAGAGGGTCAGCTTGTCTTGTATCAGCACTTTGCGGACTAACAGAAGTTCACCATCCTCGGGCCGACGTTCCAACTCATAAACCCTTCTCTCTCTTTACTCCCCAGTCCGCTCCCCATCCACCGCTCGGGCATGAACAGATCCGCATCGTCGCCCCAGACGGCCGGGTCGCGCTGCATGACGACGAAGGCAAGGATGATTGAGGTGTCACCGGGCATGTACATGGGCGCATCGGCTGTTGGGAGGAGTGAGGGGCGGAGGGTACGGCGGATGCTACGGGAGCCAAATGGAAGGTTATGCGGCGCTCTGACTGTTGAATGGCAGAAGACTCACTTGAGAGGTACTGGAGGGAAAAGGCGCAGCACCTCGTTGATGAACGCTTTGCCTGAAAATAATATGGGATGTTAGCTGGTGTGGAAGATCAAGACAGATTCCTCTAGGTTTCACCCACAATACCTCAGCTCTCGTATGATATCCTTCGTCACTGGCCCTCCGTCACCGGCGACCCGCAGCACCTCTTGCCTGAGTTTTGATTCTACCTCGGGGTGTAGCACCAGAGCGTATATACAGAAGGTCAAGCACGATGCGAGCTATCGTCATCGTCACAAGCGGTGAGTTGAGGCTGACCAAGGCAATCGAGTGGTACTCACGGTGTCCCGCGAGGCCAGAAGAACGTTAATGAGTTGATCTTCTATGAGCTTCATGTCTATTTCAGAGAAACATATATGTGTCAGCTAAACAGCGTTGCCCGTAAGCTTCGACCAGCTGACCATCTGTCGCGTCGACGAGTCGATCGATGAACTGCACGTCCACGGCCTCTTTGAGCTCTCGTCTCTCCCGTTTTCGCTCCAGCGCCCTCGAGATGATCGGCGCGAAGAACGTCCTGATGATCCTCATCGGATCGGCCAAAGGGTCATGCATCAGTTCGAGCAGAGGCTGGGTAGAGTCTGTGCATGAGCTCAACTGTCAAGGCACCCTTCGTCCACAGGAAACTCAGGAAACTAGCTCACCCAGACTGTCCCGATCTTCACCCGCTTCCCCACAGCCTTTTGCGCCTCTGTCATCGCCCTCCCAAACTCCCTCCTGGATTCCTTCCACTCATTTTCTTCTCCTGAACTACCCATATCCGCTTCAGGATGCATGTCTTCCCCGCAGACCCACATGATGGCCATCTCGAGGGCGAGCTGCCCGAGGCGTGCTTGGATGTCGAACGGCTTCCCTGAAGGCGGGAGTTCTTCGAGGAAACGTGCGATGAGCGGGGTGAATAATTGGGGTGAGATGTGGGATGGGTGGAAGAAGGGGCGCATGAGAGTGCGGTGCTGCATGCACCGGGTTATATGAGTCCGTGAAGCGAACGTCGCCGGGTACACATCTGGTAGCAGGGACTCACAAACTTCCAGCGCTCGCCGTCAGAGTTGAAGATACCGTCACCAAGGAAGGCCTCTGCGCGATCTTTGAACTTTTGGCCTTTTACAAAGTTCCCAAAATCGTCGATCAGAGCATGTTTGAACACAGCTGGATCTGTCGAGATGATCTGCAAACACCACACGACATCAGATATGCACCCCTCAAGTGAGATATGCACCCCTCAAGTGTATCCCGCAAACACGCTATGCCAAACATTGACGCACCTGGTCCTCTCCCAGCACTCTCGTGTTATACGTCTCCCCATACTTTCTCTTCAAGAGCACCAGCATTCTCCCCACCTCCTCTTCTGACCCGCTCGTTGCCCAGTCCACCAGCACATCAAGGTTCAACGGCCACCTGCCCTTCACACGCGGGATGTCGATGGCTCCAAGGGCGCGGGCATTGACTGTAGACCTGGCGAGAGAGACGTGGGAGCGGAGAATGAATAGAAGAGGGAAGGAGAGGATGAAGATTGATATGCGGAGGAGGAGGCCGAGGAGGCGAGGGAGGGCTGGGAAGGGCCAAGGGAGGGGGAGGTGGTAGATGAGGACGTAAGTGAGAAAGGGCGGGAGGAAGAGCGTTTTGAACAGGGCTGGATAGAGGAACCGTCCGCCCTGCATGCTACCCAAGACCATAGAGAGCCCTGGCAGGCTTCTGTATGATATGGGCGATGCGAGATAGCTGAGAGCCCGAAGCATGCTCATGATTCTTCGGCTATCGTCCGTTCTGTCTGACCGAGGACACGAGTCGCGCAGACCTCCACCGCGCGTGTAGAGCCACACCGTATATAATGCCGCATATTGCCGGCGCGGTGCATGCCTCCTGTTACTTGAATTTCGATTCAACAATCATCTCTCCTCTTCTTCCCCTCAACCACGCAGGTAAGCAACCCTCCCGCCCCTATGGCGAGCCTTCTCCACGGGCTTGCGGAGCTTCTCGCTGACATGCGTCCCCCTTCCCTCAGCTTCAAGGTCACAATGCTCGTCACGAACTGAGAGATGCTGTGTATGTATGTCCTACCTTCCTTTGGCCAGCTCCCGGCCCTCCCTCCCCTTCCGCGCAGCAACTGACGTTCGAGCTTCCTGTAGAACCCGGTATTCTCTTCCACTCGCGAGCGGGCCAAGGTCCTGGATTTCAAACCTCCCTTTTCATCGCGAAATGACCGGTCCTAAAGGACCTCCGGACATACCAGCCGGACCGCTCTCGACCAGAAATGCGCCCTCGCCTGCACTGTCACCCTCTCTCGGGGGGGCTGGCAACCCGGAGAAGCGCGTCCGCGTGGAGGGCATGTGTGGGCGACGGGCTTGGTATGGGCGCGGGGGGTACGCCTCATCTCTGTTCCCTTGCTCTCTTCGTTTCTTGCTTGCCCTCGGGCAAAGTTGGGAGGGAAGGGAGGGAGGGAGTCCTGTCACCAGGTGACAGGAAGCGTTGGCCGGCTAGAACCTCTCGGGGGGAAGGCCGGTTGACCCGGGTCATGAGGCTTTAGTGCAATTTGGTGACGCTCTCATTCAACCCGTCTGTACTGATAGACGGGGAGGGTAACTCGATCAGGACTACTCTGCGGCTGCGTGTATGGCTCTTCAGAGCCTAGATTTTTTATACATTTATACGGCGTGTCCAAGAGACATGTGGTGTCAAACTGAGCATGTATACATTCATTCTCGTCTGCCAGTCTCATCACCACTGGATTATAGCAAAGCTTTTATAGGTATCATATCTGCTCTGCTTGATTGCCAGGCCCTTGATCGTTCCACACGTCACTCATCTCTCTAAATACCACGCCGCAAGGTCATGTTTTTTAGATGAGAGGGGCGCTGGAGGCAGGGACGGCAGCGGGGGCGACCGGGGGCACGGCAGTGCTGGGCACCTCGGCGGACTTGACGTCGCTGCTGGGGACGGACTCGCCAGCGGGGACAGTCGGGGCCTGAGCCTTCTTCTTCTCCTCCTGTAATCCATCGTCCAGGTCAGCCCATGTCCTTTCACTGTAGTCATGATGAGGGACGGCACTTACGGCGATCCTCTTGGCCTCCTCGTGCACATCCAACACCTGCTTCTGGGTCGTAGTGTAGAACTTGACCACCCTTTCACCATACCTGCGTCAGCCGCAGCACTCAGCAAACCAAAAAAATTGAGGCATTACGCCTTCTGTGGAGGACTCACTTCTGTCCGAGGGGAGTCCCAAACACCTTGCTGTAGTAGTCGTTGAACTTGGAGGTGATACCCTTGCTCTGGTCGACCTCGCGGGCCTTGCCACCCAGCACGGCGGCCTGCTCCTGGATCTTGCCGGACACGGTCTTGTTCTCACCGACGACCTTGCCGCCGACAGTGGAGTCGAGGGAGTTAAAGAAGTTGAGGAAGCGGGAGGAGATGCCCTGCTTGTCTGTGAGAAGGGTGGGGAACCATGTCAGCCAGTCCGCGCTGGTGTTTCCCGGGTCACTTAGCAGGAGGGCACTTACGGTCAACGTCGATAGCCTTCTGGACGATGTGGTCGCCCAACACGTATCCGTGTGCGAGGTACTCGGCAATGATAGCAGCCTGCACGTTCTCCATCAGCCTCCAGCCAGCACGTGCCCTTTCCAAACCACAATCAATCAAGGCTCACCTTGGGCTTGTCCTCCTGCTCGAGGGTGCCCTCACCGATGGGTGTCGAGCTGGTGGCAGAGGCGGGGAGCACAGAGGGGGTCTTCTCGACGTCGGCGGAAGAGGTGACCTCGAGGTGGGCGCCGTCCAGCTGCGGGGGGAGATAGGGTCAGGGCCCTGCGTGAAACGATGGGAAGCGAAGAGAGATATGGACGTACAGTGCCACCGTTGAGCATCCTATGCAGCACAAACAGGGAGAGGGAAGTCAGCGAGTTGTTGCTGCAGTGGCTGCCTACAATATGGATTCCCAGATGGGAAAGCAGGAAGACGTTCTGCAGGGTAGCCGCAGCCGCTACCGTAATGTCTCTCCTGCTGCCTGCTCCATCCATCGCCCCTCGACAGAAGAACATCGCCACTCACAAGCTGGTCCTCATAGCGCTGAGCTTCTCGAAGGTGATATCGGCGGTGCTGCCAGTCTTCTTGACGCTGACGAGCTTGCCGCAGAAGGAGAAGAAGTCATGGAGCTTGTCCTCGGTGGTCTCGGGAGCGAGACCGGAGACGTGGATGGTGTAGCCAGCGGCGGACATTGTGTAGTGGTGTGTGTGGTGGTAGTGTGTGGTGGGGGGGTGTTAGTGGTGGGGGTGGATGCTTGTGCTGGGATGGATAGAGATGCAGATGCAGGATGGAACAGGAGAAGAGGGAAGAATAGTCCAGCAGAGGCCGGAGGAGTGCCCCGGCGAGCTGCAGTGGCGATGAGAGTCTGTTACGTCATTCTCCGCAAACTTCCGTCATCACCAGTGTGGCACTTCCAGGAGCGCACCACAGCGACATCTATGCTAGACCCTTGCATGCCCTACAGCATTCCCTCAACCCCCAATGCGACTAGCAACCACGCAAGCCAGCTCACCCGCCGCCCCTCCTCCTTCCATGTCTCCTCCCCCACATCCCCCGCGTACTCGTTCAGCCACACCACCTCCTGGCCCAGCGCGCGCCGCAGCGACGGCGAAGACGTCATCATCACCATCGACAGCTCAGTGTCCAGGGTGAGCGACCGTGTAGAGAGATTCGACGACCCGATAAACGTCAAGAAAGGATTGGACCCCGCGGGTGATGGTGAGATCCACAGTCCTGGAGAGGGAAGAGGGAGTTTAGCACCCACCGGTCGGGTCGAAAAGGTTGTGCCCGGAGATGCGACTCACCCTTGGAGTGGTAAGTCCAGCCCTCACGCTCCCACTCTCGTAGACGCACGCCGGTGCTCTTCTCCTCGTTCCATTCGCGCCCAGCTTTCACCGTGTCTCTATGAAATCTACTTTCGATCAAAGTGTAGCCCTCGGGTATGAGTCTTGAGAAACCCTTTGACCCATAGAACCCGTTCGCCTGATTTCCATTCCTACGCATCAGCATCGCTCGCTCTTCACCCATTTCAGCCTCCAGGCGCACCTTTGGACTCGCCGCAATCACCTTCACCGGCGCCGGCGACTCAATCACCGCCTTCTTATACTTCTTATACAGCCCGAAGTACCCGCTCGTCAAATCCACCTCAACCTCCCCTCCCCCGCCCTCGCCCCCCTCCGACCCCCCCTCGGCATAACTATCCTTCACTGCCCCCCAGATCTGCGACATCGCGCGCTCCTCCTCCTTAATGCCCAACACGCCCGCCTGCATCACAGGCCAGAACCACGTGTCGACGTCCACCCGCCGGGAGCGCGACTGGTTGGACAGGCGCCATGAGTTTTGGAAAGCTGTGAGCGTCGCGAGGGCGTGTTGCTCAAATCGTCGGGGGTGGATGGATGCCGATGGCCAGATCAGGTATGCGCGAGGGGGAGTAGGAGAGGTAGAGGGCGAGCCGTTA
The DNA here is from genome assembly GCA_024271845.1 of Cryptococcus sp. VH57_BW. NCBI lineage: Eukaryota > Fungi > Basidiomycota > Tremellomycetes > Tremellales > Cryptococcaceae > Cryptococcus > Cryptococcus sp. VH57_BW. Next base: position 212,570 of record JANBXI010000009.1, read on the forward strand.
CGGTTCTGCGGGGAGGGGAGGGGGACAGTGTTGATAGGGGAGATAGAGGCAGGGGGGTTGTGATGCAGCATGTAGGAGTACTGCGTGAAGAGCCGGGTGAGGGAGGAGAGGTAGGATAGAAGGCTGGGGTTGTAGTGAAAGTGGATATATCGGTCTTGACGGTTCGTAAAGTACGACAGACCAAGATTCGCTCTGGTCGCTCCATGTCAGCCTTTGGTCAACCCAAGCACGAGACATGGCGCTCACCCGCTAAGGACAACCTCATCATCCACACCATACCACTTCCCATGCCACGTCCCCCACCCCTCATCATACCGGGCCGGCACTACCTTCTCCAGTAGCCCTTTCAGCTTCGGGCTCCGGAACAGCCACACCTCACATCGGTCTTGGTACTGCTGCACCAGTGGCAGCAGCAGGTGCGCAGTAGAAGGAGGCAAGTCCGAGGATGATGCTAGCCGTGTCGCTCGATGGTAGTCTAGAATGAAGGTTACTCGGAGCTGGGGGTTCGTTGCTAATGCGGTCCGTATGGCGTCCACCTATACACACCTTGTCAGCATCCCCAACCCGCGTTCTGCACAGCTTAGCGCTACCGCTACGCGACCATAACTCACAAGCTCACCCTCCTCAGTCCCGATATACAAACTACTTATCAGTATCCTCCGCTTCGCCCGCTTGACCATCTCAATCAGCCTCCCATAAAACATCTCTGGCGAAGTCAACAGCTCGACCTCGTCCCCTCTTGCGCCAAAACACGGCTGCGAGCGCGACAGCCCCGCCGAGAGCTTCTCGAATGCTGCATACTGGTGGGGCTGAACTTTCGACGGCGCCTGTTTTTCAGACGGGCACTCCGAGATGTCGGGCGTAGGCGTTGTGGTGGTAGAGTAGAGAGCGCGAGGGGTCGGGGAGGGACAGGCGCACGGGGCGATGGGGGCGCGAGAGGGTGGAGGGCGGGCTATACGCGGGGGGGCGAGGCGCGATGGGCCGGCGAGGGGGAAGCGGGTGGTGCGCAGCGCATCTCGCAGGAGGATGCAGCTCATCTGATTCAGGCGGGTGGTTAAGGGGCGAGCGCTTGACGGGCGAAGATATGAGAATTGCAGGAAGCGGCGCGAACAAGGCTCGCTCAGTGATGTTTATTTTTCGTTGGTTCAAGGCTTAAAATGTTGATCGCCCAGTGCCTCCGCGCGAACCAGCCAGCATCTGGACACGTCTTCTTGTCACTCTTCTTTGTCCTCGACAACAACCAGAAACACAACTACTACACCGGTCCCCGCCAGTATGCTCATCTAGAACAGCCTGCACGACCCAGACTTTTTTCGCCCACCCCGTCCCACCTGAACCCCAGAACATCGCGACACGATGATCGCCGCAGGGCTGCATGGCCTCAAGCGTGCTGCTATCGTCATCCCCGTAGCGTGGACCGGCGCCTGGCTAGGATACTATGGTGAGTGTCATCTGCCTTCTTTCGTCTCCTTGCTCTTGGACCTCGGGCATCAGCTGACAGTAGAAAACAACCAAGCCTACACCGATACCGTCCGACGAGGCCACATTCGTGAACGGAATCGGCAGCTCGCCTTGACGTTGGGCGAAGACGGCCCGGACTATTCGACACCTGCCACCGACATTGAGAAGGAAGGGCTGAAGAAGAGGTGCGTGACGGCTTCATGAAGATCTCTGCTTCCGCTTTATGAGCTGACTTGCAGCTAACACTTCGCGAAGGTACTCGAGTCTCAAGTTTGCTGGGCGATATTGGAACCCCTACGTCGAGTGGAGAGAGCAAGGCGCGTGGGTGAGCTAACTTCTTCTCTAACCTCGTTGCCGGAGAGCCAGCTAACGCCATGCATGCGCAGGAATGGGCTCTTTGGAAGGGCGTCATCTCCACATTCACTCTGCGTCTCTTCTACAACGGGTGAGCCCTCCACCCTCCAGCCCCACACCCCCTGTGCTAGAGAACCATTGCTGACCAGCATGTCGCAGCGGTGTACCCCCAGACAGGCCTATTCCTGATCTTCCTGTTGAGAAGCCTGACTTTGACCTGATCTACCCATCCGATAAGGCCGCCAGCTCCTCGGGCCCGACCTCTCGTGAGCCCGGTAGCGGCGGTGCCGATGTCGAGCTGACCGACAAGCTCACTTGCACTTGGGTACGCTTGAACCTTCTTATTCATCTGAGTGATAGCACTCCTGCGATACTAATTCTGACGGTGGTGTGGGCGGTGTCTGGGTAGCTCGGCCAATCTACCACCTACGTAACGCTGGATAACCTTGCCATCCTCACTGACCCTGCATTGCAACACCGGACTATCCCATCGTATCTCGCGCCCGAGAGATTGCGTCCCCCTCCCTGTACACTCGATGAGCTGAAGAGGGTGGATATCGTCCTTGTTTCCCACAAGTAAGCAGATAGGATACGGAAGACCGCCGCCAGGTTATCTGGCAGAATATGTGCACTCGAGAAGGTTGACGCTGACAGCGGTGCCTGCAGCCACTACGACCATCTCGACCCCGAGGCGATCAAAGAGCTTGGAGATAGCTGCGAGTGGATTGTGCCCATGGGAGTGGGACATTTCCTCCGAGAACACGGCGCATCGAGGGTCACCGAGCTTGAGTAAGCAGTCGACGCTCCTTTTGAGAGGTGCTTAACTGACGCCGCGGTTGCAGCTGGTGGCAGGAGAAAAAGTATACCCTCTCGAGGCCAGGTCACAAGACCAGGACGTATACGATCACTGCTGTGCCAAACATGGTGAGCTCCGTCTATAGTTGTCTAGCTGGTGGAGGGATTCCGGGAAGCTGGCTAACGTGAGCCGGCACAACCAGCATTGGTCCGCGAGGTCCCCGCTCGACACCAACGCCACCCTCTGGTCCGCCTTCCACGTCAAGTCAGACACCGAAAATCCCAAGTCCTTCATCCATCTCGGCGACACAGGGTAAGTTTTGTCAACTCGACTGTATGTAATGTACACACATTGAGCTTCCACCCCATTGCAGCTACTCCCCGACGCTGTACCACGCTGTCGGCCGCGTGCTGGGGCCAATTGACCTCGCTGCGATCCCGATCGGGTCGTATGAGCCTCGGTGGCACATGCACCTGCAGCACACTGACCCTGAGGGGGCGGTGCGTATGGCCTTGCAGATGAATGTGCAGAAGAGCGTGGGGGTGCACTGGGGGACATGGTTGATGAGCGACGAAGCTTGTGAGTGGCTGTCGAGGACTATCATTCAGAATTGTCTTGCTCATAGGATGGACTCGGAACGATTCACCGTACCAGATAACAAGCCTCCGCTTGACTTGGAGATCGCGAGGAAGAAACTGGACGTGGAGGAAGAGAGATTCTCCGTAGAGCCCGTCGGGAAGACGATCGTCATTGAGGGTAAGGAGTGACTGCATGTGCATATATAGTGTACAGGTTTACATAATAAATATCATTACAACATACTGCATCCCACTCATGCAGAATCTCGTTGTCACAGCTTACTTGCATGCATGCACATGTCTAAGAGCAGGGGTTGAAATATATTGACAGTGCACAAGACGAGAGTGAGTATTTCTACGCGATTATCGCAATTTTGTCCCAAGTGTCGCCCACCAAAATCGTGTCACCCAAAAGTCCATCTCTTCTTCCCATCATCTCTCTTCTGCACCCATCCCCGCCACGTCTATCTGTAGCCCAACCTGTGAGTCCTCCCTTATCCCTCCCTCCCCCACCCCAATACAGAATCTCAAAGAAGAAAACTTCCAAAAAACCACCCACGTCCGGGGGAGGAGTACGCTCCTTCCCAGACCCCTTCAGCCCTTCCGATGTCTCTCGTCTTGAGAGCTCGGGTGGGGAGGCTGGGTTCGTTCGGGTGATGAGGGACCCTAGTTCATAGTTACACTGAGGGATTCTGCTCTGCACCTGACTTCTTGATTGTGTTGTGGTTGTGCAGAGCGGCGTGCTGACATTGCCTCAAGATCGATCGTAGTATACCCCCGGCTCATACATCGTGGGCATTGACGTTGGGATGGACGGATTGTATCTAGGCGGTGACTTGACCGTGATGGGCATGCAAATGGACTACACTGTGACAAACTACATAGTCCCATTCTACAACAACATTCGATTCGCAGAGAACACGCCCCGCCTCAGCGCCCCCCTCCAGACGCAGCTTCCCTCCCTCCCATCCTTCCGGCTTCTCCTCTTCCGTCCTTCCTGCCTCTTACTCGACGTTCACTTGTAGGCTGCCTGCTTGGCCTTCTTCGCCCTATTCATCTCCACGGTCCTCTTTGCCGCCAGGTTCTTGATCTTCTTGTGCAGCTGAGGCTTGTCTGTACATTGGTGTTAGTTCATGGGTTCTTTTCCGACATTCTTGAGTCCCAAGAAAGCTCCTTACAGTTGAAGAACGAGAAGAGGAACTCGAGATGCACAAAGTACGGCGCAAGCACCAGAGCTGCCCGAGCCCCTGTCAGCTCCCGCCACCATGCAACCCTCTTCCGTTCACCGGCCGCGACTTACGCTGCACAAGATTATCCGTCAGGGCCGGCGCTCGGTGCTCGAAGAATCCATGCCCGATGAACTGGGCGATCCACGCAAGAGCATGCACCGTCCATGCGAACGGCACGGCGGTAGGGTGGGCTGGTGAGGAGAAGGGGAGCCACGTGGGGGGGGAGTTTGCGAGGTAGGTCGCGGTGAGGTACATGGTGGTTCCCACGGGAATGTAGGTGAGCTATAAGTAAATGTTAGCGATTCGTACGTGCAGGGAAGAGGGAAAAAACGTACACCGGCAATGGGCTCGAGGATGATGTAGTAGATGATATAGGATGTGATCCACGCCAGAGACAAATTGGGCTGGATAGCGAGTCCGGGAGCGAGAACATACGCCTGAGTCCCGGGAAGGGAGATATGTGAGGCGAGGATGAGGAAAGACCTGACACGCCGCAAGGCGCCAGTTAACCGCGGCTGGGGCCTTTAGACATAATCCACGCACCAGAGGATCTGGGGGATACAGAAAAAGTGGATGATCTGGTTGATCTTATTCGAGTGGTACGAGGCGTAGAACGCAAGCTAGAAGAGTGGGAGTCAGCACCAAGCAGATATGTCATATTTCTTCTGCTTGGCATCTCACTTCTTCTTCCACGTCCAGATGGTTCGCCCCCTTAGATGCAAGTGGCGCAGCAGAGATGCCGGATGACCCGCCGCCAAAAGAGGGGGGCGAGGCGGCCGACAGGTCGCCAGAAGGGTTACTGCCCTCAATGGGCTGTTCAAGAAGAGGGGCCTTGAGTGCTGCTTCAGGCATGTATGCTGGTGGCTGTTCTAACAGACTGCAGACAGGTTGTGTGGGTGATGATGATGAAGAGTCGAATGGGGCAAGAGGAGGATGATTTGTGATAGTCCGTGGAGCATCGTCGGTTGTCGTCATCCCGCGTTTACCGACGGGTGACGAGTTCATTCTTGGCGCGTGATCATTCTTAGCGCGTGACACAGACATGCCTACGTTGCCTACCCGCCACCTGCAGCACCATCGATGCCTTTTGTGCTTTACCATGCATACGAGCTCTCTCCCAGAATCTGCTCGTTATAGATGCAACCGTCATCCAGCTTCAGGGGATCGTTTGACAGTGCATTGGCTTCGGCAACCCATGGTCAGTGGCGTCTGCTATACGATACTGCAGTTTCATAAAGTAATGCATGGGCGGTATGCAGTACCCCAGTAAGAATCGTACCATACTACTGCACCCAGAGCTCCCCGACATACCCCTTAGACTGCTCAATCGGACCCCCAACCAGCCCCCATATTCGGCTCTCGACCTCCTCGATTGTCCCATCCGCCGATACCTCCACCCACTTCGCATCCCCATGCCGCCTCTTCACCTCTCCGGCAACCAGGGAGAACTGATTGCGCACGGCAGTCTGGATAGCAACGGTCTCGTACCGCTCTACGCCAAATGCAGAGCGCTTGGAGGCGATGTCGGGAGGGAGGGTGAGGTAGAGGGTGATGTCGGGGAGGGGGAGGGCGGTGTCTGGCTGAAGGCAGAAGTCAAAAGGAAGGCCCTGCAATGGTGTGCAGTGTGTCAGCGTGGATGCAGTCAGATACTGATGACTGAACTCACCTTCGCGGCCGAGAATGCGATACCGGAAAAGGCATATCGGTCAGCGATGACAGTTATCCCATTGTCCAGATCCCGTCTGATAGCGGCTCTATTGCGCAAATGGGTGCAGTGTCAGTGAATTAGCCACCATCGGTTTTCCCAAGTCAATTCCATCACGGAGAACTGACGCGCATTCCCATCTGTTGGCACTGAACAGGAGGTGGATCGCATGGTCATCCATCTCAGCTTTAGATTGGAGATACGCGTCAATCATTTTACCGATCGCAGTGGTCCGGTCTGTCAAGATATTATTCAAGAGTCAATACGTGTATATTTGAGACATCATATGAAGGACGAACCTGGGAACTTCTGGAGTCTCACTTTGAGTCCATCCTTCTCCAGACGCCGGACGAGACGGTCCACTTGAGTCGATTTGCCGCAGCGATCAAGGCCCTCGAAGACGATGAAAGCTCCTCGTTTGGTGGTAGAGGCCGACATGTGGGAGAGACCGTATGTTGCTGTTACGTCTGGACGTCTGAAGGTCTGGACAGGGAGGGTATGTCTGTTGCACGGCGGTCATAGTGCAGGCATGAAGCGCCATGTTCAGGCCTCTGCACCTACGCGTCCTGCCCCACCTGCCAGCCAGTCCCCGGCGCGTCCATGCCTCCACCGCCACACTGGAAAACGCCGGCCGGCCGCGTGTCTGACGCGGTGACACCCAGGCCGACGCGCCGTTTCAGCATCGTCCAGACGCCTTTTGTACATGCTGTCACTTGCATGGCCTCGCTCTGTCTTGCGGCCCCCCATCCCTGCAATACACTCAAACATAGTGCATCATGTAACAGGTACAGTCAGTAATCACCACTGATCTTTTTATCCTCCACCTTCCCCTGCGCCCGGCCCTCACCTAATGTCCAGAGGTCGTATTGTCTCTCTGACGCGATCACCCCACCCCTTGTCCTACACATGGTGCAGCATGCGAGGGCCTTCCGGGCGAACAGGTATATACAGAGTGGTGCGGCCCAGACACATGCCATCCCCACCTGTTTCCTCTTCCCACCATCGCCATCACTCGCACCACGCGCTTGTCTCCCCCCCCCCAAACACAGACCTCTACCTCGCGCCTCTCGTCGCTGGACGACCTATATCTTAGAAATCATTCAAGCTTACATTGCTGTTCACTCGCTAGCCCTTATCCACCTCCCCAACCCCTCTATTTGCACCCCCCCCATCTCCATCCCATCTAGCTATTCAAGATGCCCACCGCTGGCGGCATCAAGCCCTTCCTTCCCTCTCGACCTTCGGGCCCAGTATTCATCGCTCTGAATGCCCTCCGCGCGCTTAGTATTGTGACTCTTCTCTTGGTGTTTGCTGCCAACGTCGTCACTATGGCCTCGTGAGTGCACGTCCTCTTATGGGCAGGACAAAGGCTCACGCCTTGCTGCAGGGACATCAAGGCCATCAAGGCTCCAGCCACTGACGACGTCGACGAGGACTGCGAGTACATAGAGTACTCGAGTGTACCTGATCAGACTGGCGGTCCGTTCTGGAGTATCCTCAACCGCGTCTTCATCCGTGAGTGGCCCTCTGGTTGCCCGCCGAGACCTTCAGCTGACCACTGCCATCTGTCATAGTGTTCGAGTGCCTCCTCCTCGTCATGTCCGAGATCGGTGTGCCCCGTCGATTATTCGAGGACTTCATCCCCATACTTGGGCCCGGCTATGGTCTCGGTGGTCTTGGGGTCTTCCAAGCTCTGTCAGTGCACTCGCTCCAAGCTGGTCGCTGTCTGGTCCTGACCTATCACCACCTTCTACAGGATTGGCGCACAGGTCTTGTCACACTACTGTGACCTGTTCCCCCAGGTCTCCAGCTGGCTGCTCTTCATCGTCGGCTGCTTCGACATACTCGTGGTGAGTGCTTTGTCGGTGGCTTCGTTATCGGACTTTGCAGACCCTTTCGTTCGTCTATAGGGAATCTTCCTCCGCGCTGGCGCGAAGAAGAAGCGCCTCATATTCTCTTGGGAGAACGTCTCGTCCCTGTAAGTCACGAGCCGTGCATCTGATACCGAACATTGCTGACTCGTTGACCTATGTAGCACCCCGCAAACCCGCATGGCCGCCACTGCTTGGGACATGGTCACCGAGAAGAAGCGCTCCGGCTCTCCTGACTCTACCACCAAGCCCGCCCCTGCCCTCTCCCGCCAGGGTACCAACACCTCTGACACCCCTCTCCTCCCTACCAGCTCCACTGCCCCCGGCGCCAGGTTCGGTGGGTTTGGCTTTGGGAGGCAAGGCGAGAAGCAGGCCGCCGAAAGGGGCTGGAAGATCAGTAAGCCAACCGATGCCCTTCCCCGTGAGTCATTTTTATCTCCCTCCTACTCCTGACTGAGGCGGTTGTTTCTATATGGGACACAGGCGCTGATAGTTTCGGACGCTATCTCTAGGTTATGCGATCTGATCGCGCGCGAGCTCAAGGGTTCGGAGGTTATGGCTTACCCGCACCCGGGCCGGCCACGGTCCCGAGAATCTTCATCGCTTTCGGCTTCTCAAGCCACACTGATACGGTGTATGCATCTAATCTTGTTGTGCAAGGTTCAATGTTCAACGTTCAAGGCAAGATGCAAGGGGCCAGATGCAAAGACGCAAGACACAAGGCAAGTGAATCTCGGCGTGATCCAACCGTCGGAAGCGGCTCAGACCGGCGGATCTTCCCACCATTTTAACCGTCCGGCAGCAGCATGACTACAGCCTATGCAAACGATTCGCACGCCACATAGCCACCCTCCGCAGATAAAAGAGGCTCTACATCACACCCGGCCGTGGCAGAGCGAGGGCTCGCTCCTCTGGCCAATACCAGGGCTTGCAATAGCGAAGGACAGGCACAGGGAACCCCACCTCTATTCGCGTATGTTCAAGCCTCTTCCGTTTCTAGCCGTCAGTCGCAGAAAGACGCGCTCCGTGCTGCGTAAGGGAGCCGGGGGATCTAAATAATAGACGGAGACGTACGCATCTTGCAGGTCACCGGAGAAAGACTCCTTCTGCCGATCGGCTGTCGATCCTTGCCTGATGATCGGGGTTCCTGAGGCCCCCGAGACTGCCGGATCGCTGGTCCCTGCCCCCCCCCTTGCCGCAAATATCGCTTCGTGGACCTTACCGGGTCATGCGTGAGGGACGGCAAAGAGGCACTCCGACGAAGGAATTCAACACCCGGTATTGTCCGCCGACTGCACTTTGCCTGCTCACCCGAAGTTAATTTTTGTTCCGAGTGGGGTTACGTATACCGTAGCCGGAGTTCGCCCCTGAAAAGCGCGGTCAGGTACGATTCCCAGGAACAGCCGTCTCAGATCCTACATTCTCAATGTCCGGCAGGCATAAAATTGCCTAATGCAGCCATTCTGGTTACTTCCAGGAACCAACTCTAATGCCCCCTCCCCCTTTAGCGGACTCACTTCTTGTGCAGCTGAAGGCGACGTCCACATCTACTAGAGACGGTATGATCGGTACCTCCAGGGCAGTTCCTGTCCCCTCGAACAGAGTTAAAGGGTCCCCTAGTTTGTCCGGACGACAGGCACGTTGGAGCGCGATACCCGGAGATGCTCGCAGCTTTGGGAGGACTCAAGGGTTGGAGAACAGTCCTGATCGCTCCGCTTTCTGTCGTGGCCTACAGTACGACCCATCATGCTTTTCTGTGGTGCAGCACCATGATGGTTGCAGCAGGGGAGCCCACGTCACCCTTATGTCACATCTTTCCTCTTCCGTCGATTCAATTGAGATTCGCGGCGCTGTCAAAAGCTTTTTTTCCCAGACCCGACAAGAAGGCCTGGGTCCCTTCGGAGACTGATAACTTTGATAGCCGTGATTCCCTTTCTTTTAGGTCAGCAGTGCCGCAAACGCAGTATATAAAGGCTACTCGTTGAGCTGACACTGCCCCTCCATCCTCCAGAGTCGAACAATCCTCTAGTTACCTCCTATCCAAGAATCCTTCCAACCTCCCTCGCCGCCCCAACCCCCTCCTACGCCGGCCGTAGCAATCCTCTAGTCGCCTCCTTTCCTCATACCGTCTCTCCATCCATCCAATCTCTTTAAAGCACCACCCCCTTCTCACACTTTTCTTCACTCTTTTACAATGTCGGACGAAGGAATCATCGTGGTGAGTGGCTTGATCGTACACGCGGGTACACGCTTGGCATATCTGACAGTCTCCTCACAGATCCCCGTCTTCCCCCCCTCCCCTCCCACCGCCGACACCAGGACGATGTCCACCTCTCCCGAGTGGTTCACCGCCCCGGTCAAGGCTCCCTACCGCCCATCTCCCCTCTCCCTCAACATCCCCCTCACCGCCCTCGAGGACCTCGTCCAGCTTCAGCAGCCCATCAGCCCCACCAGCAGCCTCTCCTCTGATCCTGTCACCCCTCCTCTTTCTCCCTCCTCCCGCATGGCCTCCGTCGAGATGAGCCGTCATTCTTCCTCGTCCTCCAGCGGCTCTGAGGCCGACTCGGAGGACTTGCTCGTCACCCCTTCTCCCCGCGGCCCTGCCCTCGATCCCGATAACTCCCCTTCCTACTTTGACCTAGAGCCACCTTCTCGCCAGTCGAAGAAGAACTACAGGTCTAGGTTCCCCGGGCTGCCGGTGAGCAGGCTCATCGAGCCCAAGTGGAACTTAGAGGAGGAGAGAAACAACGCAAACAAATCAGGTGCCGGCTTGTTGCACGAGCCTATCAAGACTTCCACTAAGGTGGGCAGGTTTTATTCTAGCTTATACACTGAGTCGCAGCTTACCCATTTGTACAGGGGGGCGAGCCTACCTACGTCCTCAGCGAGAACTCTTTCGTCATCACCCACGTCCCCGCCAAGTCGGTCTCCCTCTCAGCCTTCAAGTGTAGAACCATTCGGGTGCCCAGGTGGCAGCGACCCATCGTGATCGCGGTGATGTCCGTCCTCCTCTTCGGCACCCTCTGCATGGTGTCCGTTTTCCAGCAGGCGCTTGTCAGTGCGGAGCACGCTACTGCGGTTAGGCAGGGGGAGTGGATGATCAAGCACACGGCGATGGCCAAGGAGGAGTCTGACGTACGTACACCCACATATGCTCATCTTTTAGCGACTAGAAGCTGACGTTTCTTTGCATACAGTTGATCGTCGACAACGAGCCTGGATACAAGCTCGCCACGCCCAAGCATCACTCCCTCAAGGTCCAGCAGAAGCTCAACAAGCGTGCCGAGATCGCCCGCTCTAACAGTCAGGCCTCCTTCCATAAGGATGTGCCTTTCAAGATGAGCAAGAGAGAGGAGCTGGCCGCCGTGATGAGCTTCATCACCGGTACCGCGGCCAACACTCTCCCCACCATCGACCCCGAGGACCCCTCTTCACTGGAGGGTTTCCTCCCCTTCAACCCCCGCCTCGCCAACGCCAAGGCCGAGATCGACGAGCTCGTCCGCACCCAGTGGGAGGACCACCCCGTGATGGTCATTGGCAACATGCGCGACATAGGCATGCGCGACGCCCGGGCACTTCTCAGGCAGTACAACATCAAGCCGGCTCCCTTCTACGTGGACGTCGACCAGCGTGTGGACTCCAACACCCTGTCCGCGACTCTCGAGCGCCTCATGGGCAAGCAACAAGGCCCCTACATTCTCCTTCACGGGCAGAATATCGGGAACGCCGTCAGCCTCGCGGAGCTAGAGCAGAAGGAGATACTGGTAAAGACTGTGGCTGCGTCGGGGGCTTCTATTGCCAAGAAGCTCAAGAGGAACAAGCACCAGAAGGAAGAGGAAAGGAAGGAGAACGAGCGGATACTCGGTCCCAGGCCGATCGAGATTGCTTAGATCATCTTTTGGCGGTTGACGATGTTTGTTTGTATGTGATTTTGGTAGCTTTTCTTCTTCTTGTACAATATTCTTGGGCGCCGTTGCTTTGTCCGTACTACTATCATCATCCTTTAATCCTACCCTATCCTCTCCATAAGACACAATGAACTTCTTCGAACATTGCATAAAAAATCTCGAAATAGTATCATACCCTCGCTGTTTCTATATCTGCCTCGCCATGAGCTTGTCGATATGTTCGCGCACACCTCCATCCGCTTCCCACTGGTCCCAGGACACGGATGCAAGCCATGAATCCCTGGTCATGCATTCCTCGCGGTAGTCTCCCGGCCTTCCAGCTTCGTCCGCCCACCCACACACCCAAGTCAGATTACAGTCATGTAGAATCATGAATCGAAAAGGAATACTTACGCCGTACACCTTCCTTCCCCTTGGGAAGTACTCTGTGGGCCCGAAGCACGCCGTCCAACTGGAAGCCCAGCCTCAACGCGGCCGCCTTGCTTCGCTCGTTCTGAGACGTCGCAAACCATTGACACCTCCTCAATCCCAGACCACCCTGAGCTGGCATATCGAGTATGCGGTGCATCATGAGCCCCGCGGTGTGTGTTAGGACGTGAGTGCGCTGCGAGATTGATGGCCAGTCAGCGTGCTGTCACCTGCTGCGTGTGTGGGCGGGTCACATGCCTGGAACTGATCGAAGATCATGATCCACCCCAGCTCAGCGGTCATCCCATCAACGTCGCTGTTGATGAGCGACGCCACGCCGGCCATAACATAGTCTTTGGGGTCGACGGGACCGGTGCTGTCGCGTGGAGCGGTGAAGATCGCATAGGTCATAGCGCTCTGCGGGGAAACGGCTGCAGCATCAGCGATCGGAGGATCAATGTAGCTGTGTACTCACCGGCAGTGACCTGGTTACTGTCTCGATCCAAACCAGTACATCTTGCACGGTGGGAAATTCGTTGGGAATCCAGCGCGTCAAGCTGGGAGCGCACTTCTGGACCCCGGCATGGAACATTGCCGCGTGCAAGGACGGCTGAGCAGAGGGGGTGGGGGTTTGGGGGGGGGGCGGGGGGGGGGCGTTAGTTCCATGCATCGTCCGGGCGGTGCCATTCAGGAAATGACCCACGATGAAAGGTCTCAGCTCCACTCGATCAGAGGCGAGCTGCTTGACCTCGAAGCAGTAGTTGAAGTCATAATCCTCGGGAGGGGTGTCCAGATGAATGTCCCGAGGTATCGGGGCCGCTCGCGGGGGCTGATAAGAGTTCTTGTAGGTCACCATCTGGCGTAATGTAGACAGCTATGTGCTGGTGTGAGAACAGCAGATGTGGGGGGCTACAGTACCGGCAATACAGTATAAATAGGTGAAGCTGAAGAACGGGACGAAGGCCGCCAATTCTGGTCAGCGCGAGTCGGATCGCAAGCTCGGCAAAATCGGCAAAGACATCAGGCCGGTCATGTCCGTCCTCGGGCGGACCCATTCATATCTCCAGTATGCGCATGGTATGATAACGGGGCGTCGATGACCATGGACAAAGTCGTGGGGAGGAAGCAGCTCGGCATAGAGCAGAAGGGTGCCTCATACGCAAGGGAGGGTCATAATCTGCAGCAGCCGTGGATAGCACGTTGCAGCACACACACATCAGTCGACATCGCAGTGGTCAAGGTATACAGGACATAAGACTGTGAAGCCGGTCAGTGGTCAGTGGCAAGGTATACAGGACATAAGACTGTCAAGCTGGTCTCCAGCAGGCGGCGTCTCGGCACTACCCGAACTGGCCTACATCCCCGCGTCTAAATATCCGTATATAATAGCTGCCGCTCAGACAACTCGGAGGAATACACTAGTCGCGTCGCACGACGTCCCCAGCGTGATGCCTGGGCCAACGCCAGAAAGGCAGTCGGTCAGTCTCACGTGTGGTCGGTCGCCTTCTGGTATCTCCCGTAAGCGTGACCGACCGGATTCCTGCGGCTGCCGCGAAGCAGAAGGAACGCGCTGTTCGGGTCGGCCACCCACGCTGAGCATGACACGAGCTCGCCAGGGTCCCTAGCGCTGCTGCACGTTCTGTGCCAAGCTGCGCTGTGGCGTGGCGCGGGCACGCTGCGTGGGGTGGGGTGGACCGCCGTTCCGGATTGGGTGTCCGCACGGGTGGTGCGCCTGTGGAATGTGCTGCCTGCATCCCGCGGAACGTCCTGAGTCCTGACATGGCACGTCCTCCGGGGCTCCTCTGCCTGCGGGCGCCCGGCGGGTGCAGGGCACAAGCAAGGGCTGCCGGAACGGATCTACTCTTTCTGGTATTATTTCTCTTCCGTCATCCTGAATAACCCTGCATGCAAAACGCGCTCAGTTCCTGAACGGCCAAAGGCAAAACGCGCGTCAGCCATTCCCACCTGGGCGAGGCGAGGGGCTTGGGCTTGGAAAACAACTTGTTCTCTTTCTCTCTCCTCTTCTCCATCCACCTGTCCACCTCTAATACCTCCCTCCCCTGCAGCACTCCCCACACTCCCTCCCCTCACCCCCCTCTCATCTCTCAACCACAGGAACCTGGCGTTCCCCACAGCCTTGACGGCCCCCACCCTCATTTACCTCGACTGCACCTTATCAGCCCACGGTACTGCGCCGCGAGCCCTATATCGAACCCCCCCTACTACTACCCAGCTTCTATAACCCCCAGGCGCCCGTGATAATCATGGCCCCCGCCTTCGCCACTGCCGTCACGCTCCTCGCTCTCGCAGGAGCAGCCGCGGATGCCAAGCCTTTGCTCACCCCCGGGCGACACACCAACCCCAAGGCGGCTGGCGTACTCTCTTCCTCGAAGAGGTCGTTCCACAGCCTCCTCGCTCGGTACTATGGTACTGCTCATGGATTGGTGAGTGCCCGAGCGGCTCGTGCCAGAACAGAACAGCAGGAACTGACCCCGTACCGCAGAGCAAGCCTTCTCCTCTCCCGACGAAGCGAGACATTTCCCTCCCTGATGGCTGGTCCGTCTTTGGATGTGTCGCCGAGTCTTACGATGAGCGCCTCCTTCAAGGCTTCGCTTTCACCTCCTCCTCCCTTACCCCCCTCCACTGTGTGAACCAGTGCACCAAGATGGGCTACACCATGGCGGCCACTGAGTTCGGTGATGAGGTAAGCCCACATCCCTCGTTTCCCTCACGCGACGACGACGACGACGACGACTGCTGGCTGACGCGTCGGAACGACAGTGCTACTGTGGGACCGAGTTCGCCGGCAACGGTGGCGAGCTCCACGATGACAGCACGTGCAACATGGCGTGCAAGGGGGACCAGAGTGAGAACTGCGGTGCGGCGTGGTACCTCAACCTGTACACGTACAACTCGAGCGCGCTCCCCTCGTGCAGCGACTCGGCCGTCACCACCGTCTCCTCGTCCTACGTGTCCGCGACCGCGACCGCCTCCGCCA
This sequence comes from Cryptococcus sp. VH57_BW, assembly GCA_024271845.1. Lineage (NCBI taxonomy): Eukaryota > Fungi > Basidiomycota > Tremellomycetes > Tremellales > Cryptococcaceae > Cryptococcus > Cryptococcus sp. VH57_BW. Next base: position 227,878 of record JANBXI010000009.1, read on the forward strand.
TCGTGGTGGAGACCGAGTCTGCCTCTGCCTCGGACGCGTCCACCACCGCTAGTGCTACCTCCTCCTTCACTGCGGGTAACAACGTCGTAGTGACGGGTGTCGCGTCTACGACGGCTACGGCATCTTCGGACCCAACCTTGGGCGCTACTGCGACTGCCGCCGAGTCCAGCGCGACCGAGGCAACCGGCACCGCCACTGCGACGACCTCTTCTGCCACGTCTACCGCCTCCAACCTCTACGAGAACGAGGATGACTCGTCCGTGTGGAACGCCCTCGGGTGTGCCATCGACACCACGGACAGAGTCCTCTCTGCGTACTCTACGAGCGCGAGCGGGATGACTGTTGACACGTGTCTTTCTACGTGTGAGGACGAGGGCTACACGTACGCAGGGTGAGTCTTATCTTTGTGTGTTTGTGTGTGTGTGTGTGTAGGCTCGAGCGCTGACGCCATTGCGTTTGCAGTCTGGAGTTTGGGAACGAGTGCTACTGCTCCGACTCGTTGGCTTCGTCTGTCGTATACGACGAGTCCCTTTGTGACGTGGCCTGCGACGGTTCCTCCACCGAGACCTGCGGCGGCTCCTGGGCGATCGAGATCTTTGAACTCCTCTCGTCCTCGAGCAACTGCAGCACCACCGCTACGGAGAGCACCACCGCTGCGGAGAGCGCCACCGCTGCGGAGAGCACCACCGCCACGGGCAACGCGACCGCTACGGAGTCTGCCACGGCCTCTGGCACGACGACCGTGCCAGTCATAAAGCTCATCGCCACCGGTTCCGCCGCTGCGACCAAGACCAACTCGTCGTCCACGGCTGCTGCGACCTCTGCGAGCAGCAGCGCGGGGGAGACCGCGACCTCTGTCTCGGTGAGCAGCACGGCTGCCACGAGCACCGCCGCCACGAGCACCGCCGCGTCCGTGTCCGTGTCCGTCGCGGTCAGCGCCTCGAGCACGGCGAGCTCGGCGGCTTCCGCTGCGCCGACCACTGTACCGAGCTCTTCGTCCACGCACGCCGTGTGGGCGCACCACATGGTGGGCAACACGTACCCTTACGGTACTTCTGACTGGGCGAGCGACATCTCTGCTGCGTCTGCGGCTGGGATCGACGGGTTCGCGCTAAACATTGGGTCTGACGCGTGGCAGACTGCGCGGGTGGCGGACGCGTACTCTGCGGCTGGGTCTAGCGGGTTCAAGCTCTTCCTGAGCTTGGACATGACGTCGCTGGGGTGCTCGTCCGCGTCGGACGCGGCCAACCTGGTGTCTATCGTGAAGCAGTTTGCGAGCGAGAGGGCGCAGGCGCTGCACGACGGCAAGGTGCTCGTGTCTACGTTTGCGGGGTCGAGCTGCGGGATCAGTTGGCAGACGGACTTTGTGGACGTGCTCACGGCGGACGGCGTCAGCATCTTCTTTGTGCCTTCGATCTTCTCGGACGTCAGCACGTTCTCGTCCAACACGTGGATGGACGGGGAGCTGAACTGGAACTCTGGGTGGCCGATGGGAGCGGACGACCTGACGACGGCGTCTGACGACACGTACATTGCGGCGCTCGGCAGCAAGGAATACATGGCGGCAGTGTCGCCGTTCTTCTACACGCACTTTAGTGCTTCGACGTGGAACAAGAACTGGCTGTACCGCTCGGACGAATGGCTGTACTGCACGAGGTGGGAGCAGCTGATCGCGATGCGCGAGACGGTCAAGATGACCGAGATCCTCACGTGGAACGACTATGGCGAGTCGTCCTACATCGGTCCGATCGCGGGCGCGCTCCCCTCGGGGTCCGAGGCGTTTGTGGACGGCTTTGCGCACAGCGGCCTGTTGGAACTCACAAACTACTACGCGACCGCGTTCAAGACTGGCGCGTACCCGGCCATCTCGGACGACCAGATCATCATGTGGGCCCGGCCGCACGCGCACAACGCCATCGCGTGGGGCGACTCGATCGGCAGGCCCTCGGGCTGGTCGTTCACCCAGGACTACCTCTACGCTGTCGTGCTCACCACCGAGGCCGCGACCGTCACGCTCACCTCGGGCTCCAACTCGGAGACCTTCTCCGTCGAGGCCGGTCTCACCAAGCTCAAGGTGTCGCTCTCCGCTGGCTCCATTTCGGGCACCATCGTGCGCTCGGGCAGCACGGTCGCGTCGTACGACGCGGGCTCCGCCTTCACCTACACCACCTCCCCGACCACCTACAACTACAACTACTTTGTCGGATCGAGCTCGTCGTAGATTCGTGGTAGCTCTCTGGTGTTATTTTGTTTTAGAGTAGTATTCTATGGACGATGGGACGATGGGACGATGGGACGATGGGAAAATCGGGTTTCATGCGTAGAGTTGTCGACATGCAGTCAGCTGTGCTGGCGCAGGTATCTTTGGTTTCATAGTGTTTTTGATGTTCTACGGATAGCGGGCTCTATAGAGGCATGCATGTGGAGTGTGTCTCGCGTGTGGCGTGTGGCGGGTGGCGCGAATAAGCTTCGCAGTTCCCGGCCGAGGCGACGGAGGCGGAGGCGGAGGCGGCGAGGCGGACCGCTCAGTACCCGCCGCAGCCGTCGCGGCACGTCATGCGCCGCAGATTTGCCCGCGCGGGGCCTGGAGCGGGCGAGGCGCTCTCCCACCGCACCGCCGCCGCCAGCCAGAGCCAGAACGTGCGCAGACAACCCACACCTCCAGCCACGTCACGTCACCCGCCGCCGCCGTCTTATCAAGGTTTTCCTCCAGCCCCCCCGTCTCTCTCTCCTCTCTCCTCTTCCCTCTTCCCTCCACCCCCACCCACCCCGTCCCATCCACCCACCGCACCCCCTCCGTCGCCGCCGCTAGCACGCACGCCGCACGGCCCGGCCCGCCACTGCCGACGGCATCCACTCCACCCTCCCCCTCCCCTCCGTCATTCACACCCCACGCCGCCATGCCCTCTCGCTGGATGTCGGGCTCGTTCCCTTCAGCGTCCAACCCGGCCTCCGCGCCCTCGTCCCGGCCTGCGTCCCGCGCATCCTCCCCAACCCGCAACGGGCCGTCCTCCAGGCCGTCGCACATCATGCTGCCTTCCCGCAGGCGGGACACCGCCGACTCGGGCGACTTTGGGGACTACCTGTCCGGCACCAGCGCGTCCCCGGCGTATGAGAACCCCCCTCGCACCCCCACCAGCTGGGGGGGACTCTCCACGCCGCTGCAGACCCCGGGCTCCATGACACCCGGGGGGTCCCACTCCCACTCTTCCGTCACCATCTACTTGGACTCTGATCAGCTCGTCATGAGGGGCCAGGGCGGCGACATGAACCCGGCGTATCTGTCGGGGAGACTCGAGTTGGACCTCGTGGAGCCGACCAACATCAAGGAGATCACCATGACCATGACTGGCAAAGCCAAGGTGCAGTTTGCCGACGAGGGCGGGTGAGTTCTCCTCCGCCGCCCATGGTTGCACGTGGTTGTTGGAGTGCCACTGACGTGCCGCGGACCCCAAAGCGCTTCCACCAAGAGCCGCCACTTCTCCCACCCGGTCGCCACGCACAACTGGTCCTTCCTCCAGGGCGACAAGGGCCGCGCCCACACTCTCAAGCAGGGCCAGCACACCTTCCCCTTCTCCTTTATGCTGGACGGCAACCTGCCCTCCTCTCTTCACACCTACTCGGGCGACGGTATCATCATCTACAAGCTTCGTGCTGTAGCTGTACGGACCGGGTTCGCGAGCAATTTCTCCACCATGAAGGAGTTCAACCTCGTGCGCATGTACACCCCCGAAGCGCTCGAGTTCAACCAGACGCTCGAGATCGAGAACACGTGGCCGGGCAAGGTCATGTACTCTCTCACCCTCCCCTACAAGGCTTACGCTGCCGGCGATGACATCCCCGTCAACGTCAAGTTCATGCCCCTCGCAAAGGGTGTCAAGGTCACGACCGTCGTGTCGGTGCTCAAGGAGTACACATTGGTCCACACCCGCCACTCCTCCCACCCGGATACCCGCGTCGACTCGTGCGTCAAGCACGAGATCAGGGACGGCCGCGCGGTGGAGGTCGCGAGGGAGCCGGTGCGACCTCCTCAGCACTGGATCGAGAGCCAGGGCGCCGCAGGGGTCGCAGCCACAAGGAGCGCCAACCAGTCGCGACACTCTAGCCCGTCGCAAACACCCATCATCGGCTCGAGGGCTCGTCTCGCGCCCATGCGCGCCGGCCGCAGCAACGGGCAGGAGGGTTACTTTCCTTCTACCCAGCCGTCATCAGAGCCCACTGGGTCGGGTGCCACCACGCCTGGCACAGCAGCGGGCGGGGGGGCGGGCGCGGGGCCGTACAACGCGGTCGCGGGGTCGTCGACGTCGGTGCACTCCCAGGAGACGACGCACAGCGAAGAGGATATCGAGATCGGAGACGAGGAGATCAACACCTTCTTCAGCATCCCCATCCCGGAGTGGGTCACCCCGTCTCACTCTATCCACCCGGTCTTTGTCACCCACAAGATCAAGTGGTCCTGCTCCATCTCCAACCCGGACGGCCACATCTCCGAGCTCCGGTGTGCCCTCCCCATCATCATCCTCGACCACAGTCTTCTCGAAGAGGCCCGAGCGGCGGGCGCGAGCACCCGCGGGCTGTTGTTTGGGAACGGAACCACGGACGAGCCGCAGGTCGACCTCCCCAGCTACAGCAACCACGTGTACGACCGAATCGCGTTTGCAGACTCTGGCAACGCCTCGGGCATCGTCCCTCGCTCGGTCGCACAGACTCCCTCGGGCTCGCCAGACCACACCCCGCCTCGCAGCCGGGCGCCCTCTCGCCCCGGGTCGCCTACCCGTGGTGGTGGGTACAGCTACGGCGCCCAGTCCTCCCGCAGCGGCGGCGGCGACATGACGCCCGCGACGGACGTGCCCCCCCGCCGACAGCTGTCCAACTTTGTGGACTCGGAGCTGCTCGCGTCGCTGGGCGCGCTCCGGGCCTACTCCAACAACACTTCGCCCGCTAGCACGCCGCCCGACTCGGCGGCTCCCAGCCGACCGCTCAGTCGTAGCAACAGTCGCTCGCGCATCAGCAGTAGGGTCGGCAGCAGGATGGGCAGCCGCGCCGGCAGCAGGGCGTCCAGTCCCGAGAGAGGCGGCGAGAGGAACAGTAACCCGTCTTCCGCGTCGGGCAGCTACGCCGAGGAAAGCTCCCTCCGCCCGGCCAGCGATCGCCGTTCCACCGGCATCCACGGCCTCTTCCACCTCCCCATCAAGCCCATGCGGCCCCTCTCCCACCTGGGGGGCGGGGGCGGGTCCCACAGCAGCCGCCCGATCCTGCGAAACAACGCGTCCAACCTCACCCTCCCTGCCGACAACGTCCCGCGTAACTCCTCCGTGCCCGGCAACATCGGAGCACACGGCTCCTCCACCGCCGGCGGCGGCGGGCCCTCGAACCACGTATCGTTCGCGCCGCACGCTACCACCTTTGAGCCTGAGCGGAGCGGCACCAGGTTCCACCTCGGCGGGCCGGACACGCCCTCGGATATCAACGGCGACGACGACGAGGAGGCGGAGGACGACGAGGACGAGGTCGACCCCCTCAGCCAGGTGCCGTCGTATGACATCGCCTCGCGCGGCTTCCTGGGCGGCGGCGTCGTGCCCCTCGACGTAAGGCTGCCGACGTACGACGCGTCAGAGCTCGAGGTGGTGCGTACCAAGAGCGGCACGGACTTGACAGAGGCCTTGGCCGCGTCCGCCGGCGGCCTGCTGAGACCGAGGAGTGACACCGCGCTCGTGCAGCTCGGGGCACAGGCCGCAGCGGAGGCGGAGGAGAGAGCCCAGGCGGATGCGGAGCTCGAGCAGGCTGAGGGGTTACGCACCAACAGGGAGAGCTAGAGGGCGCCGCGGGTGCAGGTGCAGGGGACGGGGGGTGGATCGCAGCAGGTCGAGGTCCGGGGGGGGGGGGGGGCGGGGGGGCGCAGATCTATGTAGACCTCTTCTGAAGTACACGGGGGGTGGTATTCAAGTATGTGCAGATGTTGTTGGGGGTGGGGATGGGAGCAGTGAAAGAAGAATGACGTTAGCAAGTGTTCGTTCACAACTCAAAACCATAGAATCCGCACAATATGCATATAGATGGGCAGCTCATTCTTACACGTGCTGCTTCATCGTGCTCCCACATCACCAATATTAAATACATTGTGCTACCTACCCTCTAATATCAACATGGCAGTCAGCAGTCTCGAACCTCTTCTATGATTTAATGCCTATGCGTATATGTCGTTAGATGTTTCGATCACGCGAGATGGTCCAAGATTTCGTCCCCCTCCCCATCGACCATTCACACCTCCGTTGCACTGTCAACCTCCGGCCTGCCTTCCGTCTGCATCGGTGCCCTACTCGTCGACTCCCTCACAGGCGTCAACGCACCGGTCCTCATCCCCCCAGCCGTAGGCGGCGGCCGCCTCTCCCTATCCCCCTCCCTCGGCATACTGAACTGCAGCATCGTCGGGCTACCCGAAGGCATAGACGCTGTCGTACTTCCCCCAAACGAGCTCGAGCGGCGGTGACCCGGCAAATGCAGGTGGGGCTGAGGGAGCTGGTGCGGGAGCGGGATGGCGGTGGCGGGCCCTGGGAGCCAGAAGGCTTCCTGGTGGGCTTCCGAGGGTATGTCGAAAGAGCCCGGTCGGGAGACGACCTCGTCGGTGAACAAGCTGCCTCGACGGGAGGCACGGCGGGAACGCTCTTCGTCAAAGGCCGTCTCTTCAGCGGCGGAAAAGTCCTTGGGCACTGTGGGAGGTAAGGGATCAGCAGTGCTACGGACGACCTCCGACCGCGAACTGGCGAACTCACGCATGACAGCTCGGTCGATCTGCAAAATGTCGTCAGTCAGTTCACATTCGTCAAAGGGACAACCGTCAGCTCACAGCTACAGGTAGACCACGGTGCCGGCCGCGAAGCATCACTGCGATCACCACCAGCTTCGAAAGTTTTCTGAACCCGCCCGAGAACCTACGTCGGTGTCAGGTCAGCCCGGTCCAGCCGCGGTCATGTGTGGTTTCCGAGACCCACGAGAAGTTGTCGTAGGGTACCCCAAGACTCAGCCCGACAGTCCCGTACGCGCTGACGAGCTCAAAGATGATGTTGAAGATGTTGAACCACTCTTCATCATTGTCGATGTGTCGACGCTGAAACTACCTGTCAGCCTCGGTCGCCTCATTCCGACGCACGACAATACTAACCTCTATGATACAAACAAGCCAAAGGGCGAAACCGAGCCACCAAATATCTTCCCCAAAGTTGTCAGCCCCGCCCTTGCCACAACATCTCGGCCGACACTCACCGAACGCCAACTGCCTCCTCGCGTGCCAGCCCACATACTTTGCCACCGCCTGTGCACCGGACTCGTCGTCGTCCAGCTCGGTTTCCTTATCCTCGTCAAACAGCCCGAGACTCTTCTCCTCGTATACGTTGGTCGCTCGGACAGATAGGGCGATGGGGTAGACGGAGATGTACTACGATGCTATACGTTAGCAGGCCCTATCCGGCTTCTGAAAGCCCCAGCTCGGGCGGGACTCACCATCATGACGACGTAGAGGACCTTGACAGCAGGGGCAAGGGTTCCGAGGGGAACAATTCCAAACCCAGCGGCTCGGACAGCAACAGATTGCAAGAACCCTGCTGCGACTCGCGTCCCCACTGGGAGAGACATGATGGCACTGAAGGTTCGTCAGCCAGATGCACTGCGAGACACCACAATGAATGAACTCACGGCGTTCCGATATCAAGCACCAAGAAGCTAACCCAATCTATAAGACTGATATTGTCAGTCCTCGTCCCAGTACGAAAGGACTCACGTAAGGCCGACCATCACGAGCGCCAGGTACCAGGTCTGGGTAGAGGGGAAAAGGTAGACAAAACATCGTCTAGGATGGTCGAGGAGAAATCTGAGAGATTCTCGTACGCGAGATGCCTCGGGTGTTACTTTGTAGATGCACCACCTGAAGAGAAGAATGTAAGCCCGGTTACCATCATAGGCTATGAAATGACTCACACGGTGCAGCGGAGACTGTGAGACGTTCCAGGTTAGCAAAAACTCCCTACGCATCGCACCACGTCGCAGACCCACAAGATCGGCTACGATGCAGTGTCAGCTCGATCTCCTCACATATTGACAATCCACTCACGAAGGCAGTGTTTCCAGCAAAGATGAGAATGATCATTACTGCCCGTGCCGTTAGCCGTGATTCCTCAAAGCAGACCCACCCCCGCACTCACCAACAATCATAAGATACGCCTTTTGGAATGGAATCATACTAAGATCGCACAAGCTCATCCCCGTGTTTGAGTATGCCGACACTGACTGAAAGAAGGCAAACCAGGGTACCCGCACATGGCGCGGCTGGTCCGCAAGGGTTGCCTCGTATCGCGAGTTGGCCGCAATGTACGGCGCGATAATCACGAAGCCAGCCAACTGTATGAATGTAAAGTACTGCAGCTTCCGTTAGCTTACACCTGGGCCAAAGGGTTGTGGGTGGAGAGCACTCACTCCGACGACGATATACAGCAGTACCCGCAAAGCACGGTACTCGACCCCACCGAGCTCGTCCATCTGCTCCGTCGTCAATCCCCGGAACCGACTGTTCCTCCCCACCGTCGCCGCAAATGAGATATACGAGACCTCCTTCGTCTCCGTCTGATTGAAGCTCGCCCTCCCGTTGATCGTGTTGGTCCGCGGCATGGTGAACGTCTTTGAGAGACTCTTGGACGCTTCGGGGAAGACTTTGTGGAAAACCTTCTTGCCGACGTCGAGAGGGGTGGGGAAACCGCCGAATCCGCTCATGCGGGGGTCATGAGCGGGTTCAGCGGTGCGGTGACTGGTGGTCGGCCGGAGCGAGTAAGTGCGGGGGAAGTTGCCTGCGCCGTACTGCAAGGTGGCGGTGTTGGGGAACCGGCCTGAAACGGCTGTCAGCTTATGATGCGCTATGTACAACATTGCAGCTGATTCCACTCACTTTCACCCGCTGCGCTCCGGAGCGTCGCAGTACGAGGGAAGGCACCGCTCTCTCGCTGAGTCGTAGAAGCCCGGTCTCTGTCTCGGTAGTCGTGGCTGTCGTCCATCTCGTCGTCAAAGGCTATCGTTTTTGATCTAGGGAACGCATCTGGTAAAGCGGGTCAGCACGTCGCCATAAATCAAGTAGTGGCAGATACCTACCATCTGCGAGTTGAAGTCCGGCATATGGCGTCTTGCGAGGCGGCGGTGATGGTGGAATTGGACCACTGCATTCATTAGCCTCGTCCCACCCTCATTCACACTCACTCCTCCGAACCGAGATCCATTGGGCTATCCGTCATCATCACCGGCGTCTCCATCGTCGCCCGCTGCAACTCCCTCTCCTGCGCTTGCCCATTATCCACCGCCTCCTGCAGCGCGTCCGACAACTGTCTCCCGTTATCCGCCATGAGCACATCAGTCGAGGGCAGCGCCTCCGTGTTCCTCATCTCGGGTGTGGGCGCAGGTGTGTGGATCTCGGCGCGCTCGGCGTCGTACCATCCCATGGGGTTCACGAGGCCAACTCCGCCGCCCGAGACCCGCTTGATCATGTCTGTGCGGAGCTTCTGGTGCTTCTTCTTCTTGGGCTTGTGATTCTCGTCTTTCTTGGCCGATGAGGGCACAATGGGCTTCATCCCGATGGAGGAAGGGGTGGGGGAGGGATCGTTGGGCGAACCAGTCGTGGAGCCCGGCTCGTTCTGCATGGGTGTCAGCTCAATAGGGAAGGCGGGCAAAGAACTGACGACATACCCTGTTTGGATTGCGGAATCCGGCCCACTTCTTCTTGATCGCTGAGAGTGGAGGGCCAGATGTGGCGACACGCGACAGCGTCTTGCTTATTCTGAACCTCGAGTTCTCACGTTGCCGAATGACATGCTTGAACATCTGGCGGAAGAAGTATCTGCGAAGACGTTAGCTCCATTCGACTGAACGGACGCCCTTGGCCCCTGACTCACTGTCGCACAAGGATCATGACGATCGATACAAAAGTCTTCCTAGGAGCATTAGCGGAAGTCTTCCGCATTGCTGTGCTCCTTCCGCCCACTCACCAAGCTCCCAATGACCATCTGCACAAACAGCATTGTTTGCTGCACCACGCTCAGAGTGCTCAGGTTAACGCTCGCCAAACCCGTCACCGTCATTGCCGACATGCACACAAAGAGGCAATCAATGTAGGCGATGTGGTATTCGGTGTTGCAGGCGTACATGACCCCAGATGTGATCAGGGGGATCTGGTAGGGTTTGTCAGTGGAAAGAGCTACTGACTACATGGGCAACAGCAGCCATGAGCCGACGACTCACGATGGTAAAAGCGATCAGGTGTACCCGGTAAAAGTTCAGCGACCCAAGTATCACAGCCTTCCATTTCGACGCGCGAGAGGGCAGGGTAAGGTGGGAGGGGAGAGATGGGAGGGAGGGCATCTTGGTGGCAGCACCAAGGTGACGCGCGATGGGTGCAGGAGACTGCGATTACAGACAAGAATGAGAGTGGGTGGTGGATGGTGGTGATCTATAGCAATGCACGGGGACTGCTGTGGCTTGTTATCGGAGGGGCAGATCCATGTTTGGTTATGCGGGCGAGTAGATTGGGCGGGGTATACACGTGCGGTAGTGCGCTTCGGAGCACAACCGCGTTCTGTGAGAGCTGGGTGTTCTGAATATGCACAGCGCTGGGCGGGGGGGGGGGTTCTTATTGAGGCAGCTGAAAGGAGTCGGCAGGGGAGTGTGTTCTGTGAGAAGAATGGAGTCTTTATAGTTGCTCGGTGCGGTTGTTGATGAGATGGGCGGTAAACGAACCGCCGGGTGTAGTAATTAAATGATCTGCAGCCAGTGATCACCCTCGTTTCACACTACAACTTCCCACGTGGCTCATTACAAACATTGATCCCGCTATAGACCTATTCTTGATGCTCGGTCTGCGTGGGTGCTGTCACACTAACCTGCGCAGGCAGCTGAGCGCAGCCGAGAGAGTAGCTCTTCTCTCATCGGCCCACACAGCCCAGCAAAACGGCTACATTGCAGCATGCAGCCATCGTGAGAAAGAAAAGTCAACGCCAAGGACGACAATGACATAAGGACGGCGATAACACGACGTAGGGGCTCTTTTGAAGGGCTTTGCGCTCTTCTCGGGGCAGTGCATCACCCTTGATGCCCTTGATTCACCACCCTCGACTGTCCAGTCCTCCGAGAAACGTGCTCCTAATATGGCGAGCAGGAGCCGCAGGACAGGCTGAGCATACTGACTCTCACTGTCACGGCATGGCATGACAGTATATGTGGCACTGTGATCACAGCGGAGGGTGACTTGTACGTGTTCTTCGCGAGAGGACGGATATGGCCAGGCCTCGTTCATCTGCTTATCAACAGCAGTTCGGTACCGCCGATGATCCAGACGTGGAGACAATCTATACCGGCATCAGCTGCATGGCGCCTGGCCCACGACGGTCGTCGATGATGTATGCGTCAATGCATGCACTTTTGCTCGTCTTCTTCTCATCTAAGGCGCACCCCCGGCCTTCAACCTCCGGACCCTCAGCTCACGGAGAGCGACAATCCCAGTGTAACAGGCGGCAACGCAGAGTACGAGGAAAGGAGGGAGAAGCTGTCGATGATGTCAGCCCAAGCGCTAGAGACCATGAGCTCAAGCTCACCTGGTAGAGCTTGAGACCTATCCAGTACGCAAAGATGAGTCCCTCGATAGCCACGAGCACGAGTATGAAGACCGCCGACGAAGCAGGCATAACGTTGAAGTTGAGCGAGGGGCTGATCTTGCCAATCTACAAATGTCCACCTTCAGCACCTGCCTATTCTCCAGAGCCCTTCCGCATCCATCATTCCATCACCACCGGTCAACTCACCAGCCCAGCGAGCAAGCCCCAAGGCAACAGAGTAATCAGCACACCCGCTATGCTTTTGTTCCACCCCACAGTCCTCTCCTCCTCCTTGAACGTATGCCAGAGCGGCGGCTCAACCTGGAACGCCGGCTCGCCCTTGCGCGGAGGGAGGTCGTGCCTCTTGCGCGCGATGGGCTGGAGGATCGACGCGGGAAGGGAGAGCTCGCCCAAGGGGTAGGCGAGGGGATCGTAAGCGTCCAAAGATGAGAGCAGGAGGGTGAGGTGAAATTTGCCGTGCGTGGGGAGGAGAGCAGGATGCGGCTTGGCAGTGTTCTACCTTCGGGGTCAGTGTGATGTGACGTGCTGCGCAGACTGCGGCGACTCACAATCGTCACCTGGCCCTTGCCGTTGCTCTTCACCGACACTGGTAGAGTCACGTCGTCTCCCTTCACGTCCTCAAACAGCAAGTGCGCCTGCTCCGGGTACACAGACTCGCCAGTTGTGGTGTCTACAACGGTGAACGCCAACTTAAAGATACCGTTTTCGGCGAGCTCGATAGGAGTGGGGAGGGGTGTGGGGGCTTTCAGACTGTATTTTATTCGTTATAACATTGTCACGGAAGAACGAGAGACCTCGTTGATACTTCACTCACGTATACGTCGCGTCGCTCAGCCCATCGGGCGAAGTCACCGACACCTTGGCACCCTTGATCCCAAGGACGCCCTTGGCGGAGACAGAAGTCACGGACAGCACAGCCACGAGACCGAGAGCAGCCACTCGGCGGATGTGGGAGAGCATAGTTGGAGTGGGTGGTGTTTTGAGTAGTGCAGTCTAATTGATACGCAGCTCGTGTATGGAGGAGATGGACGTTCGCGCAGCCGCCAGCGAGGCAATCCTCGCCGCCTCGGTGGAGGACCCGGCGCGCGCCTAACCCGCTGGGCTCTCGCGTGCCTGGCTCCCATCCCACACACCCTCCTGCCCATGAAAGCGCCAAACAGCCTGCAGGATCCGATGGGCGCTGGCTTGTAGTATAGTATGTGACGCGGCTGTATTCGGTAATTCATAGCAATAATAAGTAACAGACACAGACCATGCAAAGATACGACTCTATACCACGGGGCGCGCTATCCCTCCCTCTCCAGGGGCCGCCAGTACACCCGGAGAAGCCTCCGCTGCTTCCCTAGCCACCTCCACCTGCGCCGCCTTCGCCCTCCGCTCCGCTACCCACCGCTTCCCGCGAGTCCACACGAAACGGACACCCCGCTTCCCTGCACTCCAGACGAGTTTGGCACCTCTCAACCCGACTGAGCCTGCTCCCGCCGCAAGGGGGAGGGGCCGCCAGCTCCGAGGGTGCCAGGTGAGAGGCGGAATGTCAACCTCCCTCCACCTAGCCAGGGTGAGCCACCTGAAGGCAGCCCACCGCGAAGGGGGAGCAGCAGGGACGGGGGTGGAGGGCGAGAGCTCCTCCTCGCGAAGGACGAAACGGCTGAAGTCCCCCTCCTTCGTCTGCCCCCCAGTGAGCTTGTCCTCGATCCAGCGCAGGACACGAACGTCGCGTGGTTGGGGGAGGGAAGTGGTGTGAATAGAGAGGACGGATGGCAAGGGGTTTTGGGGGGTCTGGGATGGCGAGGCGGGGAGCCGGAGGGAGAGTCGACTGGCAAGGAGGGTGTCGGTGAAAAGTCGATCGCCGATGACGAGTATCCGCAATGCGTCGACCTCCTTCCCCTCCTTATATTTGCTGATCTTCTCCTGCGCCTTCCCATCGCCAGGCCCAACACCATGCCCTTCCGCCACGTGCTCCCCGAGGCTCTTGCCCACCGTCCCGCCGCTCCCCGTCAGGCCGCCTAATAACGGCCCCTCGACCTCGCCGTTCCACCTCGCCCACAGAGCCCTCTCGTCCTCCTTTTCCGTCTCCCAGACCCGCAGGCCCGCCAAAGTGATATCACGCCGGAGGGTATGAGGCTGACCGAGTTTGCCCTGGAAGTATGCGAGAATGGTAGTGGCGCAGCCCGGTTTGGGTATGGGGTGGAGGAGGACGGGGGCTTTGAGGGAGAGGGCGACTGCTTCGGCCTGGAATTGCCTGTCAGCTTTGGTTCTGGATTGCATTGTAGTATGTGATTGGGAGTGTATGCTCACTGCGATACTGCCGGGGTCCTTGTTGTCCGTCCCGGCCGAATTGGAGACTACCAACACCCGACCGGCGTGAAACGTGGATAACAGATCATTCCATGCCGCCTGCGGAGCACCCGTTAACTGTGCCCCCAATAGTTCCATCCAGACCATCTCACTTGGTACGGGGGGTACACGTCATCGTTGTTGGGTATTGTCTAAAGCCCTCAGCGTCAGATGATATACCGTGAAGAGCTGTCCCTCAGAAAACGCACCAGACAGTTGTCCTTGTCAATCACCACCGCGTTGAACCCCTCTTTCTTTAGAGCTCGAAAGTCCACATTGGCAATGCCTGTGCAGACGATTGTCAGCACAACCTCCGCTAGATCGAAACCTCCAGCCTCAGCAATTGTGTCTACGTACTGGGCACCCGTAAGTGAGGGCGAAGAAGCGAAGGGCGAATGAGAGAACGGAGGTAGATGAAGACGTTCGCAAGCTGCGCAGGGGTCATCGCAGCGATGTAAACGCGAGCCCGTCTTCTCAAGTGTTTCGGGATGTGGGTTTTTAGGGGCGGGCTGTGTCTGGATGGCGGAAAACGACTGAAAGACCATCGAGAAACAGTATGCGGTCAAGTGCAATGTTGGGCGGGCGGTTGGTTGTCTCAGGCACGGAGGTCATCCTGGGCCAGCTGCCGCAGGCGGGGAGGATCGTGGGGTGCTGTTGTTGTCGGGGGCCGCACGATCAGCAATGCATACATATGTGAGGGTGGCCCTACAGCACCACCATAGAACTATTCCAATACAGAGAGAGCTTCCTGACACCATCCAGATCAATTGACACTGATGCAATGGATATATGGACTCGCAGTACCGTACCATGTGGCTTCCTCATTATGCTCTGCGAACGAGCTGCCCGAGACTTGTGAGCATGTAGGGTGTTGTGCAATCTCCGCCTGAGTATGCATGCACCGGGGAATCAAGGCGCGGTACAAGTGACAAGAGGTACGGCATGATGGTGCACGGTATATTCGGGGGTAACAAAAAGATGTGAACCCACAGGTTTCCTCCACCATCCTCGCTTCCCGGGGCCCTCGGGAAGCCGTTCTAGACAAGCTGCAGAGTCACAGGGTGGATGGGCTCCGCCCTATTGTGCAGGAAATTCTTTTTGCTTCCACTCTGCTTCCCGTCAGCCGAACTAGAACGGGGGATGGTCCTCGTCAGTCGCCTGGTCTAAGACAACAAGTTCACGGTGCTGGAGTACTGTGCGGCCCCCCAGCGACGCACTTTCCACTATTGCGGAAAACATGGGGCGCTAACGCCGACGCTGTGGCGGCCGGGACTATGCATGGCGTCCTGCGCCGGGGCGGTGGCCGGTTGAGTCAGCTGCGGTCAGCGTAGACGCGTGAGTGATGGGAGGGAGAACATCCATCAGCAGCGCGTGGTGCACCCTGGAAGGAGGTCCGAGCGCAGCGCGCCTGACGTTCCCTCACCGCCTATGTTTCCGACATGAGGCGATCATAACGGAGGCCGCTCCCTGTGTCTACCGTAGTAGCACCCATGGTATACCGCTCTTGGCGTTGTTGGATGCGGTGAACAGAGCACGGTAATCCCAAATTCAGATCCGGTCTGAATCACAGTCTAGTTCTGCGGTGTCAGTCGGGCATTCGAGCACTGATCAGCAGCGCAGGCCGCTACCCCTATCTTTTATCTATCAGTGTCACTCTCCCACATCATAGATAGACTGTGAACAGTTGGTCAATGCCGTGAGAGCTCGCGCGCGTGGCTGTCAAGACGAGGTGTGGCTCCGGCCAGGTTTGAATGAGATGGAAACAGACTACAGGTCCGGCACAGGCGTGAAGGCCCAGCACCATTCAATCCCATGATATGCAAAGTGTTATGAGCGCGAAAAATGTACATCTAGACCACCTGTCCACCCATATTCCCGTTAGCGCCCACACCATTCACCCAGAGGACATTGCCCAACCGCTCACTCACCTTCGGCGCCAACATCAAGATCTTCGCCCATCGGCCACCCGCCCCTGCCGCCCCGCCCTGCACCTTCTTCAACTCCGCCGCCACCGGCCCCAGAATCCTAGTGCCCAGCATCTCCCCCTTGGCATTTAACAGCACAGCTGCGCTGTCGTCGAACCGCACGACGGATCCGTCTGGCCGTTGTGTCGTCTTCTTGACGCGGACCACGACGGCACGGCGGACGTCACCCTTGCGGATCTTTTGGATGTTGGAGGAGGCGTTGGGGTTCTTGATGATCTCGTTGGCGGGGATGTTTCGGGCCTTGTTGACGACGCAGACAATCTCGTCGCCTGATAGGGAAAAGTCGGGATCAGCTTGGGTGGAGTTATGGGAGGTCGACGTGAGATAGTAACGTACCAACAGTGGCGAAGCCAGTAGACTTTAGTCTTGTCTTGACCTTCAAGACGTTGATACACTCGACTCTCAAAGCCCCAGTGTTGTCGATGACCTGTATGACCAGCATCAGCCGCGAACTCTGCCCAAGACATCCAGAGCTGGTGCCCACTCAGCCTGAGCAACGAGATATATACACACATTGAGCATGCCCTTGAGTCCGATCATGTTTGGAGGTCTATCGGCGGGCAGTAGGCGGGGTATAGGTGTGGACTCGGGGTGGTAGAGGGTGGTACAATAGGGCAGTAAGAGACGGATGTGTGCGGGCGAGCCGAAATCGTCGAGAGAAAGAGGCCATTTTCTCAACATCAATTTGATTCCGTCGCCAGTCGCCGCCCTGCCTGACGCGTGTGACTGAACAGCATGGCCATCATCATTCATCTGCTCATACAGCAACACTCAAAAAGGCGGGCTCCTCTACGTCACCACTGCAGAGTCCCAGGTATCCCATCTCCAGCAGAGCACCACCAGCCGGAATGGCGCCCCAGCCTTCCCATCCTTCTTTGGTGTGGCCCCTGAGCGACTTGGACACCTCGCATTTCCCCGAGACTAGCCTACCCCAGGCGGAAGGCTGGTGGTACGAAGAGGTCCCCGAAGATGACGCGAAGTACGCCCTCTACGAAAAAAGAACCGCGGAGAGTCTCTGCAGGTTCTTGAAGCTTTCTGTGGATCGTGAGTGTATAGGACGTCAAGCTGAGGATCAGCAGACAGCCAGAGACGCAGCATTGACACGCGAGCTCGGCCGCCAGCTACGAACCAGCAGATACCCATGCCCCCAGGCTACAAGCTCTTCGCCCACAAGAAGCATCAGACTGACGGCTCCACACGTGTGGACTATTATCTCTTTGTTGGTTTGCTGCCCGCGGAAGCTGTATAGGATACCGGGCTGACTTGATGTGGTCGACAGGGCTCGAAACATGCTCTCAAGGTAGCTGAGGTCTGTTTTCCTGTGGGGTAAGGGCTGAGCTGACATTGTTCGTTCACATGCAGTTCCGGAGTACAAGAGAGTTCGAACCCCACGCGATATGGCTCTTCAGCCCAGACACCGACGTCAGCAAGCACGATACGGTCAGTGCACTTCCCGTCCCCCAGCTGCACCTTCACCGCTGACATCTCGTTCCCTGTGGGCAGTGCAAGTGCCCATACAACAAGGGTATTCGAGGCGCCAAATCTGGTCCCTCCGTCCAGCGCCTTGCAGGCGTCAAACGTGCCCCCAGCCCGTCCGCCACCGCCTCGCCTGCCAAAGTACAGACCAAGAAGATCAAGCTCAAGCTCCCGAAGAAGCCTGTACCGACATACGAGGAGATGGAGAAGTTGAAGGTGAAGGTGGTGGAGCCGCTGGATGATGATATCGAGGACTTTGATGGGGAGGAGAGGGACGCCTTGGAGAGCGAGGAAGGGGAGGACGATGGGCTACTGGCGACGAAGAGTGTAGCGGCGGACAGGGCAAGCGAGCTCAAGTCGCAGCAGCGGTTCCGTCAGTCTGGTCTTCTCCGCCGGCGAGACGTACTCGTGCTGACAGGCCCGAATTTACAGGGAGAGGCGAGCTAGTTTGGGCCAAAGTTGATGCCTTCTTTCCCCCCGACAACTACACCCCTTCCAACCTCCCACATATCACCCACTGGCCTTGCGTGATCGCCCACCACCAGTTCAAAAACGTCATCGAGTCCCCCGAGACTACGCCTACCTCCAAGAAGCGCGGTGCGCTCCAGCAGAACATTGTCTCGCGGCGGGTTTTCAACCTCCGCCCGCTGGGTATGTTTGACAACAAATGCGAGCTCGTGCGCACATCGGCAGATATACTCCCTTGGGCGGGGGGGCGTGCCCTCAATGGTGCGCGGGAAGGGTGGGCGAGGCTCACCGCGCATGCGCAGGAGCTGATGCGCATGGCGGTGACGATGGAGGCGAAGGCGGTTTTATCCCAGCATAGGAATCCGCCGGCGATTGAGAACAGCGTTGGTCAGGGGCAGATGTGGACACGGCACTGGGCGGCCAGGATTGATTTCAAGGAGTTGAGCGGATGGCAGGCGGTGGTTCACCGTTTCTCCCTTGCATTAAAGGTCGCTGCCGTGGGTTCAATCCGATGGCTGTCGTGTGCGAGGTCAACAAAGCTGACTAGACCGACGCTGCAGGCCGTCGCCTACTCATTTACCTACACGGACAGGATCGCAGTTCTCCCCGATGACGATGACCTGGAACCCGAGGACCTCCAACCCTACCTTGACGGCGATGCCATGGACATGCAGGTGAAACCATATCACCCGTCCAATGCCCTCTCTATGTATAGCTGACTGTTCGTGGTATGGTACTAGGGGCTGTTCTACGGCGGCGAGCGTATCTGGATGGATGACATGATCCGCCTTAAACTCTCTCGCGAGCACCTCTCGCAGCCGCAGTTCCTGGAACCATCTCCTGGCGCTTTGGAGCGCTGCCTCTTCATGAAGGTTGAGTGAGTAGTCCACAACCCCGCTCCTGCTCCGTCAAACTCCTGACCCACACACGCGCCGCACGTAGCACTATCACTGCACGCAATGTCGAGGGCGAATGGCGGGTATTCGTCATCGGTGACGCCTACGAGCTGGCCAAGGCGTCTGACGAAGACGTCGAGAGCGGCAACTCGCAGTTGATGACGCCGCTTTCCGAGACCGGGCAAGTGCCGTGCGTCGAGTCATATGCCCCGCCGAGGGGGTATATGTATCGCCGGATCAACGCCGAGGACGACCAGGTGCAGTGTGACCTCTTTGGTCAGCTTATTTCCTCTTCCTCTCCCGCCCAGCAGCGAGGTAGGTACTAACCTAAAGGCTGCGTGGACAGACGTGGCTGGCAGGTGTTACCCGGACCTCCTGGATGCCAAGAGCCAAACGTGGTTCATCGACCCGGCCGATCCCGAAGGCTCCCAGGGGAAAGCCAAGGTCAGCGACGAAGTGTTAGCGCTCATGGGTCTCCTCCCTGGATCCCTGTGTTTCTCGACTTCTCAGGTCTTTGAAAGTGAGTTCGCTGTGCTGCGCCGAAGGGGGTTTAGACACGAGGGACATGTTGTTGATGAGGCGGGTGTCGGGTAACAATCATAGGCGATCTGAACAAGATTCACAAATCTGCGGCGAACGGTGTAGAGGCCAACGCGAAGAAGGAGTACGTCAAGATGTTGAGGCGGGAGCTCAAGCTGCCGCAGCTGGATGAATCGGTGCCGTGGAAGTGGAAGAGGGTAAACGAATGATTAGCGCAGGGGTGGGCTGGTTAGGGCGGTAGCCTGAAGATGGTGTGTTTCGCATCTGTGACCTTGGGGAATAGTGTGTTGTATCGCATATAATATATTGGGTCCTAGACCTGAGGCATAGTCTTTCCATAAAGTTGTGGCTGTGCTGGTTGCCCACTGTGAGCACGAGCATGTATGTGCGCATTCAGATAGTATGAACATTCCCAGAACCGCATCGAAGAACCACCACCATGTTTCAGACTCTCCCACTCGCACCGCAGAAACAAGGAAGATTGATCATACTACACGACACACCATCACGCCTCGCCTCCTGACCACCACCTGATGCAACTTCTACACGCCAATCATCCACATGCAACCCCCTGTTTCTTCGTTCTTTTTCCACCTTTTTCACAAGCAACCAAAAACAAGACATCACAGACCTATAAACCCAGGCCCAGACAATTCGCTCACTTGAAGGAGGCTGAGACGTCGGGGTAGACGTCGAACCGCCTCTGAATGGTAACAGGGAGGTTACGGCGGGTTGTCGCGAGGAGCTCGGTGTCTGCGACGTTGCGAAATATTGTCAGTTGGCTTGTTTTCGGTGGTGACGTCCGGTAGACAAGCTCCACAATGAACACGCGGGGGGTGGGGGGGGGGGGGGAGGAGGCAGACGCACCGATGTCGGCGAATACAGTGGTGGGCTCATGGCCAGCCTCGACGAGCACGTCTCCCACGGGGTTCACCACGCTCGAATGGCCATACTATTATTCCCGCACGCATGTATCGTCAGCGTTTTACATTTCAATCGAGTGGATTCAATCACAGAAGGATGGGCAATGAAGGACGTACAGCCTGGTAAGCCGCCTCGGGGTGTCGGGCAGGCGAGCACATCGCAACGTACATCTGGTTGTCCACCGCACTGTGACCGCCCATCCCATTAGCTTCTTTGCACTGTTAATGACATCTACCTTTTTGGCAGTTTGTCGCCGATAGCAAGGTGTGCAAGGGGGAGGTGGGGGGGTGTGGATGACGTACCGAGCACGCTGGAGAAGCGTCCAGTGCATAGGCCCAGTGGTGGTGTTGAATGCGGCGGGGTAAATCATCGCGACGCATCCCTGGCGGGCGGCGATCATTGTCATCTCGGGAAAGCGCTGTGCATCAGCCGTCAGTGTCTTGCCATATCTGCCTGGCGACCAGCGTGGGCGCTGAGTGATGGATGGAGAAGGGAGAGCACGCACAATGTCGTAGCAGATGCCGAGACCGATCTTGCCGAAGGGGGTCTCGAAGGTGGTGAGGTGGTCCCCACCCGTGAGTGTGTCTGACTCCTATCGTTGGCGTTATCTGGGCCGTCCCCTGTGAATGGGTAGTGTTAGGAAGGGAGGGGAGCGCACCTTGAAAGTCTGGCGACCGGGGATGTCGATGTCGAAGAGGTGGACCTTCTGGTGCACCGCGACGAGGGTACCTGCGCGTCCGGGGTGGTGTGAGCATTCTCTCCAGACCTCCTGACACTTGCCATGGGCTGAGCTCCAGCCATAGAGCTCCATGCCCCATCCTGAAAGCGACGGACGATCCACGCACCCTCTGGGTCATATACCGTACATGTGTTGTAGATGTTGTCCGTCTTGTCGCAGCGCTGGGGGATAGAGCCTGCGACGCTCCGCTGTTGTCAGCCAGCCTTCCTCCAGAACTCGGGACTCGGGACGCAGACCCACCGCCAATGAGCCAGCACCCGCTCTCCCTCGCCATCTCCCTCATCGCCCTGACCGTCTCCCCCTCCTCCTTCCCATCCTCGCCCGCCCCTGCCCCCTCCGCAACCCACCGACTCCCCACCTCCGGCACCCTCTCACTATACTCCCTGAAACTTGTCACAGCATAAGGGCTGTTCCAGATCTCTGGCAGCACAATCAGCTGGGGCTTGGGCGACGCGGCGGCAGCGGCGGCGACGGCGGAGCGGGCGACGGAGATGTTGGATGCTTTTGATGCGGAGAGGGAGCCGAGCTGGAGGAGGGCGAGGCGGAAAGGCGAAGCGGTGATCTTGGACATGACGACGGCGGCGGCGTTGGCTGTGGTGCGTATGAGTGTGCGGGCGGGTATGAAGCAGGTGGGGGGTGAAAGCGTATTTACTGAGCGGGGTAGATGCTTTGTCAGGGGGCAGCGTCAAGAGACTAGCAAGCAAGCGTCGGGTAAATGCCGATTGTGAGGCACAGCGGTGGCGTGATGGGGTGTTCCGGGCGGAGGGGGACCATAAGGGAGGTCATTCAACGCCTTCAACCCGGGGATCGAGGCTTCGTCTTCCCAGCCAACACGCATGCATGGCTTGGTATGCAGTCTCTAGGGGGAAGGTGACTCGCAGTGGTCTTGATTCGCCACAGACACCGGCCACGCCTTTTCAGTGTCCTACATGCCACTCCTCTACATAGCTCGTTTGATTGACTACCCACAGTGCACTGAAGCCAACACCTGCCCTCCAGTCACAGTGCGCACTCATCAACATGACATAGCTCGTATCGAATAGAGGGGGAGAAGACAAGAAGCACACGGACTGTATGTATATATGGGGCTAGAGTGAGATGTGGGAAAAGAAGGGGGGGGGGGGGATGATGGTTCGTAATGTAGGGGGTGGGTATCTAAAGAGAATGAGAAAAATGTCCATAGACAGATGCGACAACCCCTACTGGCGATGCCTGTCGCTTGTCCCGCCCCCGCACGCTCTATGCACTGCTCCCCTCCACGCTCTCGTCCTCGAAGCGGAACCCCTCCTCCGCTCCGACGCTTATCCAAAGAATCACACCATCCTTCTCTAATCCTGCCTCTCTCTTTAGAGAGCAAGCACACCGAGCCCCGCGCCAACTGCGCCAAGCGCCATGGTCATCCACCCGTAGAGCGCATTCTCCGAGCCCACAAGCTCTGTACGGCGCATACCCCAACTGGAGCTAGCAGCGGCCTGAGCCGAGGAAAAGACGACAGAGTTGACGGCGGACTGGTAGTCGGCGTAGTTCATGACAGTGCCCTCGGGGACGTTGGCGGTGGCCACGGTGGGGGCGCTAGGGTGTGGAGGAGGGAGGTCAGTAAGTACGGGGGAGCGGCGAGGGAGGGGAGAGGGGGACGACTCACGTGGTAGTGGGGGCAGTCCATGTGTAGTCCGTCCAGTAGCCGTTCCCGGTGTCGACCCAGTAGGTGGTCGTCCTCATCGGCGCGTACGTGGTCACGTCGACCACACGCTGCGCACTATTCGCCCGCCCATCACCGGTTGTCAGCTGATGCCCCAATCTTCCTGATCGATGGCCGACAGCTCACGTAGTGGTAGCCCTGCCAGTAGTCGTAGTGCTACTGGTGGTTTCGTCGTCGTCGTCGGCGGTGGTGGTGGTTCTGAGGGTCGTCTTCCTCGTGGTGGTGCCGGAAGTGGTGCCGGTGGCGGTGGTGATGGCCGCCGCGCCCGCGGTGATGGTGCTGAGGGTGGTGGTGATAGTCGCGCCCCGTCCGTTGGTGCCCTCGGAGACTACAAGGGTGTCACCGTCACCGTCCTACACCATGACACCAGCTCATCAGCGACTATCTCGTGGATCTGCCAAGCCCCAGTCGACGGGAGACGACAGGACTCACCGCAAAATCAAGGGTGGTGGTGTACCTCTGCGCAGTGGCAGACAACGCGAGCAGCAGGGTGGCGAGGAGGGCGGGCTGTGCGAAAAACATGATGGCGTACGCGTACACGGCAGGGGGGGGGATATGTGGTGGAAGTGGGTAGGTGAGGTGGGGGGATGAAGCAGGAGAGACGGGCTGCTGGGTTACTTGGCGGGGGTGAAAGGTAAGTGCGCAGTCGCGGTTACCGCCTCAACACGGTGGTCAACGAGGGGTGTCCTGCTGGCCGTGGGAGCAGAGGAAGGGAAGGAGGGTTGTGTGGGGGTTGCAAAAGTGGTACGAGGATGTGCTGGGTGGGTTGAAGGTTGGGTCAAAAACAGTTGAGAGACGGCGGGGACGAAGGAATCGGGCCAAGGGGGAACACTTGGCGGCGAAGGGTTTGGAGGTGGGTGGTGGACTAGAGCGGGTTATTCAGGCCGCGAGGATAGTTGGTGGGGTGTTGCTGGAATGTGTACCGGAGTGTGGGGGTAGGGTGCACTGGGGTGAAGGGAGTGAGCCTGTGATTTATAGATGAACGACGACGAGAGAGAGGTATAGAGAGGATGATGCTGCTGAAGCGATGCCGTGGCGGCACAACACTGCGCGTGCAGTTTTCCAGATCGGAAGCAAGTTTCATTACAACTCACAAGCTAATGACCCGAATGAGCTATTACAGATTCATAATCAGTGCTGTCGCGGTCGGTGTTTCCAGAGTGTGGCACTTTTATCGAGTACGTAGTCCCTGCTCAGCGCGTCCACCCGCGCGTCCAGACAAGTGAACTATGCACGTACTGTGAAGCATGCCAGTCTCAGCGCATCCATGCACAGGCCAAGTTGCGGGAGCGACATATGTGCCAGCGTATGGTGCATGGCAGTCGAGGGCTGGTCGAGTCTGGGCGCCGTGCGGGATGCGTAGGGAGGGTGCCGGCAGCGACGAGGGCGGGACACTGCAGAGCGCAGACACAGTCGACACGGTACGGTACAGTGCTCTTCCCTCTTCATGCAGGGAGTCATGAGCAGGGTGTAGCTCGTAGCCAGCACTGCCCAGCTCGGCTCAGCTCAGCTCTCGGAGCCTGTCGAGGAGGGCCGGAGCCGCTGTACAGCTGGCTGGCTGCCCATCCACGCGGTCTGTGCACGATATGCCCTTTGCTCCCCGCGGTCGTCCCGTCGCCGTCGCACAGTCGCAACCCCTCTTCGTTTGGTCCTTGTATATATTGCCCACAAATGAAATGCAATCTTGTCCTCCACTCTGCATCTCCAGCCCGTTCCACCCCCCTCCCCCGCGCACCTTTCCGCCATCGCTCTCCGCCCCGCCAGCTTCACCCCCGGCCACGCGACCCACCGCACCACCGCACGTCAGTCATCCCGCACCCCCTCCCGCCCCCACCCCTGCCTTCAGTCCCCCACCCCCTCCACTCGGCCCACTTTCAAAGCTCGGGTCTTCACTTTGATCTCTTACCCGCCAGCCTCCCTCCTCCTTTTTCCTCTTCTACCGCCGCCGCCGCCGCCATACCTATCCCGCCCCATCCCACTCCCGCCTCGACGTCGCCGAACAAAAGCCACAAGCCACAATGAGTGCCGTTCTCCCCAAGCCTGCGAGACTCCCCCTCGTCCTCGTCCTGGGTAAGTTCGCACATACGCACAGAGCTGCGCACGCCCAGCCCCAGCCAGCGAGGCGCTGGCCGAGGCTGACAGACTGTGCAAAACGAAACGGAAACCAAGACCAATGCTGATGATACTTTGACTGCTGTGGACAGGAGGGACAACGACGGTCGCACGGGCACTAACGCTGTACCTGCTCGATCAGAACGATCTAAAAGCTTCTGTACGTATCTTCTCGTGTCTCGTACTGTGTGGGCTAGTCGCCGGTAGTATGGTCGCGAGACTCTCTGGGATGGCCTGTGCGGTGGCGCAGCATGGGCCGCAGGAGGTCTCAGACTCGGACTAGGACCCGACGATCTGGGAGGCTAAGGTCAACTCGCTGACATGTCTCGCTCTCGCCGCGTCGCGCCCCCCCCCCCCCTCCCCCATCTTATCTTCTGACCTCTCACACACCGCTGCCTCCTGCACCCAGTTTGTCCGCCTCGCCGACCGCTTCTCCGTCGCTCCCCCAACTACCTACCTTGACGCCCCCTTCTCCTCTCTTCTCAACGCCGAGGCGGGCTCCTCCCGCCTCGAGTACAAGCAAGTCAACCTCGGCAACGCCGAGCGCCATGCCGAGCTGTTCCAGGCGCCGGTGGAGTGGAAGGGCCTGGCGCTGGAGAGGGAGGAGGGGTTTGACGGGTTTGATGTGGTTATCGATGTGACGGGGGATACGAGCTTTGATAAGCCAGAGCTGGTGCGTTGCTGCTTGCCGAACCGGGCGCGAATATGAAAAGAGAGGGACGTCACTGACGGGCATGAGGGTGCAGATTCAAGTCGCCCACACATACCAACTCGCCCTCTCTCTCGCCACCTCCGCCGCCTCCCTCCCCGCCACCCTCCAGCCCCACGCTTACGTCCGTCTCACCTTCCCCTTCTACGAGATGAAGTCTCTCCCTTCTTCCTCTGCAGGGCACACCGAGTCGGCCGACCTCAGGCCGGACGGCGTGCGCGGAAGGTGGTGGCACGAGACTCTCCGCGGGCTGGGCAGGCTGGCAAAGACCAAGGGGCTGAAGGTGGGCGTGATCAGGTGCGGGGCGTGGTATGGGAGAGGCACATGGGATGGAATGGTAATCCCGAGGCTAGTGGCCGGACATGTGTACCAGTATCTCCAGGAGGAGATGAAGTTTCTCTACAAGTCAGTGTCTATGCTGCGTAGTGCGGCACGACTGCTGACGCTTCGACCGCGACTACAGCGCGGACCTGCGAATCAACACTGTCCACTCTACCGACGTCTCCCAAGCCCTCTACCTCCTCTCTCTCCGCCTACTATCCACCCCCTATGCCACCCTTCTCGCCTCCTCCCCCACTATCCCATTCACATTCACCCCCCCACCATCCTCCACCTTCTCCATCTCCTCTGCCAAGCGTACCTCCCTCTCTGAAGTGTGGAAGACCGTCCCCTCTGTCATCCCCGAGTCTGAGAAGATCATGCTCCCGCTATACAACGTCGTGGACGAGGGAGACTCGACGCAAGGGAGTCTGGCAAAGGCTGTGGCGGAAGTGTGGGGGATCACGCATGGGTTTTTGAACTCGACGGTCGCTACGCTGGTGCAGCAGTTTGCAAAGTCAGACTTTACGGAGATGGTGGAGGACGTTAATGAGATGGTGAGCGCTAACCCTGGCTTCGATAACGATGTTGAGGTGTATAGCCGAGCTGATGGGCACGGGGAGAGCAGCATGTGCAAGCGTGGTCGGACATGCTAGGCAAGTCGGACCCGCCTCTCGAGTCGACACCGATCACGCCCTTCCTCGACGAGCACTCTTTCCGCAGTGAGTCCCCCGATCCCCATCGGCCCGGCTGGCCTTTTCGCAACTTACAGACCCCCCCACCCCGCGAAGAAATGGCAATCTGCTTTGATGGCTCCAAAGCCAAGAAGGAGCTCGGATTCAAGCCAGTACACCCGCGCGTGGAGGTGGACGAGCTCAAAGCGATCGTGAAGGGGTTCCAGGTGGACAGGCTATGGTAAGTATCCGCGCGTCTGTCTCGCTTGGTTGGTTAATACACATGGTACGACGATACGTGAGCTGACGACGCTTTGGCGCATGTCAGGCCCAAGATCCCTTGATTCCCGCGCGAGAGTTGACGCACAACGACCTGAAACGAAAATCGAGACGAACACATGATCTCAAGATCCAGCTATTCGTATAATTCACCATAGTCTCTTTTCTCGGCAGGCCTTATTCATCTTCTGATCTTGATCTACTCTAAATGTTAAATGTCATATACGCCCTTCTGATGACTTTTTTCATGCTTTGCGATGTTATCTTTACAAGTCTTTTTGCTTGTTGCCCGTTTGGACTACGCGAGCCAGTCATTCTCAGCAGGCAGACTGCTTCAAGCCTATGCGATAGGCCATGCATGTGTAGTCCATGCCATGCCTATATATGCACCTGCCTCAAGAGCACCCCCCCCCCCCCCTCACATCTCACACATCACTCGCCCTCCCATACCCCACAGCAGCCATTTCAAAGCCTCTCCACAACGATAGCTGACGCAGCGCCACCACCGTTACAGATCGCCGCGACACCCTTCTCACCCTTCTTGAGCGCGTGTACGAGAGTGACCACGATCCTGCACCCAGAAGAGCCGATCGGCTATTTCCCCGCCATACCCCATATCATATCAGCCATGCGCACACAAGAGCAACTCGTAGAATCAAGAGACGAGACGTACGTGACCCAGCGCGACCGCTCCACCCTTGACGTTAACCTTCTCCCTGGGGATCCCCAGCACCTTCTCCGCCGCACACGCGACCACGCTGAAGGCCTCGTTGAACTCCCAGAGCGCGATCTCGTCCTGGGAGACCCCGGCGTTCTTGAGAGCGAGGGGGACGGCGAGGGTCGGGGCGGTGGGGAAGTCGATAGGGGCACACGCGGCGTCGGCGAAGCCTACGCGAGGGAGGGGTTAGTTGGTGGGGATTGTGTGGGTAAGGTAGGGGGATGTATAGGGCGCTTTGGGGGGGGGACGCACCAAGGATCTTGGCGAGAGGCTTGAGCCCCTCCTTCTCCACAACCTCCCCGCTGGCAAGCACCACCGCGCTCGCACCGTCATTGAGGGTGCTGGCGTTTGCCGCCGTTACCGTCCCGTTCTCCTTGACAAACACCGGCCTGATGGTCCTAAACTTGTCCTTCAACAGCTTCTTGTACTCCTCGTCCTCCTTGACCACGGTATCTCCCTTACGGCCCTTGACCGTCACGGGCGCAATCTCGTCGTCGAAGGCACCGGCAGCCCAGGACTGCTCGGCGCGCGTGTAGGAGGAGAGACAGTGGTCGTCCTGCTGCTCGCGAGTGATGGAGAGCTTGGCAGCGGTGTGCTCGGCGCAGTTGCCCATGGGGAACTTGTTGTAGACGTCAAAGAGGCCGTCGACGACGAGCGAGTCTTTGGTCTCAAAGTGGCCGAACGCAGGGGGCTTGCGGGGGAGGAGGAAGCTGTGGGGTGGAGTCGAAAAATGCAGGTGGGTAAAGACGAGTGGTGGTGGAGGGTACGTGGAGGTGAAGTAAACAGACCGGTAAATGGAACAAGCGGGTCGTCGTAATCGTCAGCTGCCCACCCATTACCCATGTCCCCACTTTCAGAGGAAAGCACACTCACGGAGCCTGGGACATGGACTCCATCCCGCCGGCGACCATCACCCCGCGGTGGCCGAGCTGGATGTTCTGCGAGGCGAGCATGATGGCCTTGAGGCCGGACGCGCAGACCTTGTTGATGGTGGTCGCGTCGGAGGACTCGGGGATCCTGTATTTTTAGCAAGCTTTGTCAGCACTTGCGCCACCATGTATGCCATCCCATGAGCCGCCATGTATGCCATATCATAAGCCGGCGCTGCGCTGCGCTGCGCTGCGCTGCGCACCCGAAAAAGACGACCAGGACTCACCCCGCGCCGATGCCGACCTGCCTAGCAGGGCTCTGCCCCACGCCGGCCTGGACCACGTTCCCCAAGTAGAGCTCCTCCACGCGCTCGGGCTTGACGCCCGCCTTCTCGATCGCGTGCTTGACGGCGACGATACCCAGCTGCGGGGCGGTGAGGGTCGCGAGAACACCGTCCTTGGAGCCGATGGGCGTGCGCGAGGCGGAGACGATGAAGACGGGCTGGGTGGACTGCGGGTTGGGGGCGGGTCAGACGGGAATGTGCGGAGGTTTGGCCAGGGGAGGCTGGCAGAGACTGACCATGGTATGGGAGAGTATGCGGATGTGGGAAACACGGGCGGGGGTGGAGTGTTTTATAGAGCTGAAGAGTGACTGCATGGAGAACGGCGAGTGTGGATCGTACGAGATGGACTTTTGTGGTGGTTCGAGCGAGAGCTAAGGGCGTTGGGGCGGGCAGCCAGGGCGGGTAACAGGGCAGGCACAGGGTCACCCGGGCCACGCGAGAAACTTGCAGATCACCCCACACATTCTATTATCCATGCATGCAGAGCGACCATGGAGAGTGACAGGAACCCAGAACCATATGTATAGCGGTCCCGTATAGCCGGATGTATATACAATACTCGCGAGACTGAAGGAGTGGGGAGAGAGCACACAGAGACCACTTCGCGCAGGTTTACACTGTCGTCGTGCGTCAGCTGGCGGCTCTACTCCCATTCACAGAGAAGCGAACAGGTCACTCACCGTACTTGCCGAAGAAGGGGATCAAGCTCTGCGCAAGGGTGTACGAGAACACAAGCTTGGGGCCAACCACCAGGATCTGCATCCATCCGTCGCGCGTCAGCTCTCTGGTCCCTTGCACTGGTCCTTCTCCATCTTCTCTCAACCACCCGGCCGTTCAACTAACCTTCGGGGTCAACCCCTTGAAGAACGCGCCCACCCCCTCGGTCTTGATCATCTCCTTGATGATGGTCGCGCCGCCGACGTTGGACCCAAAGTTGGCATTCTGGATACGGGTCTTGACGACATCGAGGGGCGCAGCAACGGTGATGGACGCGACGGCACCGGCGATGGACGCGACAAAGTCTGGGGCAGGTCAGCTTGTATCCAGAGAGCGGAGGGACAGAGAAGTGGGAAGACAAGGTCGCTCACTCTGGGACCAGGTGGCAGCGGAGTAGTCGGAGAGCTTGAAGAGGTACTCCTTGGTCACGGCGGACCCACCAAACAGCTATACACTCTTGTACGTCAGCATTCGCCTTTGCATTTCCACCCCTCAACACTTGAAGGTAGCACGCACAGCGAAAGAACCGGGGGCGTTCCTCGCCATGGTCCAGCCCCACCCGCGGTAGAGCGACCCGATACCCTCTTCGGTGATGAGCTTGAGGAGACCACGCCCGCGGATGGCGTCGGGGTTGGTCTGCATCTTGATCTTGAGGACATCGAGGGGGAGGAGGACCTGCGGGGGGTCGTATTAGATTAGTGCTTGGAAGGGGCTGATAGATGGGATGGAGACTTACGACCTCGCCGATACCCGTCAGACTGCGCGCGGATGACAACGTCAGCTATCGTCAGAACTGAAGGCACTGTGGCACGCCGCGCACCCCATGCCACGCTGCGCTGCCACCACAGTTGTGCGATTGGCTCACCTTCCCGCGGTCGCGTGCATCAACATCCCGCCCGTCTTCTTCCCAAACGTCTCCCTGAACCACCCGCCCGAGTTCTTATCGATCGCGTCCCGGAAGTACGGCTGCCCGCCAAACTTGTACACCCGTTGGGCGATCTTGTAGCCCGCGGCGTAGCCGAGACCGGGGAAGAGGGAGATGAACTTCTGGGGGATGGAGGCGGTGGCGGCGTCCCGGAAGATGATGGTGGTGAGCGAGCTAGAGGAGAGGGAGGTCTTGTTGGACATGAGACGCTTGGCGACAGTGTCCTGTGAGGTGGTTAGTGTGAGTGGGTGGGGTGCTGGCACGGGGCACGGGGACGTCGTGGATACGTACAACAGGGTGGAACACAAGTAGCTCGGCAACACCTGTACTCGGCAATCAGCTGTCTGCCATAGGCTCACGGCATGATGCCCCTCGGGCGAGCTCCCCAGCGAAAAAAGCCACTGACCAGAGGAGCCGGACCCCAAGATCCTCGCGGCACCAGACTCCCTCTTCCCCGTGGACCCGTCAGCAGGAGGGGACATGATCGTATATAGTCTAGTGGGTATCCGTCTAGAGGAGAGTTCAGAGTAGCGCCTGGTATGCAGTGGTAGCTCTGAGAGCTCTCTATCGTTTGTCTTCTGGTGTGTGAACTGGCTCGCTACTCCACTTTACTTTTTTACGTGACGGAAGCAGAGCATCACGTGACCGGACCCCGGCGGGAAGTGCCACACTCGGAGATTCTCGGGGTTAGGCTCCCACGGCCGAGCACGCAGCGACGACGCTCCTGGATGGACGGACGGATGCTTCGTCTGCTCACATTCACCCAAAGACCATCACCGTCACCACCCACCGCTCTCACCACAATGCTCCCCTCCGCCGCTCGCCGCTCGCTCGCAGGCCTCATCCCCCCAAAGATCGCCACCCCCGGCGCCGTCGTCCGTTTCCTCCCCTTCGGTCTCCCTCGCTTCTCGCGCTGACGATCCCCACCAACCTACAGTCCTCCGGCAGCACCTCGGCCCGTACCGCCCAGGTTATTGACTTCTACTCGCGTCTCCCCAAGGGCCCCAAGCCTGCGTCTGAGCGTGTTGGTGGGATCAAGGGGAGGTACTTTGAGGGCAAGAACGCTAGCGGGTGAGTCGGGTATCGAATCGGGGGGGTGGGGTGGATGGGAAGGGCGCAGGCGAGGACGACGGTGACAGTGACACGGGGTGGAGTCGAGGTCGGAAGGGAGGCGGAGTGGATGGCGGAGTGCTTGGCGGAGTGGAGGAGTGGAGGAGTGGAGGAGTAGATAGCGGAATGGATGGCAAAGGGTTGCAGAGGGCTGGAACGGAGACTTGGATGACGCGTGGAATGGTACACTGACAATACGGCGGCTCCCCTTCACAGCAAGCCCATCATTGTCACCCTCGGTGCCCTCTTCCTCCTCGGCTACACCATCGACTACCAGAGTGCGTCTCGCCCGGATATCGCTTTTGATCAACATTTGCTGATGGAACCCTTTCCCCCTCACTTCCCCGTGCCTCTTCCTTTCCACCTCACTCACCATCGGCGCAAACCTCATCCCGTACCACTCCACCTATCACGGTTCCTCGTGACCCCTCCCCCAACCCTCCCACAGTGCACCTCAAGCACCACAAGAACGGTCACCACTAGGCGCCTCCCCGCGTCTGGTATGGTACGCGCGGTGCATGGAAGGGCTAGATGTAGACGGCGGCAGTAGGGGAAGACGAATCCTAAAAGCATGCAAATGTGTGGACGGACGTTTACGTGTTGGAGGGTGCGGTTTTGAGTTTGCTGCAAAATGGGTTTGGGTGACGGTTACAAAAGCATGCTGGGAAGAGGAGGCAGACGCGAGGATTGCATATTTGAGAGTTGGGTGGGAGGATGGGAATGAGGCCGAGTGGGTCGAAGCGGTTGGAAATGGATAGGGAAGACTGGGTCGGGCGCGATGGCCAGCCAGAGCGGTCTTTGGCTTTTTGACGGCTGGGCTTCTACTTCAGGCCAGATAGTCCGGATTCATCGATAAAAGCAGCAAGACGCACCGAACTATGCGAGAGGGCGAGAGGTCCGCTTAAGGGACAGCGAACAGGTGTAGTGCCCTCCATCTAGCTACGCGTTTGAAACCATGTTGTCAAGGCGTGTGCGTATGTCCACAAATACTAATGAGCCATGTGAACTTCGAGTCATGCACGGTTTCCATATCAGTCCTATCAACTGGCATGCCATATCAATCATGCTTTCTGTACAAAATGAACGACCATGGTTATATCACAAAAGCAATATGAGTGCGTGTGTGACGGGGGTGGAGGCGGGGGGGAATATGACAAGCGTGAGGATGCGCGTTGATGCTGGCGGTATTGGTACAAGTATTATTATATGATGCCCCCTTCGGGCAGTCAGAAGTCGGAGATGATAAAGAAGAAAGCAAAACAAAATGAAACCGAACAAAGGGGGGGGGAAGGAAGAGGCGCAACAAAGTGCGCGGAGGTTACTGTAGTACTCGCGCTCATCGCTTGCAACCCCTCTCCCTTCCCTCTCCCTCCTCCACCACCCTCTCCTCGCCTGTAGCCGGATACCGCCGCAATAACGAGTAGCTCACGAGACCCTTTCACAGTGTGATGCGCCGGATGGCCGTCATCCACCGGTCCCGGAGCTCCGCACTATCCGCCGTATACCAGTACGTCGTGCTTGGCTGTTCGGTCCACTCCCATAAGCACCTGCACTTGCATCCCATCTCACAAGCACAATACAGAAAAATTGAGACCCAACTCACAGTCTGCACATAGAAGCCTTTGCTCCCCTTCTCCTGCACCTCCAGCACCCGGTTCGGCACCCCCATCCCTGAAGCACCCGCCGCCGCTCCCAGCGTGCTCCCACTCATGCCACTCACACCACTCACACCACTCACGCCACTCTGGTCCGTCGCGCCAGACGGGCGGACAACGAAGACGCACTCGCCCTTGATACGTAGCAAGGCGGGCGCGCTGCTGGGTCCGGGGGCTGGAGATGTGTTTGGGGAGGGAGAGGAGCCAGCCTGCTGGATCGCCTGGGCAAGCGGGCTGGGGTGTGCTGTAGACGCTCCGGGCTCTGGCGTCTCTCCACGGGGGGTCACGCCCCCCACCCCGACGCCCTGCACCGGCGTCGTGCTCGTTGCAGCCGTGCCCGTCGGGTGATCGTCCTTTACGATGACCAGCCGCGGGAAATCCGTGAGGATAAGCTGGCGGCGTTTGGCGGCCGGGAGAAGGAAGAAAGGGAGGTGGAGCGAGGGGGAGGAGGTGCGCACAAGGATTGGAGAGGTGAAGATGATGGACTCGTTGGCGAGCAGGACGGGCGCCCTTCGCGTTGAGTATGTGGTCAGCTTAGCCTTGCGTCCACGGAGAACAGGGAAGCAAATGAAGCTGTGCGGGACTCACCATTTATCGCCACCGGGAACCCCATTCGAAATCCTCAGACGCATCTCCATACTCCCACGAGTATGCCCCCCCGCCTGGCCCTGGCCCTGTCCCAGCGCCCCACTCCCCAGCATCACGCCATACTCATCACTGCGCACACTCGTCCGGCTTGTTCTATTCGACCTCACCCCATGGCCTGCGCCGCTCACTCCGCTAGTAGCACTTTGCGCACTCCCCGCCCCCCCTCCTCCAATCCGAATCGCCTCCAGCCACCCCGTCAACGCCGATCGATTTCCCCCCGAACTCGAACTCCCTTGACTCCACCCCCTACTCTTCCTCCTATTCTCCGCCCCTCCGTCCCCTGCCCAACCCATGGCGTAAGCAGGGCGCGGCGGGTCAAGCTCTTCCGACAAATCCACTTGAGCATAAGCATCTGCGGGGGTATACACGATTTGGGCGGAGCCGGGGTTATTGACATGGCGGACTGCGTGAGCAGCCGCCTGTGGGTCGAAGTGCGGTCCGCGCTCGCGGGCGCGCTCATCCCCGTTAGCTGCCCCCGCGCCCACATCCGCACCCTCGAGAGGCCCACCGCCCGACGCCGCCGAGCCCTCTGGCAAATCGTCATCCTCCCTATCATATTCGAATCCTCCATCACTCGCCTCATCGTCAAACACACCCCAAATATCCGAGGCAGGGTCAAGCGATGCGAAGGTAGTCACAGGGGGGCGAAGGCCAGTGGCGATGGCAGGAGCCGGGACGGTCCAGATGGTCGCAAAGTCGATGGGGGCGAAGAATGGGTGGAATTTGATTGCTGCGGGGGTGGGGCGTTGGGCTGGCTCGAGATCCTAGTTGCCCGACGCATGTCAGCACACCATTGATCTTCAAACGGCCTGAAGATTACTGGACATACCAAGATCGCGCTAATAAGCTCTTTCGCCTGTTCGTCAAACCCCTCGGGGTACTCCATCTCCCTTTTCAAGATCTTCTGGAACGTGAGGTAATCCGTCGCGCCCCGGAAGGGCGGCTTGCCTACCAAGAACTGGTACAGGATACACCCGAAGGCCCAGATATCCGAGCTACCCCGTGTTCGCCAGTCAGCTTCCTGTATTGATATCAGATGTGCCCGGGGCCAGAGCTCACGCGGTGGAGGCAGCTTCGTTTCGGAGGACTTCGGGGCTGACAAAGTCCGCAGATCCCACAAATGATCTCTTCTTGCTCTCCCCGTCTTGCTGCTCCTCATCCTTGCCAATCAACTTGGCACTGCCGAAATCAGTGATCTTGATGCGCATGTCGTCATCCAGTAAAATACTAGGGGGGGCGATGCCATCAGCAGACGAGATTACTGTCAGGACCAGACGGGCCTCACTTCTCCGGCTTGAGGTCGCGGTGAATAACCCCCTTATCGTGCATGAATTCGATCGTGTCGATCAACTGCGCCGCATAGTATCGTGCCGAGGTGACGTCGAGCGACCCAAATTTACGGATGAACGAAGCGAGCTCGCCGTTGCTCGCTAGGTCCAGCACAAAGTCTACCCCCGCGCTGTCAGCCACGCTTCACACACCCCACCCCTCACGCGGCAGCTGAGCCACGAGTCAACTCACACAAAGAAGTACTATCATTGAAAGTCGAGTGCAGTCGAATCACACCCGGATGCGCCTGACCTCTGGTCCCTCCCCCGCCCCCACCTCCACTAGACTTGACGCTCCTCTCTGAAGGCGCCAGGCTCTGCCTCCTCTTCTTTGGAGTCCTTGCTTCCCGCACCTCCCGGCCGTCCCGGCCGTCCCGGCTGGTATGGTCCGCCGAGCCTGGGGCGAGCAACGGGCTGCTGGTGATCTCGGGTGTTGCGGGGGGTTGCTGCAGGATCGGGGCGATGGTGGGCGGGACTGGCAGTGCCAGCGAGAGCGCTTGTCTGTGCCCATCCGGAGACTCCACGGGGGAGGGCTCCTCCTTAACCGGGGAGGGAGGCCTACTCCTCCTCCCCATCGGCGCACCCCCACCCGCGCTCGGGCTTAAGTCTTCCACCTCGAGCGCCTCCGCCAGCAACTCTGCCTGCTCTGGTACCATCTCTGGAGGCTCTGCCGAGCGAGAAGGCCTGCGGCCCGCGATGGACTTGCCACCCATGACGGGGGAAAGCTGGGTGCTCCCGCTGGAAGCGGTGAGGACAGGGGAGGACGAGCAGCCGC
Source organism: Cryptococcus sp. VH57_BW (assembly GCA_024271845.1). Taxonomy (NCBI): domain Eukaryota; kingdom Fungi; phylum Basidiomycota; class Tremellomycetes; order Tremellales; family Cryptococcaceae; genus Cryptococcus; species Cryptococcus sp. VH57_BW. The sequence continues at coordinate 263,768 of JANBXI010000009.1, forward strand.
TATCCGTCGTCGCTATTGACAGGCGGTCTTTCGCCGTGTCTTTCCTGGCGCCGACAATGCCGGCGCCGTTGGGTTGGCCAGCGGTGGGGTTGGCGCTAGCTGTGGACTTGCGCTTCGCAGCAGAAGTAGGTGCGGCGTACCCGCCGGAAGAGGAGGAAGAGAGTCCGCGCCGGTGACCGCGGGTACTGGAGGGGGCGGTAGTTCTGGGGGTGGAGAGACGTACGAGGGCGTCGCGCTCGATCATTGCGTATTTAACTTTTTTCTCTTGCACCAGGTGGTGTTGATTGATGACTTTGATGGCATATTTCCGCGGGGGACGCGTGGAGGTGGGAGATGTGCTGGAGCTGGCTGTTGCAGCGGTCGCGGCATAGACCTGTGTTACCTCTGGTTAACCAGAAGAAATGAACCAAAAGAGATGAAACTGGAAATTTTCGACGTACAGTGCTGTAGCTCCCTTGCCCGAGCTCCTCGCCCAACACGTAATCCCTGATACTAGGCTTCTTCACCCCCGAGCTCGCACTGGCTATACTAAGCTGGCTCTGCCGCTTCTCCCTCTCCCCTGCATCCAGTGATCCGCTCCTCCTTCCTGCAGCCCAGATCGACCCCCCGTCGACACTCAACGTCCTCGCCTTCCCGCGCAGCGCGACCGTCGGCGCCGTCGGCGAGCTCGGTGTCGTCAAATGCCCCGGCCGACCACGTACAGGCGATGAGGGAGCATTTCCAGCCGACGTGGGGGAGTGGTCATGCCCGTAAGGGTGGAGAGAGTAGAAACTGCTCGACGGGTCGTGCTCGTGAGACAGCTGGTCCTGCGGGTCGAGCGATATGGTCACGCGTAGCGGGACGGGGGATGAGCTATAGATTGCGCTCTCATCCGGTTGGGATGCAAAGGACAGCTGCCCGCGAGGCGTGGTAGGCGACGTGCCCGTTTGGCCCGAGCCATCCTGCGTGCCAGACGGGCGTACTCGCGCCCCCAAGTTGAGAATAGGTGAGGAAGGCGACGAGGTGAGGATAGTCGGCGGCAAGTACTGCCCACCTGGCGTGGGACTAATGCTCACTGCCCCTGTCCGGGGGCCATTCCGCCCCAGCCCGCCGCGTCCGCCGACGCCCAGCCCGGGGCCGGCATACCTCTCGCCCCGTGTACTGGCATACTCTGCACTGCCGTTCGCGGCCACGCCCTCGCTCTCGCTTTGTGCCCTGCTGGGCAGCTGAGACCTGCTTGTGGCAGCGGTGGATGTCTCAATTGGGGGTGGGCGCATGGGAACTGCCTGCACAGAGGCAGTAGAGGAGACGGTGGTGGTGGAGCGAGAGGAGGAGGTGGAAGCGTTGCGCTGGACGGAGGGAGATGCGAGGTGTGTTGGGGGCGAGGTGGGGGGGGAGGATGCGGCGGGGGGTGTGGCTTTTTCGCCTGGGCGAGCGAGAGTGGCTGCCATGTCGGCTGCCCTCTTTTCCTGTGGGGGTGCTTGCTGGCCGAGTATAGTCACAGAGGCGACCTCGATGAGAATATTCCCAGTCAACCCATTTGCATTTGCGTCTCCTGTCGATCGCGGTCGATCCGATTTGTTGATGTGTCCCAGAAGCGGGATCAATTTGCTCCCGCGGGTCCCAAAGTTCGCGAAGAGAACACCACGCAGAAGTTGTAAATGTGCTGAAGACCGTCTATATCTTCATCTTCCCCAGTTCACTCACGCACCGCCCCACAATGTTCGCCCCCCAACGCTTCATCTCGGCCGTCCGGACGTCTACCTCTACGGGCGTCCGCGCACTCCGCGTCTCCCCTACCACTTTCATTGCCCGCTCGTCCTACTCCACTGCCACCTCCTCTGCCCCGCCGTCTACTGCCCCTTCAGCAAGCCCAGAACTCGAGTTCGAAGGCGCAGACGGGCCGATCGACAAGGACTGGTACCATGTGGTTAGGAGCAACAGTGGGGAGCTGCCCGTGTACTCGAGGATGAGGAACGGCACGCAGGTTCTTACTATTGTCCGAAAAGTCGAGGTCTGTCTGCAATGGTCGCTTTTCGTCTGAATGCCTGCTGACCCGCCATCTGATACACAGGGGAACGTCAATGTGAGCTCTCACTGCACAACATACAAACTAATAGTCATAGGCTGACACGCTACCCCCCTCAGGCGCTCCAAAGCCAGCTGAACGACTGGTTCGCACAATCCCATCTCGATCCCTTCACCGCGCCTCCCAGAGCCACCATCCGCCCCACAAATAAGCACCTGCAGATCAAGGGGCACTGGGTCCCAGACGTCAAGGCATGGCTGGAGGAGCGGGGGTTCTAGATTGTGCGATATCTGGGGGATGGGGCATAATGTATAGCATTGCATCACATGGACCGTGTAGGGTGCGAGTGTGATATTTCGCTCGAGAAAAGGTGGCCCGGTCCGGCCATCTCATGATACTAACACCTGCAAATCCACTTCTCACCAACTTGTGTCTACACGGCCCGTACTTCATGGTCCACATACAAAATACATCCCGCTCTCCATTCACATAATGCCAGCGGCTGTCACGATCGACTTTATGATGAGGCCGCACTCCTCTCGGTCTTTGGCGAACAAGGCGGCCATGTCGCATCGGTCGGTGGCACAGTTGGTATCGTGTGTGATCAGGTCTGGGCGTTTAGGTGTAGGTCTCGGGGGAAGGGGTGTTGCATTAGTGATTAGAATTAGTATAGCAATGCGTTAATGATTAGAAAAAACCATTAGTGATTAGAGATTCGGGACTATCGGCAACAAACTCCGGGGTCTATCTGACGCCAAGCAGGAACCCCGCAGGCAGGCACCAGAAGCGTAGAAGCGTGGAGGCATTGGGTCTTCCCATCCTCGCCTTCACATCTCTATTCCGCTACGGCACTCTCACCCCGCATCCCAGACGATGCCCCTCCATCTCCCCCGCCTCGGCCGCCACAGCGACAGCCACAAGGACTCAGGCAAGGCCAAGGTCGAGACTCCGGCCTACATCCCCCGCGACCCATCCCCCGCCGCCGAGCATGCCCGCCGCCCGCAGCCACCCCGCTCTACGTCGCCACTCCCTCGCCCAATCTCATTCGCCGATAACCGCTCGTCCTCTATTGCTTCGGGCGGCAGCAGCGACGTCAACGGCGGCAACAACAGCAGCAACATCCAAGGAATCTTGCTCAACCCCGCAAGCCCCCCCCTCTCCAACTGGTCCAGCTCCATGAGCGAGTCCACCAACCCCCTTGCCTCTGGCTCCGGCCCGGGATCTCCCTTCCTCCATGTGCACCGCCGGATGGCGTCGCTGGCGTTCGACAGGACAGAGACTATCGAGAGCCGGCTGTCGCTTGATGGTGACGGGGAGGTGGACACGGACCGAGAGCATGAGCTATCGTCCACGTCGACGCCCGGGACCTCGGTCTCGTCGTCCGTCTCACAGTTCTGCCCGTTACCGGCGTCATCGAGCAGGCAGCGTCTTCCGTTCTTCATGATGACGATATCATCGACATCGACGCTCTCGTTCGTCGCGCTTCCTCTGGGAATGAGGCCTATCGTGCTCGACTCGGTGAGCAGGGCGTGGAAGAGGGGCGTGAGCAAGATCCAGGAGGTGGATTATCAATCAGAGCTGAAGAGGAGGCATAAGGAGAAGGGCGCCGAAGGCGGAGTGTGGGAGGTGACGCTCAAGGGGGATGCATGGATGCCCACGAGCTCGGAGCAGGTCTCGTGAGTGTCTATCGGAGGCTGCCTGTTTCTATTGGGTTTTCCATTGGTTCGAGTCAATGTGGCTGATCAGCAGGTGACACAGCTCCAAGAGGATCATCATTAACTTGTTAACGGACTTTGCGAGAGAAGGCTACGACTTGACCTCCTCCTTCCGGACCTCTGCCAAAGGTTCGTCCGCGTCTTACCCGAGAACTGAAAGCTCGACCTGCTGAACCGTCACTAACCCCCATACCCCCGCAGACTCGGGTAAAGACACCCTCATGTTCCTCCGCTCCCCGGACCCCCCTGACCCGGACCCGGTCTTCTTCGCCGTCGCGTTCCACTCAGACGACCGGATTTGGATCATCGACGCCGAGGCAGATGTGGGCGAGGTTCTCGAGGAGGGGATCAAGAGCTGGTGGATCGATGGCGTGAGGGACGCAAGGACGAGGGAGAGGCATTGCCGGGAGCTGAGGTTGCGGGGGGCGCCTTGTGAGTCGGCTTCTTGTCATTCTCCAGCCACCGGCGCTTAACAAGGGATAAACGACCGCACGCAGGGACGGCCCACACGACGACAGCGCTCATCTCGGCGCGCTGCATCCATCTCACCATCATGAGGATCATCACGCACTCTAAAATGGGCTATGATTTCGTCGGCAGCGTTGAGATGGCCGACAAGGAAGAGGGAGAGATGCCGGTCACGTTCTATAAGCGGAGGTGGGGGAAGTCGACACGGGCGGTGTGGAGCGTGCACGATCACGAGGGAGAGATAGAGCCAGGCAAGGGGTCAGTGGATGTCAGTGCGCAGGAGAGCTGAGCGAGCTCAAATTGATGTCCGTAGGGGATGGACAGACGGCATCTGGGGAGGTAGATCTGCAGCTATGATGTTAGACACAGTCTCGTAGATCGATCCGTGGCGTGGAAGAATGTATCGGACTGTTACTTTCATCAGCCACGCTGCATGCAACAGAAAGAACAGCTACAAACCCTTTGGCCAAGGGCGTATCGTCAGAAACCGCAGAAAATATGAAAGACCATGAAAACTAGTGGAGTACGTAGAGTATCCAGTGATTGGTGTCAAGCAGCGTTGAGCCGCTGTCGTCTCCTTTTGAGGTTGTTTCTGGGCTAGTTAGAGGGTCAAAAGCCTGTACGAAAAATAAAAGATGAAGCTGTGAGAGGGAAGAGGACAAGCTAACTAAAGAAGATAAAAAAAAGCCGAGCTATAGCGATACAGTTGTTACACCCCTAAACTCTAAACCAACAACGCCACTCATATTGTCCGCCCCCCGCCAACTGCGATACATCTACTCTGGAGTTCGCCTCGAGAACGACGCCTCGAACGGATCCCCCCCCTCCCCTCGCCGATTCTCAAATCCAGACTCCCGCTCATTCAGCGTCGGTGTCTTCTCATCCTCGCCACTAATCTCCGGCACAGACGACTGCAGCCCCCCAAGCTTGCTCGTCACCTCGGTGCTCGGCCGGCGCATCTCGATCGTCGGCATTGGTGGCGGCGCGTGGAGATCCTTGGGTGTGATCTCCTGCGGGGGCGGGGGGGAAGACGACGAGGCAGGCGTGGAGGTGGCGATGGTGGACAGGTTGGACGGGATGGACGACCATGGGCCAGAGAGGTTGTTGGATGAGGACGAAGTGGACTCGCCTGACGCAGCAGAGCTAGAGCGAGACCGCGAGCCCGAGTCGATTGCGGACGCGGCGGCAGCTGCTGCCCGGCCTTGCCCTTGCCCCGTGGGCATCGTGGGGCTGGGAGAGAGGTCGCCGGGCGTCGCAGCCCTGTCCGGGGCTTTCTCCGGCTCCACCTCGTGAGGCACGCCTTTGCCCTTCTCTATACTGCTCAAGTCGACCTTGCGCACTGTATCGCGTACGTCCACGGCTTCGTCTTGCGCCAACCTCGTGCTGAGATGCCGGATCATCTCCGGGATTCCCAGTGCGACGTCTGCGTAGTACGCACCCACGACGAACAGGTCCGCGACAATCTGCGCGAGGGCGAGACGGATGTCGACGACGTCCTGTGCGAGGCGGGGGAGGACGGGGAGGAAGAATTCCTCAAAGGCGTTGCGGTTGGGAGGGGGCTTGGCGAATTCGCGTAGGCACCGCACAAAGGTAAGGCGCTGTTTAAAGGAGGGGGAAGAGCCGAGGTCGAGGAGGATGGAGCGGAAGAGGTGAGCAATGGTGGTATCACCGTCGCCTAGGACTTCGTACGCCCTCGGGATCTACCACGACGTGTCAGCGGGTTTCCCGCCTACAATCAATCAGTCACGACTCACACCGTGGGTCGCTGCATCCCTCACTGCGGCAAACGGGTCCAACAACGCATCCCTCATCATCTCCAATACCTCCTCTATCCCATCCCACCCCTGGAACGTCTTCAGGAAACTAGGGATGTGCAGCGCCAGCTTCTCCCTCGTCCTCCACCCGCCCAGCGTCCCCTCCTTCCACGCCACCGCCAAGTTCCGGAACAGCTCCCACCCGTACGTAGTCGGCATCGACGCGACAATCACGTCGACATGCTCAAATACGCGCTCGCGGATGTCCTCGGACTCATCCAGCAGGCGGGCGTATACGGGGAGAAGATCTTCGACCACCTGGTCCGGGTCTAAGATCTTGGCGAGCTCGTGGAGCATGGAGGCGGTGGTGCGCAGGACTTTGTCGCCGGCGCGGGCTTGGAGACGGCGGAAAAGGTCGCGGATCTCGTGCCATCGCTCAGGGCCCAGGGTCAAGCAGACACCGGGGAACTGCAGGTCGTCAGGAGCCGTCACTAGATCTACAAACTGAGTCAACTCACGTTGAAGATGGCGACTTCGTCCCATTCCGAGTCGCTCGCCCCCTCCGGCACCTCGCTGTCGTCCACGTAGATGGCCAGCAGCTCCGCTGGCGGACCCGTCGGGTGCTCGTGGAAGATGTAGATCACCTCCCCGAGCATCTCGAGCGCCGCGCACCTCACGTCTTCCGTGCACCCCGTCAGCGTCTGCATGGCCTTGACGGCAAACGCGCGCTGGTACTCGGGCGACTCGATGCGCCTGCACAGGGCGGGGACAGACACACAAGCAGACTGCTTGACGTGATCGTTCACGTCCTCGCAGAACACCTCGAAGAGCGGGATCTATCGCTGCGGTTAGCTCATGCTCACGCCCACGCTCGCGATACCCCACGGAAACTCACCATGCGGTAGACCTGCTCGACCGGGACCATCTTGGCGAGGTAGCTCATGGCCACCGCCGCCTCCGCCCTGACCGGCACATCCCCATCGCCCGAGGCCAGCACCTCCTCCACGAACCCAAAGTCCACGACCTCATCGCTGCCGTAGAACTCGCACACCGAGCCGATGAGGTTGACACTCGTTGCCCGGCCGGCCGTCGCCTCCTGGACCAGCTGCGCCTGGAATGCCTCGTGATCCCGCACCTCGTCCTCACTTTCGGCCTCATCAAACAGCATATCAGGCATCTCGGTCGAGAGCTCGCCCATGCCGATGATGATGTTTTGCAAGAGCTCGTTCTCTACGAGTTGCTTGCACTCGGCCGAGAAGGGCCGGAGGTCGTGCTGGTGAGGGCCGTTCTGCGTCTGGAACGCGCGGCGCTCGTCAGGCTCGGGCTGGTCCACGTTAGGCCCCCACGCCTCTAGTGTCAGCTCGCCGTGCCCCCGCAGCCGGCCGAGCACAGCGACGACCCCGTTCCGCACGCACTCGGATATCTGCGGGTTCTGGTTAAGTAGCAGAGACCCGATCAGCGGCGTGAAGAAGCCGACCGCCAGCGCGGGGCGATCCACGAGGATGCCCTGGTCCTTGACCAGCCCGGCCGCGACATCCTCAGTGTCGTCCGTGTGCGGCTTGATGAGCATGTTAGAGCTGTACGCCGTGTCCTCCGAGGCGGACGAACTGGGCGTGCCGACCAGCGAGTCGTCATTGGCCGGCACGTTGCTCGACCCCTGGCGCGTGCGGCTCGACCCCAAGCTCGACGGCCCCGCGGTGCTGGTTGAGCTCCACGACTGCTGTCGGTTGGGGAAGCCGGTCCACTCTGCACACTCGGCCGAAGACGGTTTCGGCTCGACCAGCACGCTCGCCGACCTGACCGTGACCGCCTCGTGCCGCCGGTCCGTCTGCACCTTGTCGTCGTCCCCCTCCTCCATCGGCATTGGCGATACCGCCCTCAACAGTCCCGCGTGCGGATCCGCATACGGCACCCCCTCCATCTCGTCCGCCCATTCCTGCTCCACCGCATAGCCGGCTCCCTCCCTCTGCCCTTCCTCGCCCGCCTCCGCCTCCTCCGCCTGCAGCTTGCACGTCGAGTAGAAGTACCACAGTATCCTATGGAGCTCCTCCGCGAACGCCTCCTTGACCGACTCGTCGTCGTCGAGCGAGAACCCGCTCAACAGCGGGAGCACATACTCGACCGACTCGCACGGGTCGACGTCGTGCAGTAGGTCGCCTAGCACGCGCGCGACGTACGCCCGGTGGAACGGGTACTCGCTCTTGCTGAGCAAGAAAATGCGCTCGAGCGTGTTCAGCCCCTCGTCGTCGAACGTGACGTCCATCTGCTGCATGTCCTCCATGGAAGGGAGAACATCACCGTCGTCGATGAGTGTGACGCCGCCGCCATGCTCGCCGCCGTCTTCATACTGGTGGCCAAAGTAGTCAGCTGGCCAGGACGCTTGGGCGTCTTCCGGCTCGACCGGCGTGTCCTCGAGAGGCTCGACAGAGTCCTGCACCTCGCCCATGCCCACACCCGGTTCCCTTTCTTCGGTCTCCGTACCCTGCTCTTCCGCCACTTCCGCCTCGGCCTCGGCCTCCGCCTCCGCCTCTGCCTGCTCTACCTTATACTGCTCCAGCAGCGCCGTCATAGGCGTCACGGAGGACCCCACGAGGGGCGACCCCTTCGGGCTCTTCCTCGCCCTCGCTTGCTCCCCTTCCCCACCAGCGCCCGGCGACGTCAACTCTCCCACTACCTCGCTGCGGTTCGGCGACTTATCGAGCACCGCTGTTATGCTGAGCGTCCTGTGCAACCCAGGTTGTGATGCGCGGGCCTGAGACTTCTCATCAAAGTCCGAGATCGCGCGCCGGAGCACCGTCGGGCGGGCTAAAGGCGTGAAGAGCGGGGGTGAGGGCGCACGGGCCTCGGGGGCGATAGTTTTGGAGAGAGCGGGGTGCGGGAAGGTAGGAAGGGGGTCAGAGTTGGCTTGGGTGACGGGCGGGGGGAGAGTGATGGGCGGGAAAGCGGACATGGTCTCGTGGATTGTGGGCTGCGCTCTCTGGCTGTCCAGCAGAGGGGAGTTCCGCGGGGAAGGACGGGGGGATGCGCGAGGAGATGCGTGAGGGGACGGGTTATATATCACGCCTGCGGCGCCGATCCCGGCGAGCGGGGACGACGCACGAACGGCGTGCCCCTCTGACAGTTCTAGCGCGAACGGCTGCGACCCTCTCACGGACGACATGCTCTGCCCCCTCGGCCGAGTCCTCGCGAGCGCTGAGAGCGGTGGAGATGCCCCCGGGTTGGTCAAGCGTATCGGGGGCGCAGACGATGGGGGAATCTGGGATGCCTTTGCAAAACGGCTGAGCGTGGGCGGCGGGCTGGTAGGGCGGGTGGAGGCGTCGACAGGGACAGGGGGTGGTATGTTGGCCGCTGCTTTCCGCGGGCTGCGCGGCGGGCTGAGCGTCGGTGAGCCTCGACTCAGCTTGTCAAATGCAAGCCGCCCCTGGGGACTTTGCTGAGAGGAGGAACTCGACAGCGAGCGGTTATGCCTGTTGCTTGCGTTGATGGAGATGGGCGCAGCAGCAGTAGGGGAATGGGATAGTGAAAACGTGTCGGCCGTGATGGACTGCCGCCGTCCGCTTGGAAACATCTCGTCGCGGAGGGGTGGATGTGGTACTTCATGGCTCGGCGAGAATCGGAAGGCGCCTGCCGGCCCGGGGGACTGGCTTGATCCTCTGTTTGGGGACGCGGGATCGTACGGATCCGAGCTCGGCGAGGGGGGTTTACGCACGAGGCTCGACGACGACGACGACTGGGTAGAGATGATAGCGGGGGAGAAGGAAGGCGTGACGAAGGGGGATACGGGCGCCATGATAGGAAACCGCGAAGGGCCGGGATCGAACCTGTCGGGTGGCCGGTGATTCGACCCTGGCATAGGCCACTGTTATGTCATCAGCACATTTTTCATGGGTCAGTCGTGGACGGGCACATACCACACTGTCCCAAGCATGCTCGCTGGGCGAGTCCACCACATCGTCAAGCACAGCCGGCACCTCACTGCTCGGCCCAGGCTCGTCAAAGTCGCCCTCGACAATCTCATCAAACACCGGCTCCATGTGCGGCGTTGGTTGAATCGTGTTCGACCCCGCCTGCGCCTGGCTTTGGGAGCTCGCCCTGCTACGGGCGTTGTTTGGCGTGGATGTCGCCGTCGAATTCGCGGAACTCTCCGACAGCAGCCTCTCACGCATCTCGACGAGGTGTTCGCCGCCCTCGGACTGAGTGGACGCGGTCGAGACTCCTGATCCGGGGGTCAGAACGCTCTCTGTCGAAAGGCGGTAGATCGAGGGCAGGCCCGGGCGAGAAGGGGCGAGTTCGAGGGGCAAACTAAAGGTCTGCCCGGTGAACCTGGGAGGGTCGCTCGTAGAGTAGGAGGGGGGGGTGACGCTGTAGGTGGGGGGATCCTGAGGGTAGTCGGCGGGAGGGTTGAAATCGGGAGGAGGGAGCGGCGGGGAAAAATGAGGACTGTCAAGATCGTCCGACCCTATAGACGATGACGGCGCTGGGGGGGGGATGGGGAGAGGAACACGACGTCAGCGCTACGAGTGATGACGAGTTTCCACGAGAGGAAGCAGATGGCTGCAGCGACGGTATGCTTCCACCGACAGCCCCTTGACGTTCCCATTCCAATCAGCAATATGGTGGCGCACGGATGTACCGCCTACCACAGCCACAGTGAATGGCCATGGGGTGTGTACGAGCATGCTAGAGAGGAATATGTACTCGGGACGATCTCCCGGTCAGGAGGACCGCACTCACCTGTCGAGCTTGGCCGACTGTGACCGACATCCCTGCTCGCCTCCCCCGCCTCTTCTCTCGGCTGAGTCATCTCCGCAGAACGGTCTCAGTGACGGGACGGATCACAGGTGGGTGGGGGTTGTAGCAGCGTTTGTGAGGGCCGGCATGGGATAAAGCAGGGTGTGGATGTATGCTGGGAAGGGGAGACGGGATGGATGTATGATGCGGCGGGAGAGGGAGAGGTATGCGACGGATGAACCTTCCGTTTCGGGTCAATTGCCGCCGGAGTGGAGCCACCGTACGCAGGGGTATGAGGGCGAGGCGAGTCGGGAGTCGGGTGGCGCCGTGGTAGAGGGGGCAGGGGAGGGAGGGTGGGGCATGAATGGGGGGCCGGGAGGAATACGATCTGGCAGGTGGGAGAAGGATGGCATGGGATGCATGACGAGAGCAAGTGCTAATTGTCTGCTGGCTGCTGGGCCAGGCGGCCCTATTATCCCCGCAGTGTGGCACTCGCCCCGCCGCCATTCTGCCCCGACGGCGGGGGACGCATGCATGCACCCAGTCTCGCGGGGTATGCATGGTGTGCCCAGCAGCCTGTCCGGGCGCACGAGGTGCATAGCCTGGCCTGAGCTCTCCGCCTCTGCGTCTGTCGTCCAGGCCGTGGTCTCCCCGCCAGCAACTTTACTCATTCAGACTCCAGTACACAACTGCGCTTGTTTTGACCACCCACCCCATGCATCCCTCGTCATTCAGTTCTGTCTTCTTCCACACACCATCATTACACCCCCCTTCTCTGCCATCTCCGGTCCCGCTGGGCCACTGCATATACCCCCACCCACTCTCACACCCCCCTACCCCCCGCCGCCCCATTCAACCTCCGCCTCTGCACGCCTCCCCGGCGCCCGCACCGCCCGTCGTCATCGATCGTCCAACGGAAGAGCACACACGTCTGTCCGCCGCACCCACTCGGCCCACTCCCTTGCAGTGGTCACACAGAGTGCTGTTCTCCGATTCCGCGGCCCCATGCTCTAGAATCCCCACCAACTCGCCCACCGCAGCCCCACCAGCTGCGCAGCCCACCGTCCGTCCCGCCTTCCCCGCCGCGCTCCCGCAGCCCAAGCCACCCCCACCCACTTTGCCGCTAGCCATATGACCACCCAACCCCATGACACGATCGCCGTAGCATCCTCCAGCCGTGCGCCGCCCCCACCCCCACTCACGCTCACGCCGCCAGACTCTGCGGCGTCGCGGGGGAGGAGCTCGAGCTGGCGGCGCAGAGATGCCGGCAGTAATGAGAGCGGGTCGGTGAGGGTGGCTAGCTCGAATGGCGGGAGCGAGCGCGCAAAGAGTCCGAGGTCAGAGAGCCAGCTTAGGACGGGCTCGACTGTGAGGAGAGTGAGGACTATCCCTCGTGAGTCTGCAGCGCGTCGATATCTGACGAAACCTGATGACTGACGCTATTACCCCAATCAAAATGTAGCATCAGCATTCCTTGACCCACCCACACCTCCTTGCCCGGACCATAGCCCTCTTCCCGCCCAAGACCCACCAGCCGCTAGCCCCGGCACCGGTGGTGATACCGCCAAGTCGCGCAAAGCCTACGTCAGCTACTCTACCTCTGAGGAGTCCGAGGACGAGGAGGTGCCGCCGTGGTGGACATTCACCCAGCGCGGCATGGCGCGGCTGCGTCAGCGGAACATGGGCGGCGGGAAGGGCAAGGAGACAGAAAAGGAGAAGGACAGGGATACGGAGTGGGTGACGGAGGCCGAGTCTGGTCGGGAGAGCGGGAGAGATCACCACATGGAGTCCGGGAAGAGCAAGGAGAAGCGCACCAGTTATTTCAGCACCTCGAAGAGCCCCCGGGACAACAACGCCACCCCCTCCTTCTCGCGCAGGCAATCCGACGACTCCCCCTCGATAGCCCCCCCACCTCCGTCCTTGCCGAATAACCAGCGTCCCCGGTTCAGCACGCGGTCCTCCTCCTCCCGCCTTTCCAGCACGCTCTTCCGCCGTTCGTCGTACAGGGCTGACTCTTCCCACGAGCCGGCTCCCGCTGCCCTCCACCGCACGAACTCGGCCTCCGCGCGTCCGATTTCGGTGTCCGAGTCACACAAGGACCCCGCCAGCCCTGGGCTCACCACCCTCGTAGACCAGCAGAGCACCCGCCTGCCCTCCGACGACCTCCCTGCGGCATCGCGCTCGCTCGATGTCTCGTCGTCGCACCGCCAGCCCCGCGCGCAGCTCACCGCGCCGGTATTCCCGCGCTTCTTCCGGTCATCGCGCGAATCAGCGGATGAGGGCCCAGACCTCACAGACGGGGAGAATGGTTCCCCCGTACAGAGGAAGAAACCCAAGTTGTACTCGGGCAACCCGTCCATCGTCGCGTCGGTGCACCAGTCGCCTACCCCGCCTCACCGCCAGTCCACATCGAGCCCTACACCGATGAGCAGTACCCTACGTAACGACGACGCCCCAACTCCTGAGGACGGGAGTATCCCCGCTGTTTCGAAGATGAAGCGCAAAGGGTCACACCGCCTGAGAATCAATCTACCGCCGCCTTTCACGCAACATTTTGGGCATGGGTGGCCACATGCAGGCAGTTGGCAGGACGCGCTGTATGGGCACTCAGAGGAGCCATGGATCAATTTGAACGCCCAGGATACAAAGGGGAGTAGGGACGGGAGTGGTGCTAGCGGTGGCGGTGGCGCGGGCAATGCGAACGGCAGTAATGGCCGAAAGGGCCCACGCTCCCGCATGCGCAAAACCTCCTCCCGCGGGGCCGAAGCCCTCCGCGCGCTCGGCGGCCAGCCGAGCCCGGCGCATGAAGCCGACGTTGAGTCCTCTGGCGAGATGCCCGGGCGGGCGAAGAAGCCCCAAGGCGAGCGCGAGAAGGATGAAGCCAAGAAACGCTCGAAGCGGAACAAGCGGTTCCAGGCGTTAGCCCCGCCGACGCCTAGCGGGCTTGGGTTTACGCCACGGGCGCATGAGGATGGGTATCCGTGGTCTGCTGGTGGAGCACAGGAGGCGGCGGGGGCGGCTAGGGCAGATGGGGGAGAGGGGCAAGGAGGTGCGGCAGGGTTAGGGATACCGTCGGCGATGCTGAATCTGCCGCCTGCGCTGAGAAAAGCTGAGGCTGGCGGCGGGGGCGAGGTTGGGAGGAGCGCGGATCTTCAGGCGGAGATGCTGGCACGGATGGACACGCGGGCGACGACGATGAACACGGACGGCTCAGAGAGTACGCGGCGGGAGAATGGGTGGAGGCTGTTTTGGCGGTCGGACACGACGAATGAAAAGAGGAAAGATATGTGGACGCACTGGAGGAAGAGGTACAGGCGGATCCTGTTCCTTGATGCGAGGGTGACTATTTGGATCAGGCTGGCCAACTTGGCTGTGGTGGTGGTTGCTCTCGGTGAGTTGACGTAGGGTCGAAGACCTGTGAGCTTGCAACTGACAGCCGTCCGCAGGCCTGGCCGTGACGATCCGCCTCAACCTCATCAGCCTGCACCTCCCCGGCGTCCTTGGCTCTTCCACCACCCTCATCATCTCCTACTCAAGCCTCACCATCGTTCACGTCCTCACCGCCATCTACCGCGAGTACTTTGGTCGGCCCATCGGCCTCTGGGGGCTACGCTCCAAGATGCTCTGGGTATGCCTTGACCTCCTGTTTGTCGCACTCTGGTCGTCCGCCATGAGCCTCGCAATCAACGACCTCCTCGCTACGCCCCTGGACTGCACCTCGGACTCTGCATGGTGGCGCAGCGGTCTCGCGGAGGAGTACGACGAGCTACTCGGCGAGCTTGCCGAAACCACAACCACCTCTGCCTTGGGCGCGGAGTCGTCCGCGGCGTCTTCCGTGGCGAGGGGAGTGACGAGCGTGGCGGCCATAATGCACTCGATGGGTCTCACCCTCCCGGACAGCGTGATCAATGATCAGCGCACGCACAAGGTGTGCACGCGCCAGGAGGGGTGCATCGCGCTGAGTTTGCTAGCGCTTCTGCTGTATGGGGGGAACATGGTGTTGAGTCTGTTCAGAATCTTTGAGACGGTCAGGAGGACAGCGCAGGTGAATAAGGTCACGGCGGGGCCGGGGATTGTGTAGACGGTTGGGGGCGGGGATCAATATGGGGAGAGGGAAGACATCATGTGGAGCATTTACACTATATTACATGGGGGGATATACACTACTCACTACATTATATGGGGGAATACGCCGTTTGGCATCTAATAGATAAAACACGTACACAAGTTCATATACACGCGCAGAACCCGAGCATCGCATACAGCATGTTGTCCGAGTTACACGAGAAGAATAATCATGCAGCTGGACTCTACGCATACCTTTCTGTGTAAGAGTCCCATCCCCAGTTGCGTTACATGTATGTTACATATACTAGTATATGATCGCCCGATCCCTTCTTGCCCCCACACCCACTCCCACCTCCACTCCCCCGTACCCCGAACTGCAACCCCCAAAAAATAAGGAGAAGAAAGACTACTGATACTCTCGTCCAGCGAGCTTAATCTAATGAGGATGAGGATACAAATCGCCGTACGACGGCGGAAGATGGACTTCGTCTGCTACTGCCCCGGCATCCCTGTGCCGTACAATCGTCATTTCCCTCCCCAACCCCCCCTGCCCCCTCTCGGTCACCCCCTCCACGCTACCAGTACCCCCGATCCCAACCCCGACCCCGCCCCCCGCACCAGCCCCTGGAGCAAACAAAGTCTCGTCCTCCGTCCGCCACGACCTATCAGACATCACAGATAGTGAGGAGCCCTGCCCCCCACGAGGCGGGTCAGCGAACGGCGACACAAGGTTGCGCACAAACCCGCCGCCGCTCGCCGCCGTCCCTGGCTCACTCCCCGAGCTCATCGCCGCATAGCCCCAACCGCCACTGCTGCTCCCTCCACCTGTCGCTGTACCCAGGCCACTCCACGTGCCCTCCGCCGACCCGGGGCCGAGCGCTGACTTTGTATCAACCCCGAGCCGGGGGCGCGTGAGGGAGAGTGCGGTACCGGTGCTCTGTGAGGGGGGCACGTACGTCCCTAGATCGCGCTCCGAGTATTCGGAGTTAACGCCCTCCGAGTAGGTAGAGAGGGTGCGCGCGTAGGACGAGCCGTCCTGCGCGAGCATGTCGAACTCGGAGTTGTCGGTGTACTCTGACGCGGGGCGCCACGAGAGCGAGCGCGTGGGTAGGAGCGCGAGGTGCGACTGCTGCCGGTGTGGGGAGGCCGAGGTGGGCGAGGGGTCCAGGAAAGGAGAGGCCGAGTGGGACTGGGAGCGCGAGGGAGGGTAGTACGCGATATGGTTGTGCGAGTGCGCGAGAGAGTGTGTGTTGGTGGGGGAGATGGTGGCAATAGGAGGCGGGCTGGGGAGGACGACCCCCTGGAGATCGGCCTGCGACATCCGGGGCAGGCCTCGCGAGGCAAATCCCGCATTGTGCGAGAGCGCGGATGAGTCCAGCACCTCAAGAGACCTGCCCCCTTGCCCTTGCCTCCCGCCCGCCTTGCCCTCAAACGTATAGTCCTCCCCGGGTATCTTGTTGAGCCGCCTCCGTCTCCGCTTGTACCAGACACAGCTGAGAAGCGCGCCCACAACGGCCAGCGTGGACACACACGCGATCGCTATCAAGGCAGGCAACGTCAGATGACCCGAGCGACTGGACCCGCCACTGTCTGACAGAGTCGAGTTGCCGCTCGAGCCACCGTCGACGACGCTAGACGAAGAGATGTACGCGTAGGGGTAGGAGGAGGACGACGCGGACGACGCGTGGTGGTTGGAGGACGACGCGGCGTAGGAGGGGCGCGGGGAGGCGGCCGCGCTGCTGGCGCTCACGTAGGTCGCAGAGCTGGTAGTAGTGATGCCTTTTTTGGATGCAGCAGTGGATGTTTGGGAGACGGAAGAGGGGTGGATAGAGGTAGAGGATGATCGGATAGTGACAGGGTGGTAGGTGGAAGAGCTCGCAGTCGAGCGACGGGCGCTGCTGCTCGCGGTAGAAGTACTCGCGATGAAGTTGCCGTTAGAGTCGACATACTCCCTGGTGATGGAGGTGCTGGCGGAGGGGACGGGTAGAGAGGAGATCAGGCCAGGCATGGCTGAGCTTGGGGAGGGATGTGAAGAGCGACGCGTAGATGATGGGAGTTTGGGATGAGGTAGAACCTGCTACTGCGTGCGTGCTTGGGTGTGTGATGTGTATTGGTGGGTAGAGGGGCAGATGAGGAAGGCGAGTCGCAATATGTCGCCGTGAATGGGGCGGGTGGGCTGTGGGGAGGGCGTGATGCTAGAGGATATGTGGGAGGGGAGGAGACAGACGCAGCGAAACGAGGGGGATGCTGCGGGCTGGCTGAAGTAAGACGACGAAGAGCGAGAGCCAAGCCCAAGACGATTGCATTAATTACAGAAGCTTCGGACCTCCAAACAATGCACCCTGTAATTCTCAGTCCCGTCCCTGGCGCCCTTAACCGCGCTCCACCCACCCACGCTCAACTCGGGGATAGAAGTCATTATTACTCATGCATGATGTCGTGCGCTGCGGGATATGACACAAACGAGAATGATATGGGGGTGCTCCTACTCCTGCTCAAGGCCCAGACCATGACTGTCTATACTAATACTATATCACAGGAACAATCGCCGAAACGAAAGGACACCCCCCCCTCCCCCCCATCGCCCACTCTGGCGCACACTAAATCCACAACTGCTCGCGGCTGGGTTCCCACAACACCAGCCTCTCTTCCTCCATAGCCACAGCCTCGGTCGGTGGCATGACGCTACCGGCCGGGCCCGTCCACTCCCTCCTAGCGTGATTCCTCTTTTGAATGTACTCGAGCACGTCGACGAGCTCCATTCGGTCAATCACGGAGTCGAGCTTCTCCATGATACGCCGCTAAAGATCGGGGGCCATGGTCAACGTGTGATGTGCAGGCAGGAAGACACTTGGGATGTTGAAGCACTGTACTCACCTGAGAGATGCCTGGCCTGGCCAGCATGAGCTGCAACACGACGTTGACCGATTTGTTCCATTCAACCGGGTTAAGCTCTCCGAAGATGTCCGTCCACATCCTCGGGTGCGATGGCCTAGCCGCCTTTCCCACAGTCTTCTGCCCCTTTGGACGAGTCCGGATCGCCCAGGACTCCCAGAACTCGCACGAGACAAGGCGAGCGGTGTCATAGCCAGCCCAGAAGACGCGGGGGGGCTGTTCCGATGCGAGAGCTGCGAGGACGGAGACGAGGCGATCGGCGCTAAGATGCAAGGTAGACGCGAGGCCCCGCTTGGTGATCCCCTCGCTGCCAGCGGTTGACACAGCAGAGACCACTCTGGTTACTGTCTCTGGGAGGGGCGGCGTGGAGAAGTCGGGGAGTGCCCAGGGGGCGACCGGCTTGCAAGAGTGCAGGTCGGGAGGTGACACGACAGTCCCGACTTTGGAGGGCGCGGTACGGTGAACCTTGAGGTCGAATTCGTAGTGCCAGTCATCTATCACACCAGTCATGTCAGTTCTGCGACTTGTAGATATTTGAACAAGATCATAAGTCAGCTCACTAAGCTTCCTCGTGTTGTGGTGCATGATCTTGCGCGTCGGGAACAGATCAGCGGTGATCGTAAAATCAACCTATATCAGACCGTTAGACCCAGGCATCCCATCTGCGCACCATCCCAACTCACATCGTCGTTCGAGATCATGTTCATCAATCCCGCCAACTCCCCCGGTTTTCCTATCAGAGGCCACACCATCTCATCCGCCCCTTCCCTCTCAACCTTCTCAAACCTGCTCTGGAGCGCCTCGGCATCGGCACAGAAGTTCTCTGGCATCGGCCCGTTGGCAAGCTGCTTCCACCTGTCACACCACCCATTGTCAGCTACTCTGGACCTGGTATAAACATAGACATTACTCACTGTTGTGTGAACCCATAGTTTCGGCCTGCATTCTTCCCGGTCCATCCCAGCTTCTTTATTACACCCTGGCGCGTCATGTCTTCTATAACCCTGGCGTGAAGGTCCTCCGGCCACGGTGATATGAGACGCAGGCCGCATGCAGCGTCGTACGTAGCTGCTGGGCTTGCCGTGACCAGCTGCACCCTTCGTGTTAGTCTGTCTGAGCATCACCATCTATCCCACATAGTACCCACCTTCAGAGCTGCGCGCAACATGCCCACACTCCTGCCCGACGACGCCCACTCGAGAGTCCTGCCGACATCGTGCTCCTCAGACAGCACCATCCCCGTGGCCATGTCGACCCTGAGGTGTTCCGCCGCGATCGAGTCCGCGACATCCTCAAAGGTCCGTACGTCGGCCTTATCTTGAACATAACTCCACCTGTACTTCTTGAGCAGCTCGTTGAGGTCCGTGGGAAGGTCGGCGGACGGTTGACGAAACGCCAAGTCGGAAGACTCCGTGTGGGCGTTGACTGTCCTCCTGAATGTGGTGTCAGCCATTCAAAACAACACCATCACACCGTCACACGATAAGTAGCTCACAGATGTTCCCTGTCGATATGCTGCCTGAGATACATCAAGTGTGACTCTATGTCGAAATCGACGCAGTTCGTGGGATCCGGATCCGGGAACTCTGGGAGGTGTCTCCTCTCCATCCACAGCTTGTGCCACGCATCCTCCAGTGCCGCAAGGTACGCCTTTCGCCCCGGCTCCTCCAAGACCTTGGTGAGGCGAGTGCGCAGAGTCTGCAAGCCGACGTCCGGGTAGAGCCTCTGAGTGGCCTGGCGACCAAAGTAGTTGATCCCACGAGAGCGTGCGCGAATGATGGCCTCGCACTCGATGATGGTCTCGTCGTCTTCGGGGGTCCACTTGTATCGGGTACGTTTGCGGGCAACGCCAGACGTGGACACTCGGACGCCTAGAAGACACAATCAGCTGATGTACATACTTGACAACCGGAAAGCTGATACTCACCATCGATCTGGACCCTTGTGTCTTTTGGCCTCGGCCTCTGGTCGTCGCCATGGGTCACCTGCCTCGGCTTCTTGCTAACCGGCCGACGCACCACCTTTACACTCTTCCCCTTCTGCTCCCTCATGGCCTGTTTCACACACTCCTCCATGTCCTCCTCCGACAGATCCTTGAACTTGCTCCAGCACTCCACGAAGAAGTCTATCGTTCCGTGCGCCGCCGCCATCTGGTTAGCCTCCGTCATCGTCTTCCTGCTCACAAAGTTGAGCAGCTCGTCGTCATACGGCACGCCCATCCTCAGAGCCGAGGCAGCGACCTTGGCCGTCCACGCCTTACGGTTCGCCTCCCTGGCTGTGGCCTGGCGCTCAGCTATATGTGCCTGCATCCTCTTGTGCTGCTCAGCCGCCCATGCCTCGTGCTCCGCCTGCGCTATGCGCTGCTCCTCCGCCTTCCTGCGCGCGTTGTCGATACGCGCGCGCAGCTCGTAGGTGGTGATATCTAGCGGGAGCGCATACTCGTACGAGAACTGGTCGAGCTTCTCTGGCGGGATCTTGCACGTGAAGTTCTCGAGGTCTATGGCGTCCTCGAGAGCTTGGTGCTGGGCGGGGCTGAGGCGTATCTCATGGAGCCAGCGAGTCGGCTTGCGGAGGATGGCAAGCTCACCCTTCGGGAGCCTAAGCTCGACGAGTGACGGCCCAAGCGGATGCGGCTCCGACGGCGGCACGGATGGGTACAGGTCCGACCCGTCAGCGTATTTATTCGTCGCCGCATCCATCGCCTTCTGCCAGAACCTTGCGGCCTCGGCAGAGGTCTTGACCGGCATGAAGCCCAGCCTAGGTGCCACCTGTTCTGGCACCGCAAACTTGAAGACTGGCACATAGTCGTGCACAAGGTAGTGCGACGCCCACGGCCCATGCTGAGAATCGGTGAACCCCAGATCGCCCACCACGACCTGCGCCTGGTCGTGTGGCGCCTGGTCGAGAGGAGTGATGAGCTGGAGGTTCACCATGATGGTTATCATCACCTCCCACTTGGCTCGTGGGTGCGCTCCCTCAAACCCTCCAGGCGGCCAGTACGCCCGCGACACATCCTTGACGCGCTTATCCCTGTTGCCGGGCTCCTGCAGCCACACGCCGATGTGGTCCGCGTACTTGCGGTACGCAATGCACGCGTACCAGTCCGCGACGTGCATCTCCTGGAAGAAGTATGCTGACGAGAGGATACGCGGGGACGTGGAAATGATGGTGGACGAGCGCTCCTCGGGGTGGGCAACTGCCTCAGTGAACGCCCGTATTAATGCGCGATGCGCCGCCTGCGCTCGAGCAAACCTGCCGGTCTTAAGGCCGTACAGCTGCATACAGACCTGTGCGATCGTGAGTTCGGCTGCACGCGTCGCAGAGTACGGCCTCGACACCAGAGCCTGCGCGGTGTCGCCCTCCTCTACGTCCGGCCCGTCCTCCAAGTCCCCGTCCGTCTCGTACCCCGGGCCGATGTACTTGGTCCTCCGCGAGAACTTGAGCTCGAACGTCTTTGAGTGGCGACTCTGGATAGCCGTGTACGTCGCCGCAGCCTCCTTTGCCAAGTTCTTCTTCGAGGGCATCGTCAGGTGCCCGATCGTCCGGGAAAGGCCCTGGACGAACTGGTCCAGAGCGGACATGTCAACGTCCGGCAGGTAAACAATTGTGACGTCATGTGCCCTGCCCCCGGCGACTGGGATTGTCCTCCTCACCGCCTTCAGCTTCTCCCTCTTCACCAGGTCCTCCAGGACGCTGCTTATGGTATTGCGGTCCATCTGGTGATGCGTTTCGGGAGCGTTGGGGTGGGTGGGGTGACCGGCCCATTTGATCGCCCATGCACGGTGCTCCTGGAGTATTCGGGTGCTGAGGCAGATACCGCCCAGGTCGGTGATGCACTGGGTTATCTCGACAGCACGGCGGATAGAGGCGATGTCGAAACGGCCACCCTCGTGCTGGACTACAGATCAACGTCAGTTATGGATACGCCGATGACAGAAACATCAGGTACACTTACTGTCCGCCTTGGCTCGCCGCTTCGCCAGTGTCGGTTGCGCTACGAGGTCGGGAAGGCTCACAGGAGGCTGTAGCGCCTGCGGAGTGCGTGGTGCAGTCGGCAGCTGCTGGTGCCCAGATTGGGGTACTGGCGCACTCCCTTCCTTGCCTCTGCCTCGATCCACCCTCGCCACCTTGCGTGCCACGGGAGATAAACCAGGAGACGCGGAGCGCTTCTGCCCCGTAGCAGCAACACCGGCTTCTGGTGAGGCTACAGAAGTCTGGCCAGGAGGTGGCGCCACGCCGGGAGCCTGCACGTTCGTGGCCGAGACCACAGCAGGCTGAGCAGGGGTTGATGCCAAGCCTGTATGCCTCTGTACGGACCGGGAAATGGCAGGCGAAGCAGCGGGCGAAGCCTTACTCGGCCTACCCCTCTTCTTCCCCGAGTAGACCTGAATGGATGCCTTCCCCTTCTTGCCCCCGCGTCCCTTCTTGGTCTCCATCTCAAACTCTGACTCCTCCGACTCCACGGACCCCTCAATCTCCGCATCAACATCCTCCACCGTGTCTGGGTCGGGCGCAAAGTCCGAGTCGTCGTCTACATCGACGTCGATCACCTGAGCGGTGGAGGGGCGGCCAGCCCTGGTTGAACTCCTCCTCGGCATCGCACGCTGCTTCCTTGTGCTCTGCTCCTTTCCGCCTGACCCCTCTCCCTCGTCCTCATCCCCGCTGTCTACTTCAGGTGTCGCCATCCTTTTTCTCACCGTCCTCTTCGACCCCTCCGGCAGCACTTGCGACAGTTGAGGCGGTGGAGTTGGCGTCTGCACTGTCCCGATCCCGGTGGCCAGGCCTCCCTCCACCGCAGCCTTCGCTTTCTTCGCGGCAACCGTTGCCCGACACCTCTGTCGGTTCCCGATAGGGCCCGTGAGGCGTGGGTAGTGGAAGTACGCCTCTGGCGGTTTGCCCGCAGCGATCATCTCGGGCGTAATGGGCGGCTTCTTGTTATTCTTGTCGCCTCCGGTGAAGCTGGGAGGAGGCACCAGCATCAAGTCGTACTCCGAGTGCCAGACGAGCACTGGGGGGATCTCCGGGTGGGGATGGACCTGGCCAATAATCCGACGGTTCATGTCGCCCAGCTCATCGACGACATAGATGTAGGTTCGAGGACGCCCCTTCTTTTCAGTAGAGGCTCCGTCCCCTTGTGTTTCCGCCTTCTTTCCCTTATCACCACTGGAGGATGCCCCACCCTCGGGCCCCTCTTCGGGGTCCTCTGAGCCCTCCTTGCCTTTCCCCTGGCGCGAAGAGGCGGTCAATGTGACCATCTTGGTTTCCTTCTGGTCGAAGAGCCTCGTGGGATTTTCCTCCAGCATCTTGCAGTCCAATATTGAGTAGTACTCCTCCTTCGACCGATAATACCGCTTGTGGGTGAGGTCACTGAATTGACCGACGATGTCCACCTCGGGGGGCGGGATGCTCCTTTCGACCGCATCGACGTTTCCCGCGAAGGACATGAACTCGCGGTACCACACGAGAGCAAAGATGCGCAGTCGGTGCTCGCGGCCTATGGTCTCCATGGTGCAGAACATAGACCAGTCCCAGAGGTGAGCCGGGAGTTTGGCGTTGTCGGCGCGGTGACCGAAGATGTAATCGAAGGATTTACGGTACATGTGGCCAAGGCTACGCCACAGTGCCTGCATGAGAGGTTAGCCTGGGCCAGATCTCAACGGCCATGTACAAAACTCACACGAATGGAAGTGCCCTTCATCTTCGTATTATACACAGCCTCGTTGACGAGCAGCTCAAAGGTCTGGGTGATAGGGATGCCGATAGGCGGGGAATATGGAGGGGAAGCCGCAATCGCTGTAGACAAACATGTGTTAGGAAGGGGACATCCTGTCAAGAGCTGGCGACCCACCTTCGACGCTCAGCTCGGGAACCTCCTCCACGACAGGCTGGGGAGCCGATATCGCGTCGTTGAGAGTCGTCTTGTCTCCTCCGTACTTGGTAAGACGGATACACGCCGTCTCCTCCCGCCCGACAAGAACACGCTCGACCTCGCCTTGACGGATAAGCTTGTTGATGTGCTTGTTCAGCACTCGAGCGTATCTTGAGGTGTTGGGGCCCTCCCATCCCTACGCCTCACCATCAGCTTGAGGGCACACAAGAATGGCTAACTGGACACTCACAATCACAGAGAGAAGGTGGAGTGGCCTGAGCAGATGATTCTTGAGGTGTGGGTGACCCAAAATTTCCAGTACCCTCTGCTGCACCACATGTCCCGCAAGCAGCTCGCTCTCTGTGAAGGACGTGAATTTGAACCCCCACTGGTTGAACATCGTGAGGTCGTCCACGTTGGGGTTCACCTCCTGCTCTGGCTCTGGCTTCACTTCATCATCGAGATCGACATCTTCGAGGGTCTCCTGCGCCTGGTCAAGACGCTCAGGAATATCGTCGAAACGGCGTGCGAGCGCGAGATAATCGGTATTGTGGTGGAGGAACTTATGAAAAACCAACACATTGGTTGCCGTCATGAGGAGAACGGTGCGGAACTTCGTGCTGTAGTGGTCATCAGCCACAGTCGATGAAAGGTAGAGAATGGATGGCTCACCAGAGACCTAGCTCAACGAGCGTCTTCATTACCCTGTAGATGTGCTTTTGGCTTTCGCCAATGATGGGGGCGAGCTCGACACCCGAGATGCCCTTCTCACGGGTCATCGCCGCGAGTTGGAGCACAGAGAAGACTGCCTTTGTGATTCGGTGGTTCTACAGTAGGAATTTAGTCACGACTGAGGCATCGAATCGGTTTGGTGCAAAAGAAACGCACCTTGTGGTATGATCCGGTCAAGCGATAGTACACCTCATCCTCGATGCAGCGAACCCTCAGTCTTGCCCCCCACCTCGCAAACAGCGCATCGTAGTCCCGCTTGGCTGCCTTCCCGCCCTCTCCATTCCACTCATCATGCTCTGACACCACTCTAATCAAGGGGGGTTGCCCCTTCTGCTCCGGCCGCTTGTTCTTTGACGGTTTCGACTGCGTCGTCTGCTCCGGCTGATGCGGCTGATCCGCCTCAGAGTCTTCCGGGGCATCCGTAGCAACCCTCCTTCTCTTCTGCCTGTCCCTGTCCCTCTGCTTCGCCTCCTCACGCTTGTCCAAAACCGCCTGCTTCTCGGACCTGAACTGCTCACCCGCCATCTTGAACGCCACTTCTCGACCGCGCCCCCCAGCCTTATACACCGAGGCGGCATCGAAATGCGGGTCGACTGTGGCCGGGGGCAAGTATCCCTCCGGCAAGGGCGCGGTGCCCATCTCCATGGTCCCGCCGGGAAGGAGGATGGGCTCATGGAGGATGATGATCTCGATAGAGGGGTGGGTGCAGAGGACGTTCCACACGGCAGAGCGAAAGTAGCAGGCGTCGATGGACGGGTCAAGCTTGTTGAGGTGTTGGCGTAAGCAACCGATGTCGGAACCTGGTTGGAGGTCCTATCAGTACGTGTCCATAGGGGTGGCAAATCCGATGCTGTGCCCCCCGGTTGACGCAAGGCCGCAACGTCGTCACGCAAGACATATCCATCGTCCGCGGATGCCTTAGGCGACCACGATAGATGCCGGACCACCTCCACTCAAGAGTTGAAGAACCCTTTTTGCATCTTCCCGCAACGAGCCAAAAGTCCAACAACGCGAGAACCATCAACTCACCTATCACGCTGTCCATGGCGATGTAAGAGATGCACTCCTCGGCGAGTTCGTGGACCCGCATCGCGCTGTCCTCCTCGCTTGGGCTCGTTGCTCACCAGAGAGGTTTGGATGTTTGGTGAAGAGGAGGGAGAGAGTTGACGAAAGTGAGAAAAGGTACGGTTTGTGGACGAATCGAACACAGGACGCCTTTCGCTTTGCCGATTGTTTCCCCTCACCAATTTGATCCCGAACACCTTATGTGGCAGTAAGGATGCACCTGCATATATGCAACGCTGCCCTCATCGACAAGGCTGGAAGCTACCCATATATACACAAGAGGATGTGCAGAGTCGTTGCATCGTACACAGATGTCTCTTATAATGCACACTATGCTGACGTAGCCGTGTCTGCAGCCGCCCCAGCCTCGGCCCCCTTGTCCTCTTCCTCTTCTCGCTGAGGATCAGCCTGACTAATCTTCTCCTCACCCCCTTCGGGCTTGACATCGACACTGTCGGACCTCCCTCTCCGCTCCCTTTTACTGATACCGAACTTCCTCTGCGGGATAACGGCTTCGAACGCCGCCGCCCAGTCTTGCAAAGTCAGGTATTGCACCAAGATGTCGAAGACCTGAGACAGCAGTCAGCGCATGCCACTTGATCATGAGTGTCGAGTCTGACGCACCTGGTTAACAGTGAGGACCTTTCGGGTCTGCATATTGGACAGGTATGTACCGATGGGCAATCTTGCCGTGCGGATCCCTAGCTTCTCGGCCTTCTCCTGACACAAGTTCTGGAAGAGCAAAGTCAGGTCGCCATTTGAGAGGAAGAGTCTCATATCGCATTCATAGCTCACCTTGTACCGATTCTTGTCCACAATGCCTCCAATGATGTATACCTCGTCCTCCAACAACGTGGTGATCTCTTCTTCAGCGTCCGCAGACAAATACACTAGCTTGTGCTTCCCAGGCAGCAGGTCCGCGGGAAGGCGAGGACCTGTCAAGAAGGCTTCCAGCCCCGTCTTCTCTTCACTCTCTGCTTCGGGGATCGCCACACCAGTACCCTCTGGAGGGGCTTCCAATGCCTCCTTGAGCGTGTCAAGCCCCTCGGCCCACCAGTGATCCCGCTGCCACTTCTCCCAGTTGTAGCCTTCCATGCGAGTCCAAAGCTTTGGTGAGGCGGTAGGCGAGAAGGTGGTGTGAAGGACGGTCCGCACAGGGCGCTTCGCCGTTCGATTCGATGAGTACAAGAAGCCTAGCTGTCCAGCCATTGATGCGATTTCCTGTCGCATAACTGGTCAGCTCGCTCCTGTGGGTCGTGGCAGGCGAAACTCACGTTCTCGCTCATCAGCTCATCAAATCCGAGGTCAATCACCACCCCGCCCATCCAATCGGAACTCCGTTCTCCACTTTTGAAAGCTTTTGAAGCTATCCGTCTCTCCTTCTCGGTCCTCCTTCGCCGCTCGTATAGGGCTTTGTCCTCCGCACTGAGGGTACCCGCGGCGTAGCCCTCAGACAGCTGGGCATGGCGGGTGCGGCGGCGCTCCTTCTCAGCGGCGCGCTTGAGGGGCTTGACTTCAGCCATGCGGGCCTATGTTGGATGTCAGCCACTTCTATGAGTCTCCAGAAAGACATATTACACACTGACCTTCTTAGCGGCCCGCTTCATCGCATTCTTGCTCATCGCCTCCGGCTGTAACCCGTCTTCCTTTGGGACGTTGCTAGGCCCAGCGTTTATGAAGTCCTCCTCCTGGCCGGTATTGATCGTAGTCGCGGTAGCCATTCTTGTGTTGCTGAGCTGACTCAACGAGTGAGTAGACATACACGAAGTGTTGAGGTAAACGCATAGCAAGACGGACGGACGAGCTTGCATGGAGGCCAAAATTATTGAGGCGGCCCGGACATGTCCGCGGTTGCCTGGACAGGCTGAGTCGCCATTCATACGGCTTGCATTTTGGTGGTGTCCCATATCTTCCTCCTCACCAGATCCCGCACCAACTTGCTACCCACATTCCGTCTAGCCCATATACCGGTACCTCATCTCGGTATTGGCTGCATCCCACCCATCGCAAACCAGCAAGATCAGTCTACGTTCCTCGCTGCCCAGCCACAAGTAACACAACCCGCCATGTCGGACGCACGACTTCGACGTGTCCAGAAGGAGATCAAAGGTGAGAATTGCCCGCACCGCAGCATCCTGCTCGCGTTCTGCATCATGACCATCTAGTGGGCTAATAAATCGTTTTGATAGACTGTGCGAAGGACAAGACGAGCAACATATCTATAGAGAGTCAGTATACGACCTTCCATCAACGCGTCTCGCCGCCTGAGCTCCCCTTCTCCTGGTGTGCCCGTCACTGACGACCATTGTACCTGTAGTGATTGACGAGTCTCCCTTCCACCTTGTTGGCGCTTTCCCTGGTCCCGTGAGCTGCACTGAAAGCTTGGAGTGGCCGTGTCGCTGATGATTGGTAATAGCCTGATACGCCCTACGAAGGAGGCTACTATGAGGTTGTGGGTCACAGGCAGCTCGTGTGCGCTTCCCTTACCCGAGGTGGTACTGATGTAGATACTACACTCGTAGGACATTCAAATCCCAGAAACATATCCCTTTCAGCCGGTGAAGATGAAATTCATTACGTGAGTTTCGAGATCGACGTGCTATGGGAATAGAGGGTACTGTCGGTGCTGATAATAATCACTTGCCATATAGGAAGGTGTACCGTTAGTCATGGACTGTAATTTACGACTGAAAGATATGGTGTTCGCTAATCTGGCTGCTTAGACCCTAACGTTTCCTCCGCGAGCGGTGCCATATGTCTTGGTAGGTTGGGATGGTCGCTGGTGTTATGGTAGAGGAGCTTGGCTGACATGACAGATCAAGATATCCTTAAGGATGCCTGGTCACCTGTGAGATTCGATGTTTATTAGATCAAGGCCATATGTATGATGCTGATACTATCTGCCAGGTCCTCACTCTCAAGTCCACTCTCATCTCCCTTCAGTCCCTTCTCTGCGAGCCTATTCCTAATGACCCCCAAGATGCCCAAGGTAAGGTGGCAGAAGACATTCGACTTCGCTAGTCACATGTGCTGATATTCCCCATTGCACATTAGTCGCAAAGCACTACCTCACCGACCGGCAATCATTCAACGATACTGCCAAGCACTGGGCCCAGGCGTACGCTCAGGCCCCAGCGCACAAGCGAGAGACGGTACCTGGCAAGAAGGCGACGGATGCTGAGCTGGCAGGACTGGAGGAGGAGAATGTGTCCTCATTCACAGACATGGGTTTCCCGAGAGATCAAGTGGTGAGGTTCAGCAAGGATGGTGTGCTTTGGAGGGAGGGTGTAGCTGAAATGCGTCTGTAGATTGCCGTGCTCAAGAGGACAAACTACAGGGGCAACAACGTCAACCCTGCTACCTACAACGCGGTAAGCTCTGTTCAATTTTGAATCTGTGGCAAAATGGGGGTACTGAACGTGAATACCGTAGGTTCTGGAAGAACTTTTGAAGTGATAGGATACATTATCCTGGCACTGGGCCTGTCTCATCAGAGGCCCGCCTCATGCAAGAGGGTCTCGAGAAGAGAAGCATATGCGGTCCTGTCATGACATGTTAATACCTTCCATTATGCAGCACCTGGATCGGTTCTAATATGTCATCCTATACCAAATATCATTGTTCTTTTGAGCGGGGAATGATTATCCATATAGCACTCGCTCTGCCGTGCATCTACCTTCATGAAAGTGCCAGCAGCACACTGTATCTCTCTCCTATCGCCCTTTCCTATCGCCTGATCCCCACTTCTTACATCCTTCTGTAAGTCATGATCTATGCCTTGTCATTTATCCCGTCAACAGATCGCCATGCACCTGCCCCAGCCTTGTTCCCAGAATTCTCTGCCGCCGCAATCGTCGCCTGCCTCCTCAGCTCAAGTGTCCTTCGCTTGTTGAAATAATCAATCTACCGAAGTGGCAGCACATCAATATAGATCTCCTCTCTGATTTCCTCAGAAGACCACCCTTCCGTATGCTTAGGAAACGCTACTCACCCAAGCCTGTCCACAGTGCTTCTCATACCCTTCCCTCTCCACGACGCATATCCCGCCCACAGCTTTGCCCTTCGCATCTCGTTTCACCTCATCCCCTGCCTGGAGAACGTTGTTCTTGTCCAAGCATGAGAAGTAGACATCGCGAGATGCCCAACACTGGCGGCGCTCTTCCCTGCTGGGAGCGGGCCTCTCAATCTCGGGGTCGGTCGAGGAGGAGGAGGTGGAGGAACTGCCGAAGCCGAACATGATGAGGGGGTCTGAGAGTGAAGTAGGCGGAGTGATGGAAGTGGGTGAATTGGAGATCTGGTTCCAATCTTCTGATGTGCTGGGAGTTTTGGAGCGATGTAATGTAGCTTGCGCGGGTCAATAATGGGGTGTATGTAGCAGAGATGGAACTTCTGAAAACGACAGGAGGCAGGCAGGCAGGCTCCTCCTACCAGAGGCGGAACGGGAGTAATTAAAGTGATGACGTCGACTACAGGCGCGGGCACACCGACACCACAGATCTTATATCGATTGTTTGGCTCGGTGAAGTTTCCCAAGAAGACAACGAAGATACATTGGAACTCGAAGGAAGCTGTCTTTATAAGCGACGGCACCTGATGCGGCAGGGGATACCCCTATCCATTCTATACTAGACATGCCTCCTTCCCCGCCACCAACAGCTTCGACAACCCTATCAGATACCCTCCATCATCTCCCCCCTTCGCCCGATTCCTCGCACTCGTCACTCACCTCCGACGACGTGTCATTCGACCATCTTGCTTCACCAGGCCCCTCCTCATCCTCCACATCGACCTCTGCGACATTGGGGCTTGTGGAGCTCCTAAACATACGGGGGAGGGACAAAACTGCTCGAAGAGCAACTGACAATGGTCGTGATCGCGAAGGGGAAGGGACGATATCAGTGCGAATACAGGCTGGTGCTGCTGATGGAGGGGATCAGTTTGCGAGGCAGGTGGTGATAAGGGGATGGAAAGTGGTGGGGGGGGAGAGCTGGACTGATGGGGGCAAGGTGGGGGCGTATGTCGGTACGTCACCTCGTTTGGGGGAGTGGTGTAGATGCAGCTAACGCTTGTCCACAGTATATGACATTGACATTGGGTTACGAAACGTGCGCATGACCTGTGAAGAGGATGGGGCTTCGATATCTGACTGTCTGGTTTGGTGGACAGGGGGGTAATATAAATATACTACGGCGATATACCGACTTTGTGCGGTTGCGATCGATGCTGAAGGCGCGGTATCCGGTACGTGTAACGCTTCGTCTACCCTGATGAGCATCCCAGTTGATTGTTCGTTCCTCGTTAGCATCTACGACAAGCAATACCCCCTTTGCCTGGTAAAGCCCACATGTGTGAGTTTGCTGCTTGCGCGTTTGCGTCGGCCGTGTGCATTGTACGGCTCTGCTGATGTGTAGCGCGGTAAAAGCCAAATTCTCGCCCAAATTCCTAGAACACCGTCAACCATGTCTGCAGAGGTTCTTGAAGGGCGTGATACTACATCCTGAGATGGGTCGCGGAGGTGCAGGCTCGGTGGTGGGGGCGTGGGTCATCGGCGAAGGTGGGTTGTGTCAAGCGTGGATACTTTATGATGTAGACTGACGTTAGCCTTGGCGCCACCACTTTCTCAAGGGGGATGATAACCTATCTCTCTGTCGTCACCCATGTACCAAAGGGGTCGTCATATTGTCGATGTATGTGTATGTATGTCTGTATACTCCCGATGACGTATTTTTGTGTGTCTTCTAGCGGTCTGTCTCGTCTCGTTATCAACAGCTGCATGATGGCCCGCTTCCGGCGATACGGTCGGTTCCGCTCACACCTGACAGGACTTGACAGCATGGCTGGCAAACGGAGGTGTTGATGAAAGCGGAGGTCATCGCCCGCGGTATCAAGCAGTATACTCGGTCGGTGGAATCTTGATCTACCTCGTATCCGTTATCTCATAGGTTGCGCTCACTGCAACATTACCTAATGCAGCTCGGTGACGTAAGATGACGGCGAGGTGGACAGGCGGCCATCGCGCACTGGTGGACAGTGCAAGGCGGCTGCGATTCCTCCTTGCTGGCTTGATGCTTGCTGCGTCTGCGTCGATGCACGCACTGCCCACTCCACCCACATGGTCGGCTGCATCCCGAACGGAGGCGAGCGCGCCGGGGCGGGCCGGTCGCTGCCGAAAGGGCGTCAGGGTCCTGGCCGCGATATGAGATAGCCAATACCAACCAACCGTCATCGCGCCGGGCCGTCTCAGCTCAGGCTCCATAAAACCCCCGGAAACTTCTTTCACCGCCGGCCGACCAACCTTCTCGACACACGGAAACTCCGTCCATACTCCAACAACACCCACAACACCACCATATACCAGCAATCCAACATGGCCATCACTCACGCTACCGGTAGGTCCCGTCTCCCATCTGCTATACGTCTTCAACAAGCCGTAAGCTGCACCGCACCGCAGCCTTGCATCGTGCGGGTGATGTGCTGGAGCTCATTCGCGCTTCCCAGGTTACGCTATAACCGACCCTAAGAAGTACCTTGTGAGTCCTCCTCATTCTTCCAGTCGATCTGCGCGTGTGATCGCTGATCACAGATGGCTGAACGCAGGACTTCGAACTCAAAGAGTACGAGCTCGAGCCCCTCGAGGCCGACCGAGTCACCGTCGCCGTCGAGTGCTGTGGTGTCTGCGGTTCTGTAAATCGCCCTTCCCCTTCCCTTCCAGCGAGTCTGCAGAACGCATCCGAGCTGACCGCTTTGCTTTCTTTTCGCCTTAGGACCACCACACCATCTCTGGTGGCTGGGGCCCCTTCGGCACCAAGTTCGTCGTGACTGGCCACGAGGTCGTCGGCAAGGTCGTCGAGGTCGGTGACAAGGTCACCGAGTTCAAGATTGGCCAGCGAGTGGGTGTCGGTGCGCAGGTCGGCAGCTGCGGCAAGTGCAAGGCTTGCAAGAACGGCCACGGTGGGTGGCATCGTTTGCAGCTGCTGCATGATGGTGAAAGCTGACAATCCGATTTCAGAGAACTACTGCGTGCAGCCCGTCCACGGCTACAACACCCACTGTAAGTTAAATTCAGACCCTTATCCTATAATGCTACTCGTACTGACATGGACGACCACAGGGTACGATGGTGCCGAGCACCAGGGCGGCTACTCCACCCACGTCCGTGCCCAGGAGCAGTTCGTGTTCGCCATCCCTGAGGGGCTGCAGTCTACTGACGCTGCCTCCATGTGAGTCGTTGATCCGTTCTGACCACCGCCACAACAGCCGCCCTGATACCATGTCCTCAGGCTTTGCGCTGGTATCACCACCTACGCCCCTCTTGTGAGGAACGGCGCTGGTCCCGGCAAGAAGGTCGGTGTCGTCGGTCTGGGTGGTCTGTAAGTCGCATTGGTCTCATTGAAACCCAGCTTTGTGATGCTGACGATACCATCACAGCGGCCACTATGCTGTTCTCTTCGGTGTTGCCCTCGGCGCCGAGGTCACCGTCTTCTCCCGCTCTGACGCCAAGAAGGAGGACGCCCTCAAGATGGGTGCCAAGAACTTCATCGCCACCACCGCAGGCTTCGAGAAGGGTCACGAGCTGGAGTTTGACCTCATCATCGTCACCGCCTCGTCCAATAAGCTCCCGGTCAATGAGCTCCTCTCGTGCCTCGACGTCGAGTGCAAGCTCGTTTTTGTCGGGATGCCCGAGGAGGGCCTGGCCAACATCACGTCGCAGGCGCTTTCGGGTAACGCGGCGTCGCTCTCGAGCAGCCACTTGGGGAACAAGGGCGAAGTGCAGCAGATGCTGGCGCTGGCGGCGGAGAAGAAGGTGAAGCCGTGGGTGGAGATCTTGCAGATGAAGGATGCGGCCAAGGCTATCAAGGCTGTGGAGGACAACACTGTCAGGTACAGGTCGATCTTGATCCAGGATATTGCAAAGTAGACAATCAGTGTATATCGGGATCTCCAGCATGGGTGGGGTTTTGCTTAGGAGGTCAGGGGCTGTGGTAGTAACAGCAGTGTAGCGAGGCCCCTGATTCTGCAATGAATGCGATTGAGTACATACCACACATCTAACTACAGATCAATGCTATGCTACTAACATATTGCTACAAATTATACCACCCTCACGCCCCCTCTTTTGCATCAAGCTCCATCTCATCTTCTTCAACTACAGCCTCCAGCTTCACCTTTTCCTTCTCATGCAGATGTACGTTCATCCCGCCCACACTGACCTCCGTGTACTCCTCCTTCACCTCGACTTTGACGAGCGGTTCGCCTGCACTGTCTTCGCCTTCTAGGGTGGAGGAGGGCGGGAAGGGGTCCAGGTACATCTGGAGATGGCCGATGACGATGCGCTGAATATCGGCCTTGGAGATGGGTGCCTCTTGCAATCGGTCTCTCTGTGAGAGATGTGATCAGAGCTCAGCGTGGTTCTACCTATCATTCACACGTCTCAACTTTGGCCACTCACAAATGCAAAGTAAACACCCTTGGTAGTAGTACCAAACATGTCCTTGAACAGCTCATGGTTCCGGCCGATCCCTCGGCTCTCCAGCAGATTCATAGTCTGCTTGCGGATCGACTACAGCAACGAGTCAGCGGCCCGAAGCGCCCGTCTGTCATTACCCAGCCAGCTCACAGCCTTGTTATCAAGGACCTGCTGAGGCAATCTTGCCCTCTTCACTTTCCCAGCGCTCGCCAGCTCCCCGTTGACACCCCCCTCCCCCTCTACAGCCTTCTCCACCATGCTACCGCCAGCACCCGCAGACGACACCCGACTCATCGGTGGAGCAAAAGAGCTCGCCCGCTTCCCAAAGATATCCTCGTCCTCGTCCCAAGGGGTGTCAACAGCAGCGGGCACAGCCGACATGCCCCGCCCCCTGTCACTCGGCACGACACTCGGCGCCACGCTCGGTTCTCTCTCCTTTGTGATGGTAAGCTTGTCCACCACGATCCGCCCTGCCCGGCGTTTCCGATCATCCTCCCTATCATCCCCCCTCTTTGGGCGTTTCTCGCCTCTCCGGCCGGGGGTACGCCCGGATACGGGGGCAGAGGCAGAAGGGAGTGGAGCAGGGAGAGGTGCAGCGGATGGAGGAGGGTGGTAAATTGAGGGTCCGACAGATGTGCGGGAGAGGGAGCGGGCAAAGCCGCGCATGGGTTTTTGGTGCTTGACCATGAAGAGGGGGCCTGTGGGGCATACGATGTTAGGAGTGCACGATCTCCGGCCGGGGGGGGGGGGGGGGGGTCGGGCCACCTACCTCGAGGTAATGGTTCACCGGGCCGAACTTTCTTTTCGCTGGGAGGAGGGGGAGGAGGCCTCCGCCGTCCGACGTAAAGGCGTAGAACACCTGACTCTTGCGATTGCTGGCCGGCCGGGAAGCTCTTCTCGCGGTCCTGCCTCTGGCCATACACGAGGATTGTGGACTTCAACGTCGAGTCTGGATTGACGTCAGCTTATGGCGACCCAGCATGCAGCCAGACGCGTCTGATGTCTCCACTCACCCACTTCCTCATCCCCGAGTCCAATCATCACAGCACTTAACGTCCTCCCACTACTTGACAGCTTGCCATCACGACACATCAGCCCCGTGAAGTACGCCGCCAAAACAGGCGCTTCGGGGGCTATCGCCATCTGTACGTCTCCACCCCCACCTTCGTCACCTTCGCCATCCCCCTCCAAAACCTCATCCTCTGGGAGGTCGACGACCCCGCGCACCTGGAGGTGCTTCCTCCCTCGCATGGATTCGAGAGACAGACAGATGTCGGTTGCACCGCCGGGGAGAGAGTGGAAAGGCGAAGAGGGGGCTGGAGAGTGTGACGGAGGTGGGGTGGGGAAGGCAAATGGGTTGGTGGGGTTGACCGATGATGACGGTTGTGGGAAGGAGAGAAGGGCAAAGAAAGTCACACCTGCGTAGGGTATGTGAGCTGCGGACAGAAGGTCCTGATGGATTGCACGCACCATCGAGCCTCCAGCCTTCCCTTCCGATCTCCAGCCCCCCTCGCCACAGCAACCTCCAGCCAGCTCGAGGTTTCACCACGCTCCCCCCTGTACTGACAGTATTCTTCACCGCGGGGGTGCCCAACACCCCATCCTTGCTCCCACTTTCAAGAGCAGTGGTCGTAGGATTGGGCGGCGCGGGGCTTGGTATCCCCGGGAGAAGTGATGTCCGTGAGAACGAGTTGCCGTGGTTTCGGGAGGGGGATTTGGATTTCGCGAAAGGGTTTCTTGACGGAGAGGGAACGGGGCCGAGGGTGGTCATGACCAGGAAGAAGCATGGGAGGGGGTGACGGTGGGCGATGTCCGATGGACGACGACAGCAGACGCGTCCGTCAGTCTTCTTCTGGTCACGCGACGATGAAGAATGGGTTAGCGGTCGCCGTGAGCCATATAGAAGAGTATCGGCAAGGAGACTGTCGGGGACTGTCAGAGCCAGCAGTATTCAGCTAGGTCCAGGTCTCTGTGGTGTTATAGAGTTTGAGTATGTGCTATCTAGGCAGAATAAGCCGCAATCCGACGCGAAATCGACAGCCCGCCCCCTCCAGGATCGCATCGCGTCTGAGCGTCGCCGCGTACGAGCTGCAAATGGCGTGACGTGTACTTCTTTGCCGCCCCCAGCGATGACTTGTGTTGGGCACCAAGATCGCATCCACAGAACTCCTCTGTCCATACAATCGTATATTCATCAACCCACTCCGCAGAGCCCCATCCCACCATGGTGAGTGATCATGGGGTAGAGATGCGTAGCGTTATATACTGACTGAACGCTGCAGCTCCCCCTTTCCCTTCTCACTGCCGCACAAGGCAAGCCGATGGTACGTCCTTCCGCTACCTCCCCACACCTTCTCCACATTGGGCACCTTACTGCAGTTTCCGTCTACTCCGGCGGCACTCATCCACAGCAGTGCTAGACAAATCTGACATCTCCCTCAACCCTATAGCTCGTCGAGCTAAAAAACGGCGTCACATTCAACGGTCACCTCGTCGAGTGCGACAACTTTATGAACGTAACGCTTCGAGAGGTGTACCAGACTTCGGCAGATGGCGAGCGGTTCTGGAAAATGAAGGAGATGTTTATCAAGGGGAACATCGTGAGTTTGGTATCTATGTTTAGGATTATGGTCTATGAGAGCGGTCTGTGGGAAGCGTGTGGAACAGCGTGAAGGACGGCGTATAAAAGCGTTGTTGTCGACGAAGAGAGGCGCGGTAGGCGCGGCACTGCTTGATTTGTTCATGCGCTGACATACATGTAACTCAAAAGATCAAGTACTTCCGTATAGCAGACAATATCCTTGACTCAGCCATGGAGGAGCAAGATAAGCAGCGAGCGGCCAACAGACAACGGGGAGGTGGGCGAGGTGAGTATTTTCCGTCATCCGCCTATTACCACCCTTTCCTGACGTGGGTCTCCTTCGTTTCAGGTGGGAGAGGAGGACAGAGCAACTCGCGCGGCGGACGGGGCGGTCCTCCCGGCCGTGGTGGCCCCCCTGGACGAGGTGGGCCGCCCGGTAGGGGAGGACCCCCTGGGCGAGGAGGCGGGCCCGGCAGGGGGAGGGGTGCCGGACCTGGTGGTCCTGGCGGACCAAGGGGTGGGGTGCCGCGATGATCTGGGGTCTGTGTTCAGGGATAGGGGATGCTGTAGAGGTAGGGTGGAAGTGTGAGAAGGGATAGG
The DNA here is from genome assembly GCA_024271845.1 of Cryptococcus sp. VH57_BW. Classification (NCBI taxonomy): domain Eukaryota; kingdom Fungi; phylum Basidiomycota; class Tremellomycetes; order Tremellales; family Cryptococcaceae; genus Cryptococcus; species Cryptococcus sp. VH57_BW. The sequence goes on from JANBXI010000009.1 coordinate 300,721, forward strand.
GAGAGAAGTGATGGGCGACACATCTTCACATGGTGGCACGTAGGGGGTGGGTGTCATATTAGTCTGACATCCGTTATGCAGACAGCATGTGTGTATACAACGCACACGATAGCCGAACTATGTAAGACTTCTAACGCAGTGCGGGGAAGGCGTGGTCAATGAGCTGGCGGCGTGTATCACGAGCGAGCCATCGTCGGGGGGAGTAGGGGGCGGGCGGGGGGGGGGGGCGTCGATATGGCGATGGATGTTGGTGTCCTACGCGCTCGCATCTCCACCCACCACTCCGTCCATCCCCTCTCCAAGCAGCGCGCCGAGTTCCTCGCCGTCAAGGCCGACACCCCGCTCGAGCGCAAGGCCCACTTCACGCACAGAGTCGTCGGCGCCGCCGCCGCGTACGAGGCGTTCGAGGCATCCTAGAACCACAAGGAACACTCGAGCGTCGGGGGTGCCAAAGTGACCCATGCGATGTCCAAGAATGGGGAGTTGGGGGTCCACGGGCCAGCAGGTTGATGATGCTGGGTTGCTGACAGTTGAGACAGATCATGGGGGCACGGGCTACGTTGTGAAGCTTGTCGACGAGAAGAAGCTGCCCTTCAGGATGTCTGCCGCGAAGCCGTTTGCCTCACCATCGTACCCTGACACCCCTCTCATCACCATCACACGTCATCGGTAATGGACAAGGCCAGGTTCATCGCGCACGACGCTTTGAGCAAGCGTGCTGTCCGCAAGTGGGGGCTGATCGAGGCTCACAAGCTGGAGTCCTTTGAGGCGGACCAGAAGAACGACTGAAAGACACTCAGAAAGCACTCCCACGCATGCTATAGCGAGTAGCAATCACAGGACAGTCTATGCAGTTCATCAGAGGATGACCTTGATAAATGATACGATGTGATATGCTTACAGGAATGCTGCGTTCGAGCAACTGTTCGCGTGTAGGACACAAATGCCACACTCGGATATTGCCGGTATCTCCGTCTACGTTCTCGAGCTTCGCCTTAAGATGCGTCAAGCTGAGCGAGAGCGTCAGATGCAGCTTTCGAGCATCACATCGTGTCTCCACAGCTACTACACCCACCAGACGCTTTTTCTGCCGCATCTACCCTGCGCATCTCCTCTGCACCGCAAAAAAAAGAGAACAGCGCTCCAGACCGCTTCCCCACGCTCATACCACCAACCTTCCTCCACCTTCTCTCCACCCACGACTTGGCACTATGGCCGATGTGGACATGAACGGCAAGGCCGGGGACAAGTCCTGGGCTGCCAAGTGTGCGTGTTTATCCCATTATACACACTTACCGCGTGTGGATGGCACGTCTACTGGGATACCGATCGTGTGCTGACCAAAGAACCAACCGAACAGCCGTCGAAGGATGGATCATCGTAGTCACTGGCTTGAACGAGGAGACTACCGAGGATGACCTGCAGGACACGTTCGGCGAGTTTGGCCCGGTGAAGAACTTGTCGATGCAGCTGAACCGACGGACAGGTTATGTCATGGTGAGTCGGGAGGTCATTACTTGGGGCAGTTGCGCGCGTTATGCGTCTTGCGTTGTGCAGCGATTCAGTCAGTCGGGTGCGATGCTAACAATGCGGGTGGGGTATAGGGGTATGCCTTGATCGAGTATGGGGAGCGGGAGCAGGCAGAGAAGGCGATTGCGGAGACGAACGGGACTACCTTCCTCGAACAAACCATCCGCACGTGAGTGCACAACGCAGAGAGGCCTTTGAGGAAGGTCGAGCTGACTTGTGAGCCTATCACAGCGACTTTGCGTTCGCCAAGGCGCCTGCAAGTGCACGAGGAGGTGGGCGCAAGGTTGCGAGGGATAGGGAGGCGTCGCCCTCTAGACGATAAGCCTGTGGGGAGGAGGGGGAGCTGGGCTGTAGGATGAGCAGCGGAGAGTGGTGATGGGGTTCATGTGACTATAACATCATGCATTATTGTAACAGGACGTCATGACCGATTTGGATTCGTGTATTTTGAATATAAATATTCTGTTACTGCAGCTTGGGCAATGTCTTTTGCTGCCTGCAACCGGAAAGACGACAGCAATACCAGAAAGACGACAGCGGGAAGACGCGTCGATTAAATTGTTACGCCATCGCCTAGTGCGCGCCTCCCAACCTTCTCTGGCTGTGTTTACTCTTCTAATCTTTTCTTTATCTCTCCACCCCGCCATTGCCCCCTCCCTCCCACCCTCCTGCCCTCAGCCAGCCTGAGAAGCACACAGTCTGCGAACCAGACCGACTAGCTTCGATCTGCTTCCCTTTCTGTACTTCCTTCACGACAGACGACAATAGACACGCGCGACAGGCCACGACTCACCTTTCCCACTGCACGACACTCCTTCGCATATTCACAATACCACTGCACACATCCCCTCCTCACTATCCACACTCACCACACCCATTTCGCTTCTGGATAACAGCCCCTGTATACTCGATCTGATCGTCTGAGAAGCCACGCCCGCCAGCCGTAAGTCGACCACACCCGAAGCGAACGAGAAGCCCTAGCAAGCTGACGCCATCTCCAGCTCATCAACACCAAACCACGCCATGGCTGAGCCTACCTCCCCTACCACCGCGGATGCCGCCCCGCTGTATCTCCCCCCAACTGCGGATTCCGCCAGCAGCGCCGACTCGCCCACTGCGCTCCCTTATGCCCTCCCCGTGCCAGATGACGATCCTGTGGACTTAGCCGCCCCCGCAGACGAGCCCGCGGTGCAAGTCGGGGGTGAGGCTACTGGGGAGTCTGCCATACAAGAGCGAGGGGCTACAGCTGAGGAGGTGATTGTGTCCCTCCGGGAGGAGCTGTCCGTCGCGCAGAGCACCATCGCACAGCAAGCTGCGCGGCTGCTCGAGCTCGTCGACCTCCCCGCAGAGCTGTCCCAACTCAAGGACCAGCATGCTTTTGTGTCTGCCGCTAAGGAGGCGGTGGAGTTGCAGCTCCAGGAGGAGAAGAAGAAGCGGGACATTGCAGAGGAGAGCGTGGAAATGCTGCGCGGGCAGGTGGAGCAGGCGCGCAGGGGAGTGATGACGCTGCAGAAGCAGGAAGCGGAGCGGAAGCGGATGAGCGTGGTATCGGGGATAGGGATGGGGATTGCCGGTGGGGCAGGGACAGGGGCGTGGGACGAAGAGGTGCTGGCAAGTGAGGTGCAGAGGGAGAGGGATAGAGAGAGCAAGGCCTTGAGGAGGTCGAGCATGGCGGCCAGGGCGCACAGGCGGATCAGCAGCCAGTCTGAGCCGAGCGACGTATACGCCGCGCTGGAGCGCCAGCCCGTCGTATCCCCGAATCCCGTCGCGGGCGGTCCTGCCACCTCCGGCCGTACAAGCGGCGGGCTGCGCGAGCTCCGCCTTGCGTCCAACCCGTCGACGGCCGCAAATTTCTCCCCGGGAGCGACCTCCGCGACAGCCAACCCCTCCCAAGTGAGCTACTTCGACGATGCCCCGTCCCTGGCGGCCGTCGCCAAATCTATCGACTCCCCGACCAAATCTGCCGCGCTGGAAGAAGCCACGCGCCTCCGCTCCGAGCTGCGTGCAGTGCGCGCCAAACTGGAGGAAAGCGAGGAAGCACGCGCAGCCTCTGAAGACTGCCTGAAAGCCCTCCGCGAGTTTATGGCATCAAACGACGGCGAACTCAAGGACGGCGAGTCTCCCTCCGACCTCCTCCGCGGGATCTCACTCCCGCCCCTTCCGACAGACAGGGACGCGGACGAGCTGGCGCGAGAGGCCGAGGCCCGCGAGGCTGAAGCGAAGCGCGCGCAAGGGTGGGGTTTCAAGCTGTGGGCCAACAAGCCCCAGCCTCCCGTCCCGGCCGGTGGGCTCTCCCCAAATAGATCGCGTGCGACCTCGTCGGCGACGACCCCCAACCCGCAGGCATCGCCCCTTCCGAGGGCATCGCCCCTCCCGAAGGCATCGCCCCTCCCGACTCCCCGAGACGACGTGTCAATCACCAGCGCCGAGACCCCCGCCGAAGTGCCTGTGGCTGCCGGGCCTGCTGCAGGTCTGAGCAGCTTCGTGAGCAGCTGGACGAAAGGTGTCAGCCCGGGCGTCCCGCCCCCTGCTGCAGGCGCGGGAGCGGGTTTGCAACGCTCCAACTCGAAGAAGCTCTCCATGGGCGGGTTCTGGTCCCGCCGCACCCAGAAAGAGGAAAATGACCTCCCCGCCGTGCCTCTCGAGTCTGAAGAATCCGCCGACGCCGAGGCGGATGCCAAGACGCCGGTGGTGTCTCGTGCTGGGGAGTCGCGCGGCGCGGGGGAAGGGTTGGAGCTCGCGAGCCCTGTTGTGCGGCCCGAAGACGACAAAGAGCGGGAGGACTGGGATAGGAGGAAGAGCCATGGGACGACGGTGACTGATCTTGAGGAATATTTGGGGACTGGGCATGATGCGGTGGCGGCGGAGGAGCAGGAGAAGGAGGCGGAGCTGCAGGTTGTTGGCGAGGTGGGTGGCGAGGCAGGGGAGGCGAAAGATGAGACGAAGAGGGGGGGCGAGCTCGATGAGGTTGCGCTCTGATAGGCAACTTCTGCTACGTGGAGGATGTGGGGGGAATAGTCATGTGTATATAGAGCATCCCTCATTTCTTCTGCCAATGTCGCTATGGCATGTATGAAACGAAACCCGGGTATCCATGCATGGTATTATACTGCTACATCGAATCCAGACCTCCCTCGCCCTAGTGCTCTACATCCATCACCTCCTCACCGAACAGCCCCCCGTCCATCTCCCCGAGCACATAGTCCAGCATATAGCTCTCCTGCACGAGCTTGTCCACCCTCGCGAAATGCCTCTCCGAGTAAGGGATCAGCCCGTCCAGCAGCTCCTTGATGCTGATCGGCGCAACCAGCGCGTCCTTCCTCTTCTTCCTCCTCTCTTTCGCCTTCTCCTCCTCCCCCTTCTCCCCCCCTTTCTCCTCCCCGTCATCTTCCTCATCCTCGTCCGCCCGCACAGGCGCACGGTTCGCCTGCTCGAACGCACTCAAAATCGACTCGGCTGAGCGCAGCTTAAGCACGGCGTGCAGGATCACCTGCGCGACAGGCGCAGTCCGCGCATTGGCGTTCCAGTCGCGCACGAAGCGCAGCAGTCTCACAAGGTCGAGTCCAGGCAAGGTCTTGAGTACCTCGTCAATCTCTCTCGATCCCGTTATGCTCGCCCCCGCGCCCTCATCGTCGTTCCCGTCCTCCGCGGAAGGCACAGGCTTTGCGAGGATTACAGTGGAGAACAAGCTGAGCAAGCGGCCTGGCTGGGCCATACTTAGCGCGAGGAGGATCGCGCGGCGATAGTCCTTGAGCGCGACGTAGTTTGTGAAATCCTGCTCGGACTGGACGGCGGCAACGAGGGTGGCGTTGGCCTCGGCTTGCTCAAGAGCCGTGGAGTCTTCCCAGAAGGTCGCGAGGGAATCGGCACCCGCCGAGACGATGGTTTTTTCGTCGGATGAGACGGCGAGAGCCCAGATCTACCGTGGCGAGTCAGTGGGTGGCCAGTGAGTCGGGTTTGGGAAAAAATGAAGACACACCTTGTCCTCGTGGTTATCGAGCGTCTTGACGCACTCCTCGTCCTTGATATTCCACAGCTTGACGAGGCCATCCGACGCGGACGTCACGAGTTGCATCCCGTGGCTGAGGAAGTCAACTCTCAGCACCGAGTTGGTGTGGCCCTCGAAAGTCTGCGTGGAGTGAGAGTGTCAGCTCTTGCCTTGTCCGGAAGTCGACAACTCCAAAGCGGAGGACAGGGGGCGCACCTTCAGACACGTGAAATCATCCAAGCTCCAGAGCCTGACCGTCCGATCCGCCGCTCCGCTCGCCACCACCTTATCCGTCCTACTAAACTTGACCGTCCACACCCCTCGCCTATGCCCGCTACACGTCCCGATCGGCTTGAACCCACCCGCCCCTCCCGCCGCCCCTCCCTCAAAGTCCACCGCGAACAGCTTCACGAGCTTATCTTGCGACCCCGACACGAGGAACCTATCGTTCGGAGCGACGTCTAGCGCGTTGATGTCTTTTTCATGAGCGCGAAGGGTCGCCATCGAGCGGGGCTTGACAGGAGGCTCATTTTCCGGGATAGAGGCCGTGTCGAGTGGGAGGCAGGTGAGGTCCCACATCTTGATGGTCCTGTCCTGGCTCGCGGTGAAGAGGAAGCGCCCGCGGCCTGATGCCTCGTCGGGCTTGCGGCTGAGGGCCACGGCGCCGATGGCGTCGGTGTGGCCTTCGCAGACTGCGATGCAGCGCCAGGCTGTCCCAGAGCGCGAGGGTGCCCAGACGCGTGCGGTGCGGTCCTTGGAGCCCGTGACGAGCCAGCGGTGGTCCGGGGAGGTGTCGAGGCAAAGGACCATGTCGCGGTGGCCCGAGAGGAGGCGGACATCGAATGTAGAGAGGGAGTAGATGCGGACGAGGTTGGAGTTAGTGGCAAGGGCGAGGTGGGTGTGGGAAGAGGAGGAGGGGGAGGTGAGGAAGGCAGTGTCGACGATCTCGTCGTTGAAGCCGACGATCTGGCGGATGGGGAGGGAGGTTGAGAGAGAGGAAAAAATGATGTTTTGGTCTGCGTGGATTGAGACCAGGGAGGAGGATGTAGAGTCGTATCTGCGAGCAAGTCAGCAGAGCCTCTATACGAGCTGAAGAATGCACATACAAGACGCTGACCACACCCCGCTGTTCGTCTTCGTCCACCTCGGCCTCGTCCACGCCCTCCACGCCCTTCATCGCGCCGATCTCCCTAGCCTTCAGCACATCCCATACCCTCACTACGCCCTTCTCCCCACCAGTGTAACACAACAGCCTCCCGCTCTCTGCGCCGATCACATCCTCCTCCTTGGGCAAGAGCCCGAGTGACTCGACTTGCTCGCCGACAATGATCGTTTGCACGAGCTTCGGTCCTGTAGCTACCGCCTTGCCCTTGCCTCCCTTCTTCCCCGCCGTCCCCTCTCCCTCCGCCAGCATATCCCATACCAACACGACCTTGTCCCTCCCGCCAGTCACCGCCCACTTGCCATCGGGCGAAACGTCAATCCCCCTTACGACACTCACATGCCCCTCAAGCACCGCCTTGGGCTTCACCGCACCTCCTCCTCCCACCTGCCTCGATGCCGCGTCCCGTAGATCGTATACCCGCACACGGGCGTCCGTCGACCCCGTAAGCAGCTCCATGCGCCTGCGCTCCTCTCCGGCTATCGCGGGGAAATTGAAGTGCAGCGCCGAGACAGGCCCGCCGTGCCCGCGAAACATGTGGGTGACGTACCCACCCGCGAGGTCCCAGACCTTGACAATACCATCCGAGGAGCCTGTGGCAAGCAAGGTACTGTCGGGGGAGATGGAGGAGACGAGGATGGGGGCGGAGGCCGCTTTAGAGAGGACACGGGTGTAGCTGAGGAGAGGGGGTTTGAGGGCAGCAGTGGGCGGCGCGGAGGAGGGAAGGGGGTAGTAGCGGACGGTCATGGACATGTGAGATGTAATGAGGGTCGGGGGGTCAGAGTGATAGGAGAGGGCAAGGGAGGTGATTGCCGTGGAGTCCTATGGGGGTCGCGTGTGAGCTCCTGGATCACTGGCCGTGCGGCTGCAACTGAAGAACTCACGCCGCGTATTCTGGCAATGGAAATACCGGACGTGACCTCAGTGATGAGGACCTCCTCTCCCATGGTGGATATGAGCCACTGTCCATCTCGAGTGAGCAGGACCGGGCCGCCGGTGTAGATGGGACCGATCGAGCGGGGGGAAGCTCGAAAGCTGCGGGGTGTTAGCTGTGGGGGAAAGTGCGAGAGGAGAGTGGTGTACCTTGTTTTGAGTGCTCTCCTTGAGGACTGCCCGTCCATTGCTGTTGTTTGTGAGTCGCTGTATGCTGTATGACCTCTCAGACTGTCTATGACTGAAGTTTTCGCCAACTCGCACACACCCGGCCTCCACCCGCACAGTGCCACAAAAATGCCAGGGTGGGCGTAAGTCACGTGACCATCCTCCCGCTTGCAGCCAGCCACCGCTGCATCCCGATGAACCCCCCCCAGGTATCTCTTGTCTCTCCGTCCATCCACTCATATAGTGCAGACTATCCACAGACGGACAGCACACCCACAGCTCCACCTCCACCCCACTCACACACCGGCCACCCCACCCCCTCTTTTTACCACACCACAGCCCGCCAGCCCAATCAGCGGGTGCTCACTAAGGCGTCACCCGCCCCAATCCACCCATCCACCCGCCCACCTCCCATCCACCCACACCACCCCATGTCGGGCAACCCTCTCAATCAGCGCCCGTCACCCAACTGGCAGCAGCAGCAGCAGCAACAGCAGCAGCAGCAGCAGGGGCCGGCAGCAGCCAGCGCAGCGAGCATGGGCGGAGGAAACAATCTCCGGCCGCTTAACGTGAGAGACGCGTTATCGTATCTCGACCAGGTCAAGGTGAGCATATTGTTCTTTTCTTGCTTGTGTTCTCTGGTCTTTCATGCTCGCCGCGCGGTCGGGGTCGAGGATGGATGCTCTGGGGTAGACGGTGGAAGGTGGCTGGCGGCGGGCCGACAGGCTTTCTGCGGCCCCCGCTATCCCCGAAAAGGGCCACACAACCTCCACCGGACACGATCCTTTTTTGCCCGGACAGAGCCACGCCGCATATATGCTGACCCGTCCGTCCGCTGCAGATCCAATTCAACGACCAGCCGGATGTGTACAATCGCTTCCTCGATGTCATGAAGGAGTTCAAGGGCCAGGTGTGAGTTGCGGCGACATGCATGCATGCTTGCGGCGGGAGTATGGAGCTGTATAGCTGACAACGGCGACTACAGCATCGACACCCCCGGCGTCATCGACCGCGTCTCTACGCTCTTCCGCGGCCACCCCGCCCTCATCCAAGGCTTCAACACCTTCCTCCCCCCTGGCTACCGCATCGAGTGTTTTGGCGGCGAAGGTGACACCTCGGGCCTCATAACCGTCACCACCCCCGCGGGCACCGTCAGCCAGATCCCCGGAGGCTTCGCTGCCGCCATCGACCAGCGGGAGCGCGAGGTCCGTGAGGGCGCTTCGAGGCAGGCTGCAGCAGAGGCCGCAGCGCGGGACAGCCGTGCGGGCTCCAATGCCCCGTACACGGCTGCATCGGGCGCGCCGACTGCTTCCGCCGGTTCGAGCCAGGCCCTCCCACCGCTCAACAGCATCCAGTCGCACCTCTCGAGCGGGCCCCCTCCCTTCCAGGGGGGTGCGTCCCATGCTCCCCGCCCCAGCGTAGCGGCGGCAGCTCCTGCGCGCGTGCCTGTGGGCCCGCCAGCGAGCCAGGCGCCGGGCCCCGTCCCCATCCCGCCTCATGCGCAGCACCCACTCCCGCCGTCTGGGCCCTCCACCCCCTCGGCTGCCCAGTTTCTCGCCTCGGGCGGTCTCGGTGGCGGACTAGGTGCGTCTCTACCTTCCCAACCACCTCCCGAGCAAGGGGGTTCTCATACTCCACCTACAGAATTCAACCACGCCATCTCGTTTGTGAACAAGATCAAGAATAGGTTCAACAGCGACCCGGATACGTACAAGCAGTTCTTGGAGATTTTGCAGACGTACCAGCGCGATACGCGCGACATAGCCGAGGTCAGTGCAAGGTCTTGTTCCCTATAGAACCATGCTGATAAAAAGGGGGCAGGTATACGAGCAAGTCACCAAGCTGTTCGCGAACGCGCTTGACCTGCTGGATGAATTCAAGCAATTCCTCCCCGAGAATGGGAGCGGCGGTTTCGCCGGCCTGGGCTTTGGCAACTTTGTCCAGGCTGCTCAAGCGGGCCCGCCAGCGGGGGGTGGCACGCTTGACAAGCTTGCTGCGGGCGGGACGAAGCGCGGGTCTGCCAAGGAGGCGAAGGACATCGGGCAGAAGAAGAGGAGGAGCAATGCGGTGGATGCGGGAACGAAGAATGCCGCGCAGGCGAAGGTGCGTCACGATGGGCGTTTGAGGCAGATGAGTGTATCTAACCTGACGAGGCTTGCACAGAGGTCCCGCCCCAACCAGCGTGGCGACAGCCCGTCATTGGACGACGGAGAGGTCGGCGGTCCTATCGCTGTCCTCCCTGGCCAGCCGCAGACCCTTGCATCCCCTGACGAAGTCGCCTTCTTCGACAAGGTCAAGAAGGTCATCGACGACAAGGTCGTCTACCACGAGTTCCTCAAGCTCATCAATCTCTTCGTTCAAGACATGGTCGACACCAAGACCTTGCTGGACCGAGCGCATTTGTTCATCGGGGAGGCGCCCGACGTGTGGGCGACGTTTCAGAAGGTCGTGGGGGTGGATGCAGAGGGCAAGCTCCCTCCAAACCTGAATACGGTGCAGGGGTACGGATACGGCGGGATGATTGGGGTGGATAACCTCGTGGTGGAGAACACGCCGATGCTTGATCGGGTCAAGCCGGACATGAACATGGCGCAGGCCAATCAGGTTGGACCGAGCTACCGCCAGCTTCCTCGTTCTGTGAGTTTTGTGGATCGCTTCTGCATGGTAATGGACCTGACAGGCATACAGGAGATAAACTTGCAGTGCACTGGACGAGACGCCATGTGCTGGGAGGTGCTCAACGACGAGTGGGTTGCACACCCAACGTGGTCTGCCGAGGACGTCGCGCCCTTCGTCTCGCACCGCAAGAACCAGTTCGAGGACAACCTCCACAAGTCGGAGGAGGAACGTCACGAGTACGACTACCACATCGAGGCGAACCTGCGCACGATCCACCTGCTGGAGCCGCTGCTCACCAAGATCCAAAACATGGACCCCGAGGAGCGAGCCAACTTCAACCTGAAGGCCGGGCTGGGCGGGCAGAGCAAGTCGATCCACCAGCGCATTATTAAGAAGGTCTACGGCAAGGACCTCGGGCCGGAGGTGATCCGTGCGTTGCACGAAAACCCCGTGGTGGCGCTTCCGATCGTGCTGGAGCGGCTTAAGGCCAAGGACGAGGAGTGGAAAAAGGCGCAGCGCGAGTGGAACCGCGTGTGGAGGGAGCAGGACGCCAAGAACTTTTACAAGGCGCTCGATTACCAACACTCGGGTACAAAGGCGACCGACAAGAAGAAGGTGATAGCGCCCAAGAGCCTTGTCGGGGAGATCGAGGGGCGCAAGGCTGAGCAGCTGAACGAGCGCGCGACGCTCTCGGATCCGCGCGTGTGGCGCGCGCGCCCCCAGTTCCAGTTCGAGTTCAAGGACATGGGCGTGCTCAAGGACTCGGTGAAACTCATCATCTCGTACCTCGACCGCGTGCAGACCAACTCGCTCACCGCGTCCGACCAGACCCGCGTCGAGCACTTCCTCCGCGACTTTGTGCCCTTGTTGTTCATGCTCGACAAGGATGAGTTTGACGCTGAGTTTGGGGACGACGGCGAGGGCAAGACTCCGCAGGAGGACGAGTCGGACGAGTCGGACGGCGACGCCAGCATGGCAGACGAGAGTGGCGAGGGTGCCGGAGGTACCAGCACCGCCGGCCAGGGGAAGAAGGGCGAGAAGCGTGGGGACCACGCAGCGGACCTCAGAAAGAGGCTGCTCAAGCAGGCAGCGGGCGAGAACGCCTCGCGCGAGATGTCGATCGCGACCGCTGCAGGCGGCGCCGACGGCTCCGCCGCCGCTGAGGCTGTCGCCGCCATCGCGTCTGCTCCTGCGCTGACACTCGCTGTCCCCGATGGCGTTCCCGCCTCGGGCGAGGCTACCCCAGCGACGGACAACGGCGAGCGGGGTGAGACGCCGTTGCCGCTGCCTGCGGACCCCGAGGAGGTGGCCGAGGCGGTCGAGAAGGACAAGGCGGGTGCGGAGGCGAGCGAGCAGACGTGGGTCAAGATTGATGGGTATGACAGCCAGCCGCTGTCGAGGAGGACGTCACAGTCCGGGTCGGAGGAGCAAGCAGATGGGAAGAAGGCGTCGAGGAGGGGTAACTTCTTTGCGAACACGCACTTTTACGTCCTCTCGCGGTATCTCCAGGTGATTTTTTTGTTCTTTCTTTTTCGTTCTTCTTGGTATGACGATGAACTGACGCCCAGATACAGATGCTGTACTCTCGTCTCATGACGTGCAAGTCCATCGCGGAGGGCCTCGCGGCCGATAAACGCCAGCCTATCAACCCCATAGCCGTCAAGCTTGGCCTCGCCGAGCCCGACATCCAGAATTTCGCTATCCAGGCTGGCGATAACCCTGCACAGTACTACTACTCGCACCTTCTCACTTTGCTGGAAAGGTACTTTGACAACGAGGTCGACTTCACAACGTTCGAGGAGGCACTGAGGTTGATGTTTGCCAACGAGGCGTATCTTATGTTCAACTTGGACAAGGTCATTGGCGGGATTGTCAGGCAGGTACGTCAACTATCACTACAGACGTTTGGGATTGTGATTGCGGGATATTTGAAGCTAACAATCCGGTGACTCACAGGTACAGACTATTGTTGGCGACATGAAGAGCCAGGAGCTCTTCGCCCTCCTGGAGCGTGACAGGAAGCATGCCAAGACTACCACCCGGCGCCAGATCGCCTACCGGATGCAGGCCGAGGGCGTGCTGGGCGGCAGTGAGAACCTTTACAAGATCGACTTCGTATGTTCTTCTTCCATCTCTGTTATAATGCCGGATGAAGCTGACAGCCAGTTGTATATAGCAACCCAGCGCGGAGATCTTGTCGATCCAGCTCTTGGGAGAGGAGGACCGGACGGTGGATGACGCCGAGACGGCGCAGGAGAAGTGGTCGCAGTACATTGAGAGCTTTGCTCTAGTGAGTCACTCGTGCATCTCGTCTTTATCCGGAGAGATCGAACTGACGGTTTCCGCAGACTCACCCCACCGAGGGTCTCGCTCAGCGCGTCGACTCACCCTTCCTCCGAAGAAATATCGCAAAGACCCATGCGCTCGAGCCTGAGGCGGTGGAAGCAAGGGACGGGCTTGAAATCAAGATTGCGTTGGGCAACTACCGCATGTTCTTCACACCAGGTGAGTTGTTGTTGTTAGTCAGTGTTGGATGTAATTGACATGGGATGCCTGACAGGAACTGAGGACTTCTTCCACCGAGCTCCGAAACCTTCTGCCAAAGCGGCAGAGCCCGCCGTGGCGGTTTAGAGTGGCAAAGGATATGGGGGTGGGAGCTATAGAGGGCGAGGAGATCTGTTTGGCTGGTCTTTCTTGAGTCGAGATGTGGATTTTGAGTCCGGTCCGGCTCGGGGAGGCAGAGGGATGGATTGGCGGATGGGCGGAAGAGGGTGGCCATAATCTATCTTAGTCGAGAAACCATATACCCAGGGTGTTGTAACTCTATGAGATGTGTCGAAAAGTTCCACTCCAGCAGCGGCCAAGCTTATATTGGGGTGACTCGAATATATATTCCATGCTGCAAGCTGTGTTTACCTTTCCTCGATGATCACCTCACCAGCTCTACATTCAAGGCCACCCATCAAGAGGATCAAGATCGTGCCTCTTGTCATAGATGACCATGCTCGGCCCGTTCTTCCGCCTCAGCTTACGGCTCGCCTCCTCCATCCCGCGCATCACGCGCAGGAGGTTGCCCCCAGCGAGCATCGAGAGCTCGTTCTGCGTCCAGCCGCGGCGGATGAGCTCAGCGAACTGCGAGACCGGGTATTGTCAGTTTTGTGAGTCGGGCCGAGACTGAGGAGCGTGAAAGATCGAGACGTACCAGGTAGGGGTACTTGGAGACGTCCTCCAAACCGTGAGGCGTGGACTCGATGCCATCGTAGTCGGACCCGATACCCACACTATATAATCCGTTACCGACAGCCCTGCCGTTTCCCGATGATCATGGGCGTTACGATCTACAACTTACTGGTCCTTGCCCGTCTTCTTGGCGATGTACTCGACCTCGTCGGCAATGTATGCAGCGTCAACCTCGTCGGGGTTGGGCGAGGCGAATACGGGGAAGAAGCTATCGGAGAGTCATAGATCAGCCCGCCGTTACGGGCTGGGCAACGCCGGTGACGACATGACTCACTTGACCATGACGACACCGTCCACCTGGTGCTTGCCTCTGCCAATCTTGCCCAGGATCTCGTCGGGCACGTTGCGCTTCCAGTCGTTGAAGTGGCGAGCGCACGAGTGTGAGAAGATAACCGGGGCGCGAGTGATGGCCCTATAGGCGACACGATGAGCTCAAGCTGTGCTGAAAGGATGAACGACCTGCGGGTAGCAGCTTACAAAGCTTGGAGGGCAGTCTTGTCCGAAACGTGACTGAGGTCGACAAGAATACCAACGCGATTCATCTCGGAGATGAGCTCCTTGCCGAGAGGACTAATAAAGAGAGTAGCCATCAGTGTCATCTACGTATTATCGACGTTATCTACTCATCCGTCTGGAACCAGTGTGGACTTACGAGAGACCACCCCATCGCTCCGCGACATTGCCAAAGATACCAGCAGAGTCGGCAAAGGCGTTGTTGCAGCTGTGGGTGAGAGTCATGTAGCGGACACCGAGCTGGTGGTACATGCGCAGGACTGTGGAGAGCGTCAGGTGTGGAAAATGAGGTATGTGTGATAGACATACCTGCCAGGGAGTTGCCGAGCATGTGGCCACTGTAGATCACCCCTCATCAGCACTGCATCCTACCTGGTGGCAGCTACAAGACTGAACTCAACTCACCCCTCAAGACCCAATAAGCTGCCGACCTTCCCCTGCCTAATGGCGGCCTCCACCTCATCGGCAGTTCGCGCGAGGGCAAATGTGTCGCTGTACTTCTCGATGAGGTTCATTGTGACGTCGATCTGCTCGAGGGTGTCTGAGGGGGGGGGGGGGGTCAACCGCGCCGTGACACAATGCTGACAGCACGGAAACTCACCTCGGACTTCGAACGTCGGGTTGAGGAAGTTATTGCCATTATCCTCGCGACATTCGACGAAACTGTGGTCGCAGTATTAGTTTCTGCTTTCCACATTCGTCTATCAAAAGTGCGCCTGCACATACATGGACCAGAAGAACGCCCCCAGGTGGCCTTCACGGACACGAGGAATGTCAAAGTGACCAATCTGCAATGATCCGATACGGGCCCATCAGTTCGAGGATATGACTGCAGGCTCAGACATGACTCACTGTAGCCTTCCTGAGATCGAACGAAGAGATGTTGTTCCCGAAGAAAGAGCGCGCAAGCTCTGGCACGTCGATGTGCCCGTCGATGACTGGCGAGCTAAAGGTCACCGCTCTCTCGTCAGTTACCGACACGGCGATCTACCAAGCTACCAAGCAGCCTCAGTAAGCTTACCTTTTCAAGTAGTACTTTGCCAAACCCAAGTCATCCTTCGGGATCCCCTCGCCTTTGATCCACACTAAGATGCAGCCCGCAACGAGCAAGATGGGCACGAAGATGGTCGTGAGGACGAGACGCCGGGCGGGTGGCTCTGTCCTAGAGGTAGAGCTGGGGAGGATGGGCTCGCGTTCTGACATGTTACTCCGGTATACTCTCCCTGTGGTGTCGTTGACGGTGGGCGACGAAAAAAGGTGTCGAGGTAGAGTATAGAAATGACCGGCAACAGGACAGGAGAGATACAGTGATAGACTCGAGCACTTGATCAGGCGCGCGACCTGATGATGCATGCGCGCGGACATGACCGAAGGATGCCTTTTGCGGCGCCAACTGCTGCATGAACCGCCTTCCGCTCTCATCTTTCAAAGATTACGCTTTTCACCTCCTGCGCATTACAGCTGCGCTTCTCGCTATATGTTGTTTCTTCCCTACGTCCTAGGCCATGGGCTGGGATCCAAATCATGCCGCTTACCGTAGATCGCCATGCTGGGTCCCGTCTCCTGTCTCAGCTTGCGGCTCGCGTCTTCCATACCGCGCATTACTCGGAGGAGGTTCCCTCCTGCGAGCAGGGAGAGTTCATGCTGATTCCAGCCGCGGCGGATGAGCTCAGCGAACTGCGAGACCGGGTAGAGTCAGTTTTGCGAGTCGGGCCGAGACTGAGGAGCGTGAAAGATCGAGACGTACCAGGTAGGGGTACTTGGAGACATCCTCCAAGCCGTGTGGGGTGGACACAACACCATCGTAGTCAGACCCGATACCAACGCTATAGTCCATACTCATCAACGTCACAGCCACTTGAGGCCACTCGAGGCAGACCAGCACTTCTAGCAACTAGGTACTAACTGGTGTCTGCTCGTCTTCTTCGCAATGTACTCGACTTCGTCGGCGATGGAAGCTACATTGACTTCGTCCGGATCAGGCGAGATAAATAGCGGGAAGAAGCTGCAGTGAACACAAAATACGTTAGTCAATCACCGCAAGCTGGGAGGCGCTGAAGGTATGTGATCACTTGACCATGACGACCGCGTCCACCTGATCCTTGCCCCTGCCGATCTTGGCCAGGATCTCATCGGGCACGTTACGCGACCAATTATTGAAATGTCGGGCGCTCGAGTGAGAAAAGATCACGGGTGAGCGGGTGATCGACCTGGAAGTGGCCGGATAAGCCTCAGGTACACTACACGGCACTCAGTCAGACAAAACAGCTTACAAAGCTTGTAGGGCAGTCTTGTCCGAAACGTGGCTTAGGTCGACAAAGATACCGACACGGTTCATCTCGTGGATCAGTTCCTTGCCAAAAGGTCTGTTAAGACCGGCGAATCAGCGTGTACAGAACGACAGAGGATTGAGCAAGTCGCGTGAAACTCACGAGAGGCCTCCCCAACGCTCCCCAACATCGCGGATGTCCTTGTAGCCAGCAGAGTCGGCGAACGCGTTGTTGCAAGAGTGCGTGAGGGTCATGTAGCGAACTCCAAGCCGATGATAATTGCGCAGGACTGTGATGGGTTTTGGTTCAGCTAGATAACACAATCCAACCGGTAAATATGAGGGGAACGTACCCGCCAGGGAGTTGCCGAGCCCATGGCCGCTGCAGAATATCATGAGCAGATGTGCAACGACGGTCAAAGATCGGACTTACCCCTCGAGCCCCATGAGACTGCCGACCTTCCCCTGTCTGATTGCGCTCTCAACCTCATCGGCAGTCCGCGCGAGGGCAAAAGTATCGCCGTACTGCTCGATGATATTGAGCGTGACATCAATCTGCTCGAGGATGTCTAAGTGTGTGGGCTTGGTGGTCAGCATAGCGCAAAGAGCGCAACACGATGATGCCAACGAAATGAAGCTCCTCACCGCGGACTTGGAACGTTGGATTGAGGAAATCTCTCCCGCTTTCCTCAAGACAGTCGACGTAGCTAACAGTCATATGTAAGCGTTTTGCAATAACCCATTCCAGCCCGACATGCGTTCATACTCACACGGACCAGAAGAGCGCTCCCAGGTGGCCTTCACGAACCCGAGGGATATCAAAGTGGCCAGGCTGTCATACACGAATTCAAGCCTGTCAGTCTACGCGATGTCAACTCCCGTCTTTCAAAGAGCACTTGCCATAGGTTGTCTCAGATCAAAAGCAGAGACATTGTTGCTATATAAAGTCCGCGCAAGCTCTGGTACGTCAACATGCCCATCGATGACCGGCGCACTGCAAATCGTTCCGCCTCACATCAGCTTCGCCATTCACGGGGGCTCGCCTACTGACGGAAGCTGACCTCTTCAAGTAGTACTTTGCCAGCTCCAAGTCATCTATAGGTATCCTTTCCCCTTTGATCCACGCCGAAATGCAGCCGGCGAGTAACAGGACAAACACGACCGTTGTCGTGAGGATAAGATATCGGCGGCGGGCTGGCGGCGCCGGCTCTTCTTTCCTGGAAGTAGTGGCGCTGGGCAGGATGGGTTCTCTTTCCGACATGCCGGTTTTCTTTCGCGTTATGTGCCAGGCTTGGATGATGGAATTGAAGAAGAAGGAAGGAGGGGAATTTTTGGCTTTGGGGTTGCATCCCGCCTGGCCCCGCCTGGCGCCTTCGAGCCGGCGACATACTTGCATGATAAGCTTACTGTCCCGGGCGATGCCACTGACTTACTTGCCCATGTGATTGTGGGTGCAGCATGTGGTAGAAGTCGAGGGCGAGGCACGTGGCCCTGAGATCGCGTCGGCCCGGCGTCCACTGTCGGACATGGCCACGCTCCTGATGCCACTTCCGGATCCACCTCCGGGCCCCGGTCCATCGTCCCAAGACGACACAGTCTCTGGGTGGGCGGCGCAGTGGAGGTTGGGCGGGGTCCATGCGCCCGTTTGCCTTATAGGTGGAGGGTTGAGGCAGGAGTGAAGCTATCGACGTCCTCGCTCGAAGCACAAGCAAGTCGAAAGGGAACAAACACTCTGCTGCCACCGCCGCGCGGGCCGCACACATTGTCGTGGTGGTTCTCGCAACACACGTGTGTGACAGCAACAAGCTGAAAGATCAAAACATGGTCTTCACCATCCGTCCTCTACGCGAACGCTATATTGACACAAAAAGCGCAGCATCCCTCCCCCGCTATCATCTTTGGCCCCGACCGCCGAATACACCCCGAGAAAGTTGCATCACTTCTACCCACTGGCCCCATCCTCCACATTGGCTGTATTTGTTTTTCACAGACTCCCTTAAGCGTTGAACACGATGGACGCGCCCTGCGCGGACATGGAATGTCAGCTGGATGATCCCGGCAGGTTTCACAGTGGGAGGTGTGTCTACTTACGACCTTGTGGGCGGCCTGGCCGGCGGTGGCTGCAAAAACAGCGATCGCGTGTTAGCCAAAACCACAACGGGTGCATTCGTCAGACACCACGACTTACGCTCGTTGAGACGGGTGGTGTCGATGGCGAGACCGGCAGAGGCCTTGACGCCGGGGCGGAGAGCCTGGGTGTAACCGAGGGCGAGGACACCAGCGTTGTTGATCTTGGCCTTGACGAAAGCGGCGTTGTCCTGCATCACCCCGCTCCACTGGTCAGCGCATGCGCTCCGTCACGTGTACAGAGACGGCCTGAAACCCACAAGGTAAGTCTTGGCGCCGACCTCGAGGCTCACGCCGCCAGTCGTAGACTTGGTGTCGTAGACGGCCTTGGCACCGGCCTCGACGTCCTTGGAGACCTTGTGGTAGTACGAGGCGGCAAAGGTGGAGAGGTTGCCGAGACCGTGGAGGGTGACGGCGTACTCGGGGGCCGAGAAGCCGACGGCACCGGCGTAGCGGGTGATGGCGCCAGAGAGGACGTCGTAGGACGCCTCGCCACCGACAAGGAAGCCGTCACGGCCGACGACGGTGTCGGCGGTGAAGGTGGGGCCCTGCACTGTGGCGTTAGCGCTAGCTAGCATAGCTGCCAGACTAAAGGTGTACGCACCTTGAAGAGGTCGACGGTGGCACGGGTGTGGAGGGAAGGCTGCTTGTAGATGGCGGTGAGGATGGCAGACTTTGAGGACTTGGCGGGGTTGAGGGTGGTGGCAAGGTCGAGCTTGAGACCCTTGGCAATCTGGTTCTCGAGCTCGAGCTGGGTGCGGAGGAGGTTGGTGGTGGTCCAGGCCTGTGGTGACCGAGCGATGGCGTTAGCGGGCGCTCTAGCGAATCACAGGGCCGCGTCCTCCACGTGTATTTCGCCTGCTCTTCGCGTCGCTCCTGTCGCGGCTCCTGTCGCGGTGCGCGGTGGCTCCCCCGGCAGGCGTGTGAATACATAAAACACGTACCTGGGTGAAGGTCAAGCCGTTCTTGAAGTCGACGTACTTGCCCTCAATGTCACCGGTGATGGCGTTGGACTTTGCGTCCTTGGTGCCGGCGACCTTGAAGGCGACGTTGGAGGGGGTGAGGGTCTTGACCTCGAGCGAGGTGCCCTGGATGGGGTAGTCCTTGAGGAGCAAGTCGGAAGAGGACTTGCCGAGGTCCTGTGGGTGGCGAGGACGGTGTGAGCTGTGAAGGGGGGGGGACGCGATGCTCGCGTGGAGAAGACGTCGGTACGTACGCGCCAGGAGGGGGGAACAGCTTGGGACATTTTTGCTGTGGGAGGGTCAGAGGGGGTCAGCTGTGGGCGGGGGGGGGTGTGTGGGCGCGGGGGGGGGGCTGCGACTGACCGATGTGGGGGGGTGGAGATGCTTTAGGAGTGGGTGCTTGTCTTGGAGGGATCGAGAAGGAACGGCAATACGGTGGGCGTCCCGGACGCTCGCGCGTATTCCGTCATCCAGAGCAAGCCGATAACGCCGCGGGCGCGGGTGTGGCACTTTGTGCGGTCACGTGACAGGGTCCGTGCAACTTGAACCGACCGCACCGACCTCCCTTCGCCTCCTCATCCTACGTGGGCACTCTTCCACCATGCGACTCTCTCCCCTCTTTAGCATCTAGCCCCCCCTCCCCGCAAGACCATGCCCCCGCCCGCACACGCCGCAGACGAGGGCAGCACCACCGGCAACGAGTCGGAGGCCAGTAACCATGCCTGGTCAGACGCGGCTTGGTCAGTCCCCCCCGTCTTCCTCTCGCGCTCTCCCTCGTCTCGTGGCTCACACCCACACCCGCCACCCGCCCACAGGATCCCTTCCCCGGCATCCACCCACCCCCGGCCCTCCCTCTCGTCCGGCGACGACCTCCCCTCCACCCGCCCCGAGCCCTACCTGCTCCGCCCCGAGCCCTATCCCCCATTCGCATCCTCCTCCCCCGACCCCAGCTCGCCCTCCACCTCACACCGCCGCCAAGGCCTCACTCACTCTGGTATACACTCGGCAGGGTCAAATATCGCCCTCGATGCGCTCGCCGTGACAGTGTCCGCGGGGTTCAGCCCGTACGGGCTGGCGAGCGTCCGTGCGGAGAGCGCAGAAGGCAGCAGCTGGCCGGGCGGCGGGCCGGGCAGCGGGCGGGGTAGCGCGACCGTGCTGGATATGGAGGGAGGCGGTGGTCAGGGTGCAGGCGTGAGTGGCGGGCACGTGCTACCCAGGTCCCGCCTCAAGTCCGTATCCTCCGCAGGCGCTGTCGGCCACCCCGACTCGGAGGACGACGACTACATCCCCACAAACGGCTCCGCGTCGTCACACACTAGCAAGGGGAAGAGCCGGCACCGGAATCGCGGGGGGTCGTTCTCGTACCTGCCGTTCCACAGGCGGAGACGGCTGTCGACTGGCAGCTGGGGTTTGGGTGGTGTGAGCGATTGGAGTTGGGGCAGAGGTGGTGCAGCTGGGGCCAGCTCGCGTGGCGGGGGGGGGCGGCCGCGGTCGGCGTGGTCGACCATCAAGCTCGCTCTGTGTGTCATCGCTGGTGTGTACCTCGTCGTTGTCTGGCGGCAGAAGTACGAGATTCAGCTCGAGTTCTCTCTCTTCTCCCGGCAGTGGGTCCGCACCGAGGTCGACTCGATACAGCCCCTCCGCGGGTGCTTTTCCCCGCGCCTCGTCTCGCCTTCGTACAATCTCACCCAGCATCACGCGCCGAAACGCCACTTGCTTGCCCCTGGGGTATCCCTCAAACGCGGCATGTCGTGCTACGACTTTTCGTCCACCATTCAGCCCATACCCGGTGTGCCCCTTGAGCACATCACTTACCACACTTACTGGCGCTCGGACCTGATCCCATTCGGGGAGCGGCAGACGGCGACGTTCATCGCCTTCCTCGCCACGCAGCCGCTCACACACTCCACGCTTATCCTGTGGACGAACGGCGCAGAGGTCGTCGCGCGCAACCCGTATGTCAAGCCGTACCTCGACAAGTGGGGGCAGTACATCCAAGTCCGGCAGGTGGACATGCCGGCGTTGACAAGGGGTACAGAGCTGGAGGGGCTGATCAGCGGGCTGAGCGGCGCAGGCTCCGGAGCTGGCGGAGGGGACGCCAAGGGGCCACTGCTCGATGATAGGGCGTGGGTGGATGGGGATGCGGTCCGGCTGATGGTTCTGTGGAACTATGGGGGTGTGTGGATGGATATGGACCAGCTCCTTACGCGGGATCTTCATCCCCTCACCGAGACAGAGTGGGTCACCCAGTGGGACTGTTACGGTGAGTTTGGTGCTTCGCTTCCCTCGCCGTAGCGCTGACGAACTCTGGCCCCCCAGACAAACCCTACTTTACGCTCAACGGTGCGCTCATGCACTTCCAAAAGCACTCCCCATACCTCTGCGAAGCCTTCCACATCATGGCCTCCTCCCCGCTCCCGAAACCCAACACCTTCACTTGGGGCTCTCACCTCTACGCCAAGCTCCACCGCTCCCTCATCGCAGGCGGCACCCGCCCCTTCGCCGTCCTCCCGTGGTGCTTTGCCGACCCCCGCAACTGCCGCACGGATAACCGCTTCCCGGACCCATTTGCGCCCGATCCCAAGTTATTCGCGGGCGCAGCGTGGGACGGCGGGGACGGCGCGCCCGTCAGCGGGCGCGACGTGCTGAAGAAAAAAGTAGGGGACGTGTGGACGGTGCACCTGCATAACCAGTGGAGCAAGAAGTTCCCCGAGGGCGGGTGGGTCGCGAGGCTGCTGGAGGGGTATAGGGAGCAGCTGGAGATGGTGGAAAGGTATGCGGTGGTGTCCGGCTTGGTGCGGGACGGGGAGATCAGGCTGGAGAAGCGCGGGATGCCGCAGACAGGCGCGGGGGCGGGGATGGACGGCGAGGGTGGGGAGGTGGGGGGCGGTGGGGACGGGGGGCAGGCGCAGGGGGGTGCCACGGCTTAACGAGTCATTCCTTCTGTTGTAATATAACGAGCGCACGCACATACGCACCTACGCAGCAACGCGCAAAACGGCATACCCCATCACACAACTTCACACTGTAGATTTGCGATATGGCAAATGCAATCCATAGAGCACCAAAATGTAGCTGAGGCCCGGCCGAGGCGAGGCCGGGGCGGAGGCTACCGTCCTACATACCCGATGCACATGCGCTGTAAAGTACGTTAGAGAGTGAGAAGTCTATGTAATCGCATCTAGATACAACTGTCTCGTCCCCCCTCCCTCCCCCCCCCCCCCCACACACACACCCACACCTTATCCCAGCGAAGGCACTCCCAGCCCTGCAATCGGCGGGCCGGTCAAAAACTCGTCGGTAGCAAAAGGAGCGTATGCGGGCCTGGCGAGGCAGTTGAGCGCGACTTTGACGTCGGTCTGGATGTCCTCCACCAGGGCGTCTGTTATTGCGCGTTTCGTCAGCCACGCCACGAATGTCACAGTGAGGACGACAAGGCGAAGGAGCGAAGGAGCGAAAGAAAGAGCGGGGCTGCGGCAGGGAGGGAGGGAGGGAGGGAGGGAGAGGAGGCGAGAGAGAGGGAGAGGCGAAGGGGGAGAGAGAGGGAGGCAAGGACGGACCTCGAGAAACGTAATCGAGCTCGGGACGGATGTACCCCAAGACAAGGACAGACATGTGGTGCCCGTAGAAATCCGCTTTGAAAGGGTGCATGATGTGTACCTCCTGCGATGCCGGCCGGTCGGTCTTTTGTCAGCCCTCTCTGCCCGTTCCTCTTTACTTGCGACAGCGGTGGCTGGCCACGCCGCCAGGCGATTGATTGATTGATTGACGCACCGCGGTGATCTTTTCATTCTTGAAATACGGATTCCACCCGACGCTCATGACCATCGGCCAAACCTTTTCGTCCTCCTTGCTCCATCGCTGCGCCTTCTCGTCAGGCGGGTACGGCGCCGTTATCGTCGGGAGCGCCTCCAGCACGGCGCCTCCGCCCCCTGCGTCACTGGCCGGGGGGGGAGGGGGCGGGGTGCCGGGGACAGAAGCGGGGGCAGAGGCGAGGGGGGTGTTGAGCGCTGTCGGGAGGGGGGTGTTGAGAGAGGGGTGGACGCGCGCGAAGCCGTAGTAGATGCCGGTCATCTGGAGGTCGTTGAGCGGCTGCAGGGACGAGTCGGGGAGGTTGGCTTTGTCGGTGCGGGGGAGGGGGGGGGGGGTACGCGCCGACGGTGCGGAGTGCGTTGTCAGCGTGTGCTGCGTGTGTTGCGTGTGTTGCGTGGGCTGCGTGGACTGGAGGCACAGCGCGCAGAAGCCATGTAGGGGTAGGAGACGGGACGGTGGAAGGAGGACCAAGACACACCAGTAGGTATTCCCAGGAAGCGCGCACCGCGCCCGAACCCCTTGGTGACAGTCCCCTCGAGCTTCATGGGGTACGGGGGCTCTGGCGAGTCGGGCCCGACCAGCATGGGGCGGTTTCCGCGCGAGACGGGCGCCATGGGAGCTGCTGGCGCGGAGGGCGCGGAGGACGCGGAGGGGGCGTCGGTGGACATGTTGTGGGGCCGGGTGGGTGAGAGGTAGAAGGTGGAGACACGTACCGATGGAAGGCTTGCTTGCGAGATGGGAGTTCCGGGCGATGGACGCCGAGCCGAGAGCAGGGCGGCGGAGTGCGGGGGATGTCCGGCGATGGCTTCCGCGACGACACGGCCGGCCGGGTGGGCCATCTGTCTGTCTGAACGGACGGACGGTCTTCAGCCGACTCACACTGCACCCCCCCACACCTCAGCCATGCGCATCCCCACGCCCCCCCGCGCCCTCGCGCGCCTCCTCCACACCCCCCCTTCCCGCCCGCCCCCGCTCACGCTCCACACCCCCTCTCGCCATATCCGCCCGCACACCCGCTCCCTCCCGCCGTCCCCCGCCCCCGCCCCCGCCCCCGCCCCCGCCCAGCCATCCGACTTTCTCTTCTGGCCAGCCTTTTTTGACGAGCAGGAATGCAGGGTGCTGCTGGAGCTGGCGCTCTGGAAGCTGGACCGGGGGGACTCTGTCAGGGCGAGGAGCCTGCGAAAGGGCTTTCGGAGGGGGCGGAGGGAGGTGCAGGCGGGCCAGGCGGGCAGGGGGGGGGAAGAGAAGGGGCGGGCGGCGGTGGAGAAGGAGGGACTGCAGGGGATGTTTACTGGGGAATACGGGTTTGAAGAGGTGCGTCCGCTCGCGTCCGCTCGGCCTATGCCTGTCGACGCGTCGCCAGACTCAAGAGCTCATGCATCCATCACCCGTCGTACCATCTACTCTGCGTTCCATAGGGCCACTTTGACTCTGTCATCCACCACTACCGCGAGACGCTTCTATCTGCACTGCCCCCCTCCCCGTCGCCCCTCCTCGCTCCCACCCTCGCCCGCCTGTACGCCCTTCTGCCCACCCTCCCCAAAGACCTACCCCAGCAGCAGCAGCAGCAGCCAACAGCAGCGGACCTCCCGCCGGGGGGCACAAGCACGCACCTGCTGCATCTGGCTCCGGGAGGGGAGATACTGCCGCATGTGGATAATCTGGAGGCGTCAGGACGGGTGATTTGCGGGGCTTGTCTCGGGGCGGAGCGGACGTTGAGGTTGAGGCGGAAGAGGAGGGAGGGGCGGGGACGGGGGGGGGAAGGGGAAGGGGACGGGGAAGGGTGGGATGTGAGGCTGCCGAGCGGGTCGGTGTATATTCAGAGGTAAGCTGTCGACACCGCGACCATGGCCGTGTGCGGGAGGAGATGGCTGACGTGAGAGTTGAGCGGTCAGGGACTCGGTGCGGTATGGATACGAGCACTCGATCTTGGCTTATGAGGACGAGGGGTCGGTGTGGGATGGGACGCGCCTGGAGGCGGGACACCGGGTCAGTATCATGATCAGAGTGAGTCTTGTTGTGGTCATGTATGTGTGTCTTCCGACCAAGCAACCTGACGGTGCGATGTTTAGGATGCACCCACCAGGCCGGCCAGTCTCGGATGAGCCGGCGCATCATTGAATCTTACATTCATCGGATTTATTTGTACATTGGGCCTCATGCATCTTCTCACGTCCTCCGCGCTCACCTCCCCGCCCATTCTCATTCTCATCCAGGACGTGCCGTGCAAGTCATACTCGCCAGATGCCTATTGGTTGTATCATACACGCCCAACCGCCCCCCCCCCCCCCCCCCCCCCCCCCCCCCCCCCCCCCCCCCGGCCCTCACGGCTCCATGAGGGTCATGCAGTTGGAACTCTCTACGTTCTGCGCCGGGTCCTGGCCCGTAGCAAGGTACATGGCCTGATGCCACTGGTCAGAATGCACTCATCGTACGACCTCGATCGAACGCTACTCACGGTCAAGATATTCGCGGCGTGCGCGTTGAACCCGCCGATACTGCCGGCCATCGCACTCCCGATCAAGTTCTTCTTGATATTCAGGTTACACATATCCTTCACTGTCGTCTTGAGCACACTCCTGACCACATCGCCCGGGACGACGGCCTCGGCGACACAGGATTTCCCCCTGCCCTCGATCCAGTTGATCGCAGCGGGCTTCTTATCGGTGCAGTAGTTGCCGGACAAGGCGAGCACGTGCATCTCGGGGAAATGCTCGCGCAGGGTCTCGAGCGCCTTCTCGACGCCCTTGGAGATCATGTTCATCCCCATGGCGTCGCCGGTCTGGGTCGCGAACCGCGCGTAGAGCGTGCGCCCCGCAAGCGCGCACTCACAAGTCTGCAAACGGGCGAAGCGCGAAGTCGAGTCGAACGCGGCCTTTATCTCGGCGAAGCCCTCTGCGGAATCGATAAACTTGCGGGCCTGGCACGCCTGGACGATGGACGGGAAGTCGATCGCGGGCCCACGGGTCATGGCGTCGTGCGTGAGCACGGTGGTGACGCCGCCTCCTGCGTTCAGGGCCTTGCACCCGCGCGAGGTCGACGCGACGAGGGTGCCCTCGGTGGTGGCCATGGGGATGTGGAGCATCTGCCCGTCAATGTTGAGGGGGCCGGCGATCCCGACGGGGATCGGCATGTACCCGACCACGTTCTCGCAGCACGCGCCGATGATCTGCTTGTAGTCGTAGTCTGCCATCGGCAGGAGGCTGTCCTCGAGCGAGCGCGAGAGCGACGCGCGCGAGATGACGGCGCGGCGGACACGCACCGCGCGCTCGAGGTTCTTGAGCGTCTTCTCGAGCGCGTACGGCGCAATCTTGCCCTTCTCGACGAGGAGGATCACCTCCTCGTCCGAGAGGTTGGCGGCGCCGACACCGCCAGCGTAGATCTCGATGCACTCTGCCAACGGACGGCGGCTGCCGAACGTGAGCGCAGGCGCGGGCGCGGGCGCGGGTGAGTCGACGGGCGCGTCCAGAGACGCGCGGAGCGGCTCCTTGATGGTCGGCACGCCGTTAGCCACGTGGCCGTGGCCGTGGCCGTTGGCCTGCGCGCCGCGATCCTCCACGCGCGGGGTGCTGTCCCCATCCCCGACGGCGGCGGCCATCTGCAGAGACGAGCCCGGTAGCATATCAACCGACCTGCCTCTCGGCGTGGACTTGTCGCCCCTGCGCTGGGCGATGCGCAGCGCCCTCTCGCCGGCCTGGGCATCAAAGATACCGACGAGGGCCTGTGCGGCGGCTGCGACGGGCCCCTTGCCGCCGATCGAGTTGCTCGCTATTCCCTTGAGGAGGTAGCCGTTGAGCAAGATGGAGATACCGAGGAAGACGACGATCCACTTTGAGAGCACGGGGTCGCCGACGAGATGCGTCCACTCGGACATGAAGTGGTCAAAGGACGTGACGCGCAAGGGGAGGAGCGAGCCCGCGGTCATGAGCACCTGTGTGGGCGGGACGATCTGCACGGCGAGGTCGGTCTCTGCCGGGAGAGAGTCGTACAGCGCCTTGAGGACGGGGGAGAGGGAGGCGCTGCGCGCGTCAAACGATATCTGCGGGACCGAGTGCGCCGAGTGGCGCTTGAGCGCGGCCTGCTCGGTAAGCGTGGTGCAGAGGTTGAGCACGTGGAGCGTGAGGAACGAGACGATCAGGAGGAGCTTGAGCCGGACCATGGGGTTCTGCGGCTGGTCCTCGCCGTCGGTGCCGCGCGTGGGGCTCGGGGTGAGGGAGAAGAAGCCGCGCTTGGAGGCGGAGGCGGTGGACGGGGAGGGCGTGGACGGGGCGTCGGGGGCGAGGGACGAGTAGCTCGAGACGCGCTTGACTGACTTGACGCGGCGGTTGCCGCGTATGAGCTTGATGCGGTGGACCTCGACCATCACGGCGAGGATGGCGACGTAGAACGAGAAGAGGAAGACGCAGTCAACGGCCATGATCAGAGCGGCTGCAAGCAAGCCCAGAGTCAGCACCGGGCCGTTTGTTCGCGGGTCGCCGCCGCCGCCGCCTCCGCCGCTGCCGGGCCCTGCAACTCACCCAGATAGCAGAACTCCCTGAGCCCGCCGATCCCACTGGCAGCCCCGACACAAAGGACCGCAATCTCCACCGCATAATCCCTCACGATCCTCACACCGTACTTTCTCACCGCATCCACCACGATCTTCTTTGCGGCCACCGGCGCGACCCATCGCACCTTGCCCTCTGCGATGCGCTGGAGGCGCTCCAGCGGCGCGAGCTCCTTGTGCAGCGTACCGAGGTCGAGCCCGAGGCCTGCGGCGGCGTCCTCGGCGGGGTCGTCGCTGGTAGTGGGCTCGGGAGACGAGGGCACGGGGGCGATATCGGGGTTCTGGAGGACTGCCTTGGCGAGGCGGTAGGGCTTGTCGAAGCCGACGGTGATGACGAGGAAGGGGATGGCCTCGGAGAGGCAGATGGGGTCGACAGGGACGTCGAGCATGTAGGCGGTGAAGAGGGCAACGACAAAGGCGAATGTGGAGGAGCACAGCGTGGCGACGGCTGTGGGCGGGTCAGCAGAGTTCTGGGTGACAGGGAAGTGATGTGTGTAGCAGTGATGTGTGTAGCGAGTGACAACCGATGCACCAGTGCGGCACACTACAGAGAAAATGCAGTCGCCACGGCTGCTGCACAGAGGACGGGGGATAGGGGACAGGTGATATGGGATAGGGGAGACTCACGGATCCAGAATGAACTGCCAAGCTTGCGCATCCCCATGAAGAGGTTGAAGAAGACCGAGTGCATGACAATGTACCCGAGGAGCACGACAAAGATATCTGCCGAGTCGGCGTTCTGCGGGGGTTACGCGTGAGCTTTGCGAAGATCCAGGCCAGGAAGAAGAGGAAGAGGATGCACCTTTGCCAACGTCCAGAACCGCACGACGAACGCAGAAGCAGCGTACGCGAGCCACCTGGCGTTCTGCAGACCATACACGTGACTTTCGCCCTCGCCGACGGCGACCACATCACCCAAGCCCGAGAAGAGGCCGGCGCCATCCAAGCTGGGGAGGAACCCCCAGCTGGCGCCCGAGGGCGGAAGCAGCCTGAAGGTGGTGTTCCCGCTCGAGGTGAACGGGGGGAGTTTTGCGAGCTGGCTCAGGTAAGGCAGGGTCGGGGACGAGGGCGAGGGGGCCTTGAGGAAGAGCGTGAGGGTAGCCTGGGACGGGTGGAGGGGGCGCGGGACAAGGGTTGGCGCTGCGCCGCCGTCGAGGGGGGCGTCAGAGCGCAAGTCGGCGTAGGAAACGCTTTCGCCGCCGACGTCGACGGCGAGGTCGAGGACCCACTGCTCCCACTCGTGTTCTGCGGCACCGAGGTCGGCGGCAGGCGCGGCGGGTGCGGGGTCGCGCGAGACGACGAGCTGCTTGACGACGACGACCTGGGCGGGCTTGCCGGCGGGGTTGCCGCCTTCGCTCGGGGGAAAGACGTACCCGCCGTCGAGGGCGTTTGCCTCGAGCACGCGGCGGAACTCGGCCGGGGTGAGCGAGTGCCACTCTGTGCTGCCCCAGACGGTCTCTGGTGCGGAGACCCAGGCGCTGGGGCGGGAGGTGGCGCCCGAGGGCTGGATGAAGGGCGGTTCGTCGATGGAGGGCGGGTGTGCGAGGCGGACGAGGTGGGCGGGGTGGGCGGGCGGGGAGGCGGAGGGGAGGTGGAAGAATTCGGAGGACTTGATGGCGTGGAGGAGCTGGAAGTAGGCGAGGGTGACGAGGATGAAGGTGGTGGTGATGACCTCTATAGGCGCGGAGGCGGCGAGGGAGGAGAGGGAGACGAGTGTCTGGCGAAGCATGGCGGCGGTGAGGTTTATGGGGGGGTTATTAGGGGTGGGGGGTTAGGGGGGAGGGAGGGAGGGGGAAGGAGGGGGGGTAGTATACTATAAGGGACGAACGAGATGAGGCAAGGAAGAGAGAGCAGGGATGGGTGAAGCGGATAGGGGAAGAGGAAGAAGGTTGTGGGGAGATGAAAAGAGGGCGCGGTGGTGGGCCGATGGTTTGGCGGGGTGGCTGTGTGGGGGTGGCTGGCTGTGCTGCTGTGGCTGGCTGTGCTGCTGGACTGGCTGCTCTCTCCGCTGCTGCTGCTGCTGCTGCTCTCTTCCCTCTTCCCCCTTCCCCCCTCTTCCCTTCCGTCTATATATGCATGTGGGACGATGCCGCAGGGTCCCCGCGCCCCAACAGCCCGGCCATTACAGCCCATTACAAACTCTCCTCGTCGCTTCCTAATCACCCCGCCCCGCCCCTAATGCCAGGGCCCACCCGCCCCCTGAGCCACCCCTTTTTCGACGCGTCCGTGCGCCCACATGCCCCCTCGCCCTCCACCCGCCGCCTCCACCCCCACCCCACCCCGCATGCATCGCCAGGCAGCTGCACTCCATCGTCAGCTGGGCCCCACCCCCCCGCCCCGCTCCCCAGCGCACCACTCACCGCTACTGCACCCGCCAGCCCCGCATCCGCCCCACCTGCCGCACCACCTCGTCCCCCTCGCGCTCCCGCCGCCAACCCGCCTCGTCCAGCCCGACCGCCGCCTCCCACCGCCCCAGGTCCGCCCACTCCACGTCCAGCGCCCGCACCGCGTTCCCCAGGTACGCCAGGTCCGTCTGCAGCTGCGCCTGCCCCGCGCTCGTGAGCGCAGCGATCGCAGGCAGCGTCGTGCTCGTCAGGTGCGACAGCAGCGTGAGCGCGAGCGACGAGATCCACATCGAGAGCACCGTCTCGGGCCGAGGGGGCGCGCCGCCGCCCTCGGGCAGCTCGAGCGGCAGCCCCTCAACGAACGGCAGGCTCCCCAGGCTCCACGCCAGCCCGCTCTCCCCCGCCCACACCTCAAACACCCTCAGCAGATCGAGCAGGCCCTCGCTCACGCGCGAGATCACGTCCGTCGGGCTCAGGCTGAACTTGGGCACCTGCAGCTCGCCCTTGCGCGGCGGCTTGTCGGCCTTGGACCAGATCGCGAGGGAGGGGTAGGCAGAGAGGGACGAGAGGAGCGGAGAGAGGATGATGCTTTGCAGGTGGAGCTGTGCGGCGCGGGTGAACCCCTCGAGCGCAGAGCTCGAGCGGGGGAGCAGCGCCGCCGGCTTCGCGGTGCTCGTCGCAGTCGCAGTGGACGCAGCGGCCCGCGCCACGAGCTGGTGCAGCTCGGCCGAGTTGAGCGTGCTCTGCTGCAACAGCGCGACCGCCCCCCACGTCGTCGCCTTCCCGTCCCACCCCTCGCCGCCCTTCGTGGCCTTGAGAACCCCTTCCACCCTCCCGACACCCGCCGCGAGCCGCCCCCCAAACCCACCCAGCTTGCCCCACACCTCCCGGCAAGCCTCCAGCACATGCAGCCCCGCCTGGAAACTCCCCCAGTCCTCGGTCGAGTAGTCCAGCCCCTCAAAGTCCAGCTCGTCCTTCTCGCCCTTGGCCCCTCCCCCACCTCCCGCGCCGCCCGCGCCGCCGCGCGATCGCGCGACCTCTAGCATCGCCCTGCGCTCCCGCTCGAGGAAGCCAGACAGGTACCCGTCCACCGCAGAGACCAGCCCGACAGCGCCAAAGCCGAGCGTCAACGCCGCGCACCGCTCCACCGCGTCGTCCGCGTACGCGAGAACCTGGCTCGCGCGCTCCACCAGTGCCCGCGCTGCGTCTTTCCCCTTCCCATCACTCGCCGCCGCCCCCGCCCCCGCCAAGGAGGACGAGGACGACAAAGCGAGCACAGAGTCCAGGTACCGCTTCTCCAAGCCTGCGTACCCGCTCTGCAGATCGAGGAACGGCTCGTACAGCGTCGTCTCCCACTCCATACCCACGGCCGTCGGGGCCGACGCCGCACCCGCGCGGGAGAAGCGCTTCGACACGCTCGCGCGGTGCGAGGGCGGGCGCGCCATGCTCAGGCTCTGGCGGTGGGCCGGGGCCACTGGGGCGCTGGGCGAGAGCGAGGACGAGGGAACCCCGGGGGGGGATGCCGTGTGAGGGGCCGCGGCCGTCGCGGGAGTGTCGACCTCGAGCCCGCCAGAGAGCGTCCCGCCTTGCGTGTTGAACGTCATCCTGTCCAACAACCCCTGCACCGCCACGCCCAGCTCCTCTGTCACCTTCCACGCGCGGATGACTTCCAGCAGGGCGTCCGCGCCGTGGTGCTCGGCGGCGGCTGTGAGCCGCGTGGCGAACGACGGGTCGAGGCCGTCAAACGTGGTCTGCGCAAACGCCGCGAGGACGCTGGGCGCAAGCTGCGGAGGGAAGATGAGCGGGATCTCGTCGACCTCGGCCGTGAGTGTGTGGAGAACCGTAGAGTAGAACCCCGGCAGCCACGATGCAAACCTTCTCCCCTCTGCTTCCCCCGCCGTGTCCCCACTCTCAACCAGCACGGCGTCCCTCCACTCCCTCGCGATCGCCTTCCCCCGCTCCTTGAGGTAATACCCCCTAAACTCCTCCTCCCGCTCCATATCCTCAAACACCTCGTAGAACCCCCGGCACCCCTCCACGTCCCCCGCCCCCAGCGCCTCCCCCAGCGCCCGACCCACCGCACCCTCCAGCTCATTCTCAAGGCTCACCAACAACCGCTTCCGCTCCTCCCACTCTGCCGGCGTATTCTGAAACACCACCATGCTCCGCGACGCCTCCCGCAGCCGGTGCCCCGCCTTGGCGTACTCGCGCGAGCCCAGCAGCGCAGTCAGCTCAGCCTCGAGCGTAGACCACGCTTCGGCCTCGCGCAGGATATCCCGCGCAGACTCGAGCCGCGTCTTGAGCGTGTCCAGGTGCGTAAGCTTGTCCAGCGCGCGGTGCGTCCGCGCCTCCTCGCTCTCGCCCGCGGCGCCTGCCGCGGGCGCCGCGGGCGGGAGCTCGAGGTCGGTCTGACGCGCCACCCGGTCCTGCACCATGACCAGGCTCGCCTGCAGGCTGCTCGCGCTCTCGCGCATGAACTGGAGGTCGTACGCGAGGCGCGGAACCGTCCGGCCGACCTCGTGGATCGCCTGTTCCAGGCTCGACGCGGTGTCCTGCGAGAGGAGCGACAGCTGCGTTAGGAGGTCTTGCAGGGCGGCGTCGATGGGGGGTAGCGAGGGGGGGGAGGGGGCTGCGGGCGCGGGGAGGGAGGGAGGGAGTAGGGGCGAGAGGAGGTCGTTCAGGAATGAGGGGGTGGACGATGGGGTGTGGCTGTCGACGGTGGTCGCGAGGGTTGTGAGGGCCGAGGGGGGGGGGGAGGAGGGGGGCGGGGAGGGCGCGCCCGGGGAAGCGGAGGTGGCCATGACGGGAGAGGCGGGGGCCGGGTGCTAGGTGCAGTTTCTGGTGAGTGTAGTGGTGTGAATAGAGATGACGATTGAGGACCAGCGCAGAGTTGGTCGCGAGCTCGCGACGAGGTGAGCCACGTGGAATCAGGCACCTCACCCCCTCCTTCGGTTGCGGCAAGAGGTGCTATCTGTCCATGGCCAAGTCGTTGTGCTGCAGCTTCTTCAAAGTGTTTGCCGGCGGGGAGAGCTCGATCTCTCACACAGCATGGCAAAGATACACACTATGCGGGAGTCAAGAGGCGTCACCGTAGTAAGGGGCTGTCAAGCGGAAACGGCGCGGCCCGATGTGGACAGCGGCATCCCGTCAAGCGGACACAGCGCAGCGCTGTGTGCAATTCTCGTTGCCGCTCACCATGTCAACCCGCTCGCCCATAGAGTAGGTCATACCGTATGCATGTCGTGTCTACAGACAGTCATCTATCTGATTTTCCAAGGCCGCGTTCGGACGGACGCCCACATACCCTCCCAAGACGAGTAACTTCTCTGCCCGTTCGTTGCCGCGCCACGCCAAGACGGGCCTTCTTCACTCCCTTCTCACGTCGCTCCCTTCCTACGTGCTCCCTTCCTGCGTTGCTCCCTCCCAAGACGAGTAACTTCTCCTGGCCATTCCTTGCTGCGCCACGCCAATACAGGTCTTCTTCACTCCCTTCTTACGTCGCTCCTTCCTGCGTTGTCCTGCGTTTCTCCATTCCTACTCTACACCCTTCCTACTACTCCCTTCTCACGTTGCTATACCTGGTCCGCGGCAAACCGCCCCATACCCTCAAGCGCCACTCTTGGCCCGCATGCCTCCCCCTTCCACGTCGACGCCCCTTCCCCGCTCAGCACGCGCAGCCTACTGACCCTTTTTGTCATCCGCGCCCTCTACCCACTGCCCGCTCGCGTCCTTGTGGCGCACAGTGAAGCAGGCCAGGCCGGTGTACTCGCAGCTATCCACCGCCCGTCAGCGTCAGTGTTGGCCTCAGTCGTTAACTGCCGAATGGCGGCAGAGATGCGGGGGGGGGGTGGACATACATCTGCCATATGACTTCGCGGGCGAAGCGGACGTAGTTGAAGAGGGCGACGACGAACGACATCCAGATAAAGACGTTGGCGGCGACAGGGGAAGCTTGCACGAGGGGAGCGCTGTTTCACTCGTCCGTCAGCCAACTCCTGCGATTGCACCTCTGTGCAGGCACGTCGTCGCAGGGCAGCGAGACTCCCAAGATGAAAGGGCAGGCTTACCGGCCAGAGATCCAGGTGGCGTTGGCATCGAGCGCACCAAAGAGAGAGAACACCATCATGCCGTTCCAGTATGGGAAGGCACTCTTGGTCACGTGCGCGAGGATGAGCTGGCTGACCTGGTAGGAGAAGCTGCAGGTGGGTCAGTCACCGACTGTCTCAACTTGCAAGTCACATCAAAAGTCGAAGGGGCGGCCAGAGAGAGGCATGACTTACGCCATACCCCAGTACCCCAAGAACGGCAGCATTCTGGCGTCGTGCACGATGCAAACGCCACCGCGGAGCTCGGCGTGGAGCCACGCGACGAGGATCGCCGAGTGGGTGAAGAATGGCAAGAGACCAAACAGGGGCGGGAGGATGGGCTTGCCGGCCTTGTGGCGCGAGATGATCACGTTGTGGTAGCTACACGCGGGACGTGCACGTCAGCGGGTCTGTTCCTGAGACAGACGGGGCAGTGGTGAGGGGACGCACGAGTTGATAATGTTCCCGAGAGTGCCCAGCGCGCCAAACGCCATGAACGCCACATTCGTCGGCACCTCCTCGAGCTTTACGAACTTTCTGAGCCCCAGGGCGCTGTCGATTTTGTGCACGTACTCGATGGCGTCGGGGAAGGCGAGGAAGAGAGGGGTGAGGACGGGTTTAGACCAGAAGGCAGGACCGGCCGGGTGGATGGCCGTGATGAGGTAGATGCAGACGATGAGGAGGATGCCCTCCACCGGGCCAGAGAAGGCAGAGAGGTAGAGCGTGCCGGTGTGGTACTCTTCCCACCTGTGGAGGTGTCAGCTAGGTCAGGAAGTCGGGAGCGGAGTCGGGAGCTTGAACACCTCACGTGGAAACGTAAAAGTTGCCGAGCGAGGCAGCCTGCGAAGCCACGGTCCACCAAGACCTACTGAGCCCCAAGGCGTGCGAGCAGAGCACCACCTCGAGCTACGGGGTCATACGTGTCAGCTTGGTCGGATCCCAGCTGGACCACACCAATACACACCGTCGTGTTGATCGCATCTAGGAGCGTACACAGTCCAGGTCAGCTAACCGCCATGACATACTGCTTGAGGCTGTCACTCCACAACTCACCACAGCCGTGGTCAAACATCTCGCCAAGTGCGCTCGCCATGCCTGTCCGCCGGGCCTGCTTCCCGTCAATGGCGTCCATGCCTGTGCCCCGCCCGTGTCAGCCGTCGGCTCCCGCCATCATGGCCGCCAATCAGTGCAGACATACTCTGGTACGCAAAGAGCCCGATAGCGAAACTGTTCGTGTCGCGCACGTTAGCGTCTGCGGCCTCGGCGTCTTCCGCGGAGGACGGCAGTAGTAGCAGGGGGTGGCACGTACGACAGGTAGACCCAGCTAGGGAGCTCCTTCCCCTCGAACGTGGGATCGAACGCAAGCAGGGTTCCGACATTGGTGAAAACGAAGCAGAGGCCGATGAATGTGATCTGTATATGGGCAGAGGGTGGTCCAGCTAGTCAGCTCCGCGTCTGTGCACATGTCTTGAGACTCGCTCGCTCCAAGACGCCCCGCCGGGGGTTACCGCCCAGACAGGCAGCATGGGCGGGAGGGATGGAGAACCCGACTCACGGTGTTGGGAGCGAGCGTCAACGGGAATAGAGTGACGAGCCACGTCCAGAACGGCCCGAGGATGTACTTGCTCAGAATGGACTTGTCGACGCCAGAGTACTTGTAGGCGTCAAGCCCCTTGAACTGGTCTTTGGTTATCCGCATGGCGTCGGTGGGGGCGTCGGTGGGAGCGGCGGTGGAGGCGTCGGTGTCGGTGTAGGCGGGGGAGGCGGAAGCGCTAGGGGGGTTTCGGGGCCAGGGAGTAGTCGGGGTAGCGAGAGGAGGCTGGGGGGGGAGAGCTGCACGGGTGGGAGAGGTAATGGGAGGTAAGAAAAAAAAGATGGTGTGCATGGCAAGCGGGGTCGTTGGGGATCGCGACGATCGCGACAAGATTCTGTGGTGACGTAGCTGGCAAATCAGATGCGGCCTGCGTCGCAGGCCGAGTTTCGACAGTTTGCATTTTCAAGACGAGTATGTATTATGCATCCACACAGCGAAACAGAGGCCCCGACATGGGGGCGGGCATGCAGTCGGAGTGTTCACGCGTTCTGCATATTCATTATCGATAACGAAAAAGCAAAGAGCGAAGACGAAGAAAGCGGCATGGCCGACCCCTCCCTCCGATACTCAGAGGATGAGGCGGGAACGCGGATAGAAAGCAGACCGCCAGGACCTGGGGCTTAGGAGGTACAAGGTAGCTACGGAAAGAGATAAGAAGGAGATCATCTGACAACCGGAGAAGGAGCAAAGCAGCCTATCGAAGAACTAGAAATGAGGGACTAGAACGGGCAGGGTTTAGGTTTACTCGTCGTCCTCGTCGTCCTCGTCGCTGTTGTATTGGTTGTCAGCGTGGCTCTGCAGGAAAGAGACCGATCCAACTTACACCTCAGCCTTGGACTTCTTAGCAGCCTTGCCCTCGGCCTTGTACGCCGCGTTCTCCTTGTCGGCGCGCTTCTTGTCGCCCTCGGCCTTGTCCTCGTAGGGCTACGCGCGCGTCTCGTCAGCCGCGGTCATACGAGCACACCACGCGTCATGCCACAAGGGTCAGGAAAACGCACCTTCTTCTCGGTGGCGCTCATGGCCTTCCACTTGAGCCCGAGGAGCTTGCCAACATCGCCAAAGGTGGCGTCGGGGTTCTCGGTCTTGATGCGGTCACGGTAGTCGGACACGAAGAACATGTAGGCGGAGAGCGCACTGGGAGGGAGGAGTGGGTCAGCAAGTGTCTGCGGGCGAGGACGCGACGTAAGGCGGGGATGGCCCGGACGCGAAGCAGGTAGGGAGCAGAGACCAGAGACTCACCGCTTGGGCTTGTTGGGGTCCTTCTTGGTGCGGGTCTTCTTGCCGACGGCGGCGCCGGCCTTCTTGGTGTCCTTGGAGGTGACCTTGGGCATTGTGCTAGGAGGATGTGGCATGTCAGCATGGTGTCCACGCGTCGTGTCGCGGGTCAACACGCGGTGATGGGGCGGCGCAAGGTGATGGAATGGGGGCAGAACGACGGCGGTGAGTGGGGTGACTCGGGGAGAGCGGGGGGAAGAGAGGTGGGTAGGTGTAGGGGCAGCGGAAGGTGATGGCCAGGGTGGATGGCTTGTTTACACCCCCGCAAGAGAGGGTGGATGCATCCCGTCCCGCCCGCCGAGGCCGGTCCGCGGCCCTGCCCGAGACGCCACCGGCGCCATCCACGCCCGATGGACCGTGCATGGCCCCCCGGAGTGGCCCCCGTGGCGGGCGTGGACCATCAGGCATGCTGGCGGTGGAGGCCGGCCGCGCGACGCGTCGCCTGCGGCCACTGTACGGGTATGGGCTGGGACGGCGGGGAGGAGGGGGCTTGGCGGGGGAGGATGCATGGTGCATGGGGCTGGGGGGCTGGGGGGGTGGCGGGGGGCGGGGGGTGTGCGGGGTGGGGGGTATGAGGGCAGAGGATGGGGTACTGACCGTGTGGGGCGCTGCTGGGGTGGTGGTGTGGTGGTGGTGGTTGCTGGGGTGGTTGCTGTTTGTATGGGAAGAGACGTACAGTGGGCGGCTCGCTGTGCGCTGGGGTGGGTTGTTATGTGCTGCGGCTCCCTGTGCCCCGGGCCCTGCAGCACAGAATTACCCCTTCAGGCCACGCGGTATTAACACGTCATCGCCACACTCCCCCCGCGGCCCACTGAAATTGGACCCTGCTTGATCCCCGCCAAGTCACGTGCGCCCCCATCTGCTTCCGCCACAGGCACAGACGGCACCGCTGCTCTCCCATCGATCCGCTCACCGTCTATCCGCTCACCTATCCGCTCACCCTCCGCGACTTACGCAGCCCAACTCCAGCCTTCCCACATGTGTCTCATACATCATCCTACGTACACACCCCTCAAGCACACCCGTCCACCGCCATGGCCACTGCAACCGCCGCGATCCACCTCGCCCCCGATGTGCAGCGCTTTATTGACAAGACAGCCCTGCTCGCCACGCCCGCACGGCTGGCCATCTCCGGAGCAACCACAGCCGTTGAATACCGATACGTCACGCGGCTCGTCGATGGCCAGCCGTGTCCCCTGTACTTTACGGCGTTCAAGTGTCATCACCCAGTGACAATGAAGACTGTGCAGGTGAGCCCCTCTGTCCGCCCTCGCTTCTCATGCCCCTTGCGACCGAGGTCGCAGATGCTGACCACCATCCCCACCCCCCAGCTCTCCCGTGTCAAACTCTGCAAGGCTTGGGCGATCGCTCGGAACGACACCCTCGATATGGCCAGAATCATCATGATACTCACCAACAGCAAGTGTTCCATGGACCCCGTCTTTCAGGCATGCCTGCATAAGGCCACCATCGTGAGTGAACGGACGCCTCTCGCGCCGTGCAAACCAGGGGAACTGCGCCCACTGACAGAGTCTCTGGTATCCCCAGCTCATCGGTTGCTACAGTGAGCCCCCGTCCATCGTGTATCCTAAAATGCCATGCCCTGATCCGCCACCCACAGACGAACTCGCCATCGCCCTGGTCACCCTGTACAGATGGGAAACAATATCCCACCTCCCCACCGACTGGTCCCCCATGCCCGCCCCCCTATCCTCCCTCGCCGCTCTTCATGATTGGCCGCACCGCCTCAACCCCAACAGCC
Organism: Cryptococcus sp. VH57_BW; assembly: GCA_024271845.1. NCBI lineage: Eukaryota > Fungi > Basidiomycota > Tremellomycetes > Tremellales > Cryptococcaceae > Cryptococcus > Cryptococcus sp. VH57_BW. The sequence goes on from JANBXI010000009.1 coordinate 339,652, forward strand.
CCAGCCCCGAGACCATCACTCCCGTCTTCATCCACTCTGCATGTTTCCTCCTCGCCACTAATCCTAACGAACTCACGGCTTTCAGGAAACAGCTGCTCAAGCCCCTGGAGGGTACGCCCTTGGGCATGGAGAGGTACGCGTTGCCTGCGTGGTTCTGCCTCTTTGGGCCTAGGCGCAAGCAGGAGACGCACGGAGAGGGAACCACATGTGTGCGAGGGAGGAAGAGGCAGAGACCGCGTACCCTCACGCAGCTTTCGACGCGTCCGAGACGGGAGGTCGCAGTGCAGACGATCTTGAGGGTACAGTCAGCGCACCCGCGAGTGGCGATCGCCTCGCCAGAGAGGCACCGGGTGGCCACACAGTCCACCATCCAGCCTCCCTGCGTGCCGGCTGTGCATGTGGCCGGTGAGGTCGAGGTGCAGCAGGAGGTCGAGGCGCAGGAGGAGATGCCGGAATACAGGAAGGAGCCTGACGAGGATGGGGAGGGATGGGCAGACGACGAGGGCCGTGATGAGGACGAGCTGGTCGACGATGATGGGGATGAGACTGTGGAGTATGATGAGGACGAGATCTTCTCGGTGAACGGCTATGGGGAAGAGCCACTGCAGATCCCGCCTGATTTGCCCGCGCTCCACTCGCCCGAGAAACCCCTCAACCTCCAAGACGACACCACCCCCGAGCCAGCTGCTTCCATCGAAGACAACACCCCCGAGCCAGCTGCTTCCATCAAAGCCGACACCGCCCGGACTTTGACCGCGGAGGACAAGTGCGTTAAGGACATTATCGTTGCCCTCATCATCCTTATAATCTTCTCCGTCCTGGTGTTTCGTTCTGCGTAGTTTGGTGGGTACGTCATGTCGAAGTGAGGGCTGGGAGGCGTCAGGGTCGCGACGCGCCGGGACGTGTGTGAGAGTGATGCAGCTCTCTCTGATGCTACCTGCGCTGTTCTATATGCAAACCAACAAACAATCCAACATTGTTGAACTACCTCCCCGTACTGTTTCAGACGTTGGCGGAGCACATGGCTGTCAGGTCCAGTAATGAGGTCTACATTGAGTATATAGTCTGTTTACAGTTGAAGTAGAGATGCAACAGTGAACAGGAAGACCCTGAAGATGCGAGGCGGCCCCTGATGTTCGAACGAAGCGTACAAAGCAGTGATGTCTGGCGGAGCAACACCATCTGCAGGACGTACTGGATACGCATTCACAGAGCACCCTGTTGGCGCAACACAAGGGGAAACGGCCTCGAGGGTAGATATAGGGTCCAATAGATATCAATAGCCTGACTGCAGTTAGCGTCGAGAACGGGGAATGTCTGGTGGAGCAACATCTTCCAGAAACACAGTGTCTGGTATATAAGGTAATATTAATGCAGCGACTGCACTACGGGCAGTATCCGAGGGCGCCAGACTTGCCAAGAACAGCCATTAACAGGTACCCAAGTCAGGTAATAATATACACCGGAAAGACGAATAGTCGAGATCTGCAGTGTGGCGCACATGCAAATACGTGGAGAGTATACGATCGACTGGGCGCTTCGTGAGTACACACGAGCTGTGTGAGTATCTCCAATAGGCACTAACAGGCGGCGTACGCCGCACCCTGTACTAACAGTTTTGGGGCTGCAAACGTATGTCCCTATCTGTTCTTTAAACTCCCCAATGTGCTGATGATCTGCTGTCACGAGTATAGAAGAGTTGACTAATGCCATTGTCGCTCTGCGTCGGTGGGAGGCAGAGCATCACGTCCCACAAAGCTCCCCTTACAGCTTCGAGAGACTGGACGCATTTCCCGACCGTCTGAAGGCTGTAGACAGCTACAACACACGCACCAGGATGACAGGGGTTTTTCTTGAAGCTGCGCTACTCATGGGTATCTGCGAGCAAAATCGGTGGCACGGCTTCAGTGACGAAGATGTGGCGCTAATCTGCAATTGCATGTAGTATCATCAGATGGGGGCATTGCAGTTGTACAAGTTTCCCATGGGGGAGTGCGTTCCATGGGGGGTGTCTTCGACACAATCTTTAGCCCTACCCCTTTTGCTGAACTTCCTCTTATCCTCCACTTTCATCCCCGGGTAGAGGGGGTGGGCGAACACATTGATGAAGACCGCGATCGCGAGTGTGCACTGTTATGCATGCAATGTATACCATATGGAACTGCCCAGCTCCGCACATTTCGATCACTCTGCCCTGCGATGCCCCAAGAGGACACAGTGCTGTCCGCCCGCCGACGCGTAGGTCGCGTCATACGGTCGGAGAAGCTACGCCCAGTGTCAGCTCAGTGTTCCATTACGGCTGCAAACGAATTATTGACTTACCTTGCTCCTGACCAACGACGGCACCTCAGCCGTCTCGGTATCGGCGCCCAACCCCAGCTGTGCGAGGTCTACGATATCGCGAGTCAGCTACTGCCTAGTCTTAGCTCCCAGGACGACTTACTGCCAAGGCCCCATGCGTAGGTGTGGCCTGACTTGGACACCGCAATATTATGCCTCGTGCCCGCCGAGATATTGACGATGGGGTTGTCCGAGGGCTTTGAGTCCTTCCAAGCGGGGAACTCGGGGACGACCTCGTACGACTCGGGGATGGGGGGAAACGCGATCTGTGAAATGATGTCGATTGGTCAGCCGCGGCCCCGAGGATCGCTTGGGGGGATATGGGATCGAAACACTCACCCTGACAGGCTCCGGGACGTACTCGCCGGAAGGCGGCACATGGAGCGCCGCCTGCGCCTCCGACAGCGCCGCCTCAGCCACACCCTTGACTTCCTCACCCACGTTCTCCTTCTGCAGTATGGCGTCAAGCGCCTTCTGCTTGGCCGCGACGTTCTCCTCCCTCTCACGCTGCAGCTCCTCGCGGCGCTTCTTCAATCCCTCTCGCGCGGGGTGGTCCTCCCCCAAACCGAGCTCGCTCGCGTCACATCGACCGCAGCCCCAGACCTCGCCATTGTCGAAGAGGAAGAGCGAGTAGTGCTCGCCGCCCGCCACCTGGATCACCTTGCTACCACCGTGGTGCTCGGGGCGGAGCGCCTCGACGGCGGTGGGCGTGATGACCATCGACTCGAAGGAGCCATTCTTACCAGTCTCCACGCCGGTCTGGTTGAAGGTGTTGAGCCCCCAGCCGAACACGACACCGTCCTTGTCGACGGCGAAGGAGTGATAGATTCCCGCGGAGACGTGAACGATGTTACGGAGCGCGAGGCGCTCGGGCTCAAGGCCGTTGATGCGGCGGCGCGCGATGATACGCCGGCCCAGCTGGTTCTCCTCTCCCTTGCCCCAGACGTAGACATGCCCGGCCGTGGTGAGGGCGAGGACAAAGTCGGCGCCGCAGGAGACCTGGCAGACCTTGACGTTGGCAAGCGCAGGGAGGGAGATGGGGGTGAACTGGAACTTGGGGTGACCGGGGACACCATCGAAGCCGAGGATGCCGTCGTTGGACTGCGGGCGATGGGTCAGTTCTGCGCACAATGGGAGCTGGGAGCGACATGACCCACCCTAAAGCTACCCCAAGCCCTCAGTTCGCCCTTGTCTGAGATGGCCACACTGATACTGTCGCCCGCAGCAACCTGGACCGCCCTGAATCCCTCCTTCTCTAGGCTCTCCACCACCATTGGCACCGTCTCGAGGTCCTCGTTGGGGATCATGGACTCGGGATTGGCGGGGTCGGGGATGCCAGTAGTCTTGCGGCCAAGCGCGGCGTTGTCGTTGATACCCCATGAGCGAACCTGATGGAAAAACAGGTCACTATGAGATACATTGCCAGATTGATGTCTTGGAAAAGAACTCACTCGACCACCCTCGTCAATAGCAAGGGTGTGCATGCCCCCGCTCGACACCGTCTCAAGGCCGCCCCCGGGCTTGCCATCCCTGCTGAGAGTCCCCTCCTCAACCTGCTCCTCAAACCTGCAAAAGCTTCATCGTCAGGTTGTTCGCTTGACCATATAGTACTACACAGCCATGGTACACACCAAGAGTGGATCTTGGGCCTGACGATCTCGTCGAGAACGTCGGGGCCAAGACCGAACTGGCCAGAGTCGCCCGTACCCCAGATGAAAAGCGCGTTATGCGGCTTAGCAACAGCTATGGTGGCGTGAGTTAGTCTTCGACTGGAAGGGCGCTTCAGAGTGAGGAATTCTCTCACGAGGAATAGAGAGCACAGAGTTGACTTCCACGGCAACACGACGAACGCGCCCAGCAACGCTGGGCGTAGCGCTCACCCTGCCCTTCTTGGGGGCCGGGGCAGGCGCAGTCTCGGAGACTTTGCGCTTACCGTTGGACTTGAGCCCCAAGCCGCCGTTGGTGGTGGGGACCGAAGCCTCGGGGACCTTGCCGAGACGGGAGGCAGGTTTTGCAGCTGCCCGCGACACGGGCTTGGTGGAGGGAGGCTTGGAGGACGGGGGCTTGGAGGTGGATTCTGGTGGAGCGGTGAGGTATCAGCTGCGAATCGGATGCAAATTTACAGTTCAGCTCACTTCTGGGAGCCATTTTGAGCAAGTATGTGCAGTAGGCCTGCGTGTGTGTCGTTTAGAGCCGAGCAGAGATATTTGAGCAGCAGTGGTGTTTGTGCCGTGGGGTGGAAGGCGATGGACAGAGTTTGCTTTCCCACGGTGGCTACCCGAGGCACGTGGCGCCGGCTGATCCCGTCATTGCATCACCGCTTCGGGCGTGTGTCCTCCAGATATAGACGTTATGGGTTGCTTTCTTGTTGGCCAGCATATATCCTACAGCTCATCTATACTCCACCCACAGGCGGGACATAGCCCCACCATACCCCCAGCCTGCCCCACATAGCGACTGCCTCATAGCGGGCATCGCCACCGTACCCGCCCCTCCCTCCCCCACCATGCGCTTATCCCTAGCCCTACTGGCGATCCCTGTCATCGCCGCCAGGTCGGGGGCCCAGCCCGGCTACGGGAGCCTATCCTCCAGGTCCATGCAATCTACCTCGGAGCTCCAATCACTCCGTAGTCATTATTCTTCAGTGGAGTGGAACTCTTCCTTAGTAAGTACCTGACGGCGATCCAGTGACTGGCCCGCAGCACTGCTGATAGCTGACGATGGTGCCGGTATACAGATCCCACCAAGGCGAAGACCGGGTACTCCGCCTGCAGAATGCCCTCCTTGCTTTAATTGTCTCCTTCCGGCATTCACTTGTGGCAACTCGGGAGAGTGTAATCCGTATGACGGGCAGTGTCGATGTCCGCCGGGTTTCGGGGGGCTGGACTGCCTGACTCCGTGTGAGTAGTGTACCGGTGGCTGGCCGTATGACCGAAACGGATTAAGTCTTGGTTTGTGACGGAGTGGCGAGCTAATCACGCCAGTGCAGTGTGTGGTGGCCTCTCCGATGGCGATGAGCGATATCCAAGGCCGGAGGGCGAACTGTGCGACTGCAAGGACGGCTGGGGAGGGATCAACTGTAATGGTGAGTGTTGAGGCTTAGTAGTGATGTCAGGTGGCACCCTCTCATCGTCTCTTATAGTCTGCAAGAATGACAAGGCGTGCGCTGCCTTCAGCCCGAGGTCAGACAACTTGGACGATGGGGACGAGGCGGACAACATGGTCTGCTATAAGGGCGGTCTTGCCATTGAGCAGAACTTCCAGATGTGCGATGTCACCAGTGAGCTCGTAGTCATTCTATCAGAGAAGTACAAAGCCGACTGATGTGTATTAGACCGCAAGATCATTGATACTATCCCCGACAACAAGCCTCCTCAGGTCACCTTCTCGTGCACCTCCGACGGCCCGTCCTCCAACGTTACCTCCTTCTCGCCTCTCGACGCTTCACTCAACCCTCTAAACAGCCCTCTAAAGGAAGACACCGGGGTGTGCAACTTCCAGTTCTGGGTAGACCGTGTCGAGAGCTTCCACTGCGAGCTGCAGGGATGCTCGTGGCAGGTCAAGGAGAATTTTGACTCGAACCAGACCAACTACCGGTGCGATAAGATCGAGTGCGCTTGTATTCCCGGGAGATTCCTGTGTGGCGAGGACGGGAGTGTCAGTAAGTTCTGCTATTTCCCCCTAATGAATGAAGATCGCCCCTGACACCCATCTCAAGACATCGACGACTTCCTCACTGAAGAAGTCAAGGGCCCTGGCAGCTTCAATTGCGAGACCGGAAAGGGCTGCTCCTTCGAGGAGCCTGCGATGAACCAGCTCATCAATGACATCTTTGGCGACCCGTCTATCACCCTCGACTGTGAGAGCGGAGAGTGTTTACACTTTACCCAGGTGCCGGGCTACGAGCGGCCAGAGCAGCCGGACAACAGCAGGATGGTGGCGCTGAGTGCGGCGTTGGCGGCGGCTGTGTTTGTGCTGGCCTGTGTCTGTAAGCCTAATCTGCCCTTCAGGCTTGTTGAATATCTGCTGACATGCACCCAGTGCTGTGGTACATAGGTCGCACTCACCGACACCCCGCAGGCTTTGGCGGTGTCCATCTTCCGGAAGATGAAGCCGCCAAGCTCATGAGCGATCATGTCCCTGCCACTCTTCACTTCAGCAACGTCACCTATGACCTCCCTTCAGGCAAACGTGTCCTCTCTCATGTTACCGGCACTGTCCGTCCCGGCGAACTCCTTGCCATCATGGGCGCATCTGGCGCCGGCAAGTCGACGCTTCTCGACATCCTCGCGAGGAAGGCCAAGACGGGCCAGGTCGGTGGCGCAATGTACGTTAACGGGCGGGTCGTCCCCTCGGATGCGACCTTCCGCAGAGTGGTCGGCTACGTCGACCAGGAGGACACGCTACTCAGCACCCTCACAGTGTATGAGGCCGTGTTATACTCTGCGCTGCTGCGCCTCCCGCGCGATATGAGCCGCGAGGCCAAGGTGTTTCGCACGCTCGAGACGATGCACGAGCTCGGGATTCTGGATATCAAGGACTCCCGCATAGGCGAGTCGGGGAAGCGCAGCATATCGGGCGGGGAGAAGCGCCGCGTGAGCATCGCGTGCGAGCTCGTCACCGGCCCGTCCATCCTCTTCCTTGACGAGCCCACGTCCGGCCTCGACTCGTACAACGCGTTCAACGTCATCGAGTCGCTCAAGACCCTCGCACAGACGTACAAGCGCACCGTCATCTTCACCATCCACCAGCCCCAGTCCAACATCGTCGCGCTGTTCGACCGCCTCGTGCTCCTCGCTAAGGGCCAGCTCGTCTACTCGGGCGAGCAGTCCAAGGCCCAGGCGCACTTTGAGAGCATCGGGCACAAGTGCCCCTCTGGGTACAACATCGCCGACTATCTCATCGACCTCACAGTGGAAGCCTCGGGAGATCATCGAGCGGGCAAGGCGGCGCTCAAGATCAACGGGAACGGCACGACGGAGATCCGCAATGAGGGGGACGCCGAGGCGGGATTCGCACCTTCGGGCTCAGGCCCGCGATCAGTCCACAGCGGCGACAGTGCTGAGGGGCCAGGGTTTGTGGGAGAGATCAAGACCAAGGCCCAGAAGCTCCTCGGCGCGTTCACCTCCCCTTCGTCCCTCCCCAGCACGGGCTCGTCCACCCCAGCAGACAGCATCCCGCGTATCCCCGAAAAGCTGGCGTCGCTGGTGCTCTCGGCAAGGGCAAGTGACGATGCCAAGATTGTGGAGGCGGAGATCGCGCGGATAGAGAGCGGGGAGACGCCAGATGGTGGGATAGAGAGGGATCTGGATGAGGAGACGGGGTTGCTGAGGGGCTACAAGAAGGCGACACTGTGGACGCAGTTCACGCTGTTGAGTGGTCGGGCGTTCAAGAACCTGTACAGGTGAGCTTGCTGTCCTGTGTACATGACGTGGATGAGGTTGAGCTGATGCGCTTGTCTAGGAACCCTCTGCTCATGGGGACGCACTATGCGGTGGCCATCATTGCAGCGCTGCTATGTGGTTTCTTCTTCTACCAGGTCACGAACGACATTCCCGGATTTCAGTAAGTCCGTACTTTCCCATATCCACCATACGTGCTAATGTGTGTTCAATAGGAACCGCCTCGGCTTGTTCCTCTTCATCCTTTCGCTGTTTGGTTTCTCGTGCTTGAGCTCTCTGGGAATCTTTGCGAGCGAGCGACTACTCTTCACGAGGGAGAGGTTCGCTTCTTCTCCTGCCCCTCCCTACCACTTCAGCCTGCTGACTCGTTCATGTCACAGGGCCAACGGCTACTACCAGCCTATTGCCTATTTCCTCGCCAAGGTACTCTTCGACATCATCCCTCTCCGTGTCATCCCGCCTTTCGTCCTCGGATCTATCGTCTACGGTCTAGCCGGTCTGAACCCCGAGGTCTCGGCGTTCTGGAAGTTCATCATGACGCTTGTCCTCTTCAACCTCACGGCGTCGAGCATCGTGCTCTTCCTTTCGGTGGCGATTGCGGACTTGGGGGTGGCGAACCTGCTCGGGAGCTTGGTGATGCTGTACAAGTGAGTCACTCGTCGGTGCGGGGTGTGTTGAAGGAACGCATGTTACTGATGCTACAGCATGGTACTCTAGCCTCCTCTTTGCCGGCCTGCTTATGAACTATGACCGTGTACCCGACAAGCTCAAGTGGATGCTCACAGCGTCGTTCTTCCACGCTGGGTACGAGGCGCTCCTGGTGAACGAACTCAGGTACCTGCAGCTTGTGGAGAGGAAGTTTGGGCTGGACATCCAGGTGCCGAGTGCGACAAGTGAGTCATGGACGGAGGTCCAGATATGTAGCCCGAGGCCCGGCGCTGACGAGACGAGCTACCCCTGCAGTCCTGTCGTCGTTCGGCTTCCACGCCCAAGCGTTCTGGTGGCCCGACATCTCCCTTCTTGCCATCGTCTTCGGCATCTTCACGATTGCGAGCTATCTCGTGCTGGAGTTCTGGGTGAAGGAGAGGAGATGAGTGGAGCAGACGGCCATTGCTTGTCGCAGGGGAGTGTCGCGAAGTTGGAGGTGTATCGGCATGCTGGCGAGACGAGGGGCGGAGTGGTGGGAACAAAACGAGTATATGCACTGGTGTGTGTGACTGATATGTATGGTATTTTGCACCGATGCCGCTTGCACGCCTTGATTCGTACACTCCGGACGACTGTACATCTTGTCCTGGGTCGTAGTCTCGGGCTGCTCGCCATGCACTCCCGTGTCTTCTGTGAAGCATGCTGGCTGGCTGTGGCTCTGTGGTGGCCATCTCCGGCATCTCCGACAGCCATCACGTGATGTCCGATGCTCCGGGATCGGGCCGGGCCTATTGGCGCTGCTAATCTGTTCGCGCCCTGTACGTTGCTCGCTGTCTGTCTAGACGTACAACTTGGCATCTCGTCGTCGTCGAGTCCCATCCCCCACCTGTCTTTCTCTTCTTCACACCATAGTCATACACCATCACACCTATAATGCCTGCTCCATTCACTCTTCGCTGGGGGATCATCTCCACTGGCGGCATCGCCACCACCTTCAGTCAGGTGACTTGCGTCGAGCCCGTCCACCTCTGTTCGTTGCTGACAGTGCCACCACCTGCAGGACCTGCTCGTCGACCCCAGCAGCCGCAAAACCACAGATGTCAAGCACGTTATTGCCTCCGTCGGATCCAGGTCCGTCGCGTCTGCCGAGGCCTTTGTGAACAAGCTCAAGGCTGCCGGCCCCTCCGATTCCTGGAGTTGGGGTGTTCACGCCGGGCTTCTCGACAAGACCAAGGCCGTCGGTTCGTATGAGGAGGTGTTCAACGACCCGGTACGTATCAGGATAAGTGACGGAAGTGGCCGCGTGCGACTCCTCCCAGCCGGGCCTATTGTGCTGACCCGTCAGCACACTACTGTAACAGGACGTTGATGCGGTCTACATCGGAACCCCGCACACTCTTCACCACCTCAACGCCAAACACGCCCTTCTCGCCGGCAAGAACGTACTCTGCGAGAAGCCCTTCGTCCTCGATTTGGACGAGTTGGATGAGCTGGTGTCAATTGCCAAGGAGAAGAAGCTGTTCCTCATGGAGTGAGTCAGATATGCTGCGATCCACGCAGGGGGCTGACACCTCTCGCAGGGCCGTCTGGACCCGATTCCACCCTCTCGCCTACGCTGTTGACGAAGTGATCAAGTCCGGGAAACTGGGAAAGCCAAAACGTTTCTCAGCAGACTTTTCCATGGACTGGGATCTGGATGGTGAGCCTCTTCGTTATGCTGTCTCCACATTCTTTAGGCCAGTGGTTGATATCGTCGACTGCAGCCGCCGACCCCTCCAGCTACATGTGCAATCCCGCCCTCGGTGGCGGCAGTCTTCTCGACATGGCTCCCTACCCCTCCGTCTGGGCCATGCTCTTTGTCTACCGAAACCCTTACAACAAGGACAAGGACCCCAAGGTTATCAGCTCGTACCAAACCGTGCACGAGAGGACTGGTGTTGATCTGAACTCCCGCTGGTTGGTCGAGTGGAAGGGGCTTTGCCAAGGGCAGCTCATGACCGACTTGGACAATTCGGGGGCAAAAGAGGCGACTGCGTTGCTTCAATGCGAGGAGGGTGACATCGCGATTGCCTGTGAGTTCTGTAGGATTCATGTGTACATGACGTGGCGCCTAATCTGATCTGAGCAGACCCGCCATACAAGCCCGAGTCGTTCGCCATCATCCCTCGACCTGACCGCTTTGTAGGCAGTATCACCGAGAAGACAATCCACCACCACCCCATAGCGGACGGAAACAACGGCATGTCGTACGAGGCGGACGAGGTGGCGAGGTGCATACGAGACGGCAAGCAGGAGAGCGACAGGATGCCGTGGGGGGAGAGTAGGGTGGTCCAGGGGTGGATCGACCACGTGAGGACGACCGGTCCCACGAAGACGGCTGGATTGAAAGGCACAGCTGGGCAGTAGAGCTGTAATCATATAGCACGAGGCAGCAGGAAAATCAGAAGGCAGCAGATCAAGTAAATGCAGATTGTTGAATCGGTACATAGGCAGTTCCGTCCTGAGTGAGAGTAAGCGCAGACCCATATGCATGTACAACATTTAAACGCGTCCTGATTTTTGCTACGTTCACCCAGACGGCAACGGTCCCCGATGTTCTGTCATATCCCTTCCGTTCGTCACCCCTCCATGTGACGTCGGCAACCCACCTACACCCCCAGCGTTCGGGGCGATCCCCTGCGCTCCATGCGCTGGTGCTCCATTGAAGTCGGTCATGCCCACCTGAGCACTCGACATGGTATTGTTGTCGCCCATGGTCAAGTCCCATGACCACCAATTGTTGCCCTGACAAACTATCAGCTACCGTGTTGCATGATCGCCCGAATGGACCATTGTACTCACGCCGATGCTCCCACCCTCCCCATCATACACCATCATCGGGTCCCAGAACTGGTGTAGCTGTAGGCAAAACATTAGTACTGTACGAAGTCACAGCAGCATAAAAGAATGAAACTTACGAGCATATCAGTAGAGTTGTCCAGACCCAGAGTGGTGGTGCCGATCATCCCGTTCACCCGCGGCGGCTCCTGAGGGGCAACGAAGTGCTGCTGCAGCAAGTGCATCGCAGGCGTCATGCCTGACGGCTGCTGGGCTATCGGCGACGGTGTGCGGTTGATCATCGCACCCGAGGAAGTGATATTCACCGCTATGTGCACGCCAGACGCCGCGCGCTCGATTAACCGTGTCTTCCATCCCAGCAGCTCTCTGTCCTCCTCTTCCTGCCCTTGGTCATCTCCGTCCATCTGCCGTTCGCCATTGCCCGCGCCCGACGCTTGTGCGATCTTTTTCGCGGCGCGCTGCTGAAGGCGCCGCAGCCAGTCGTGGTTTTGGACCATGGATGGGGAATTGTTTTGCTTGATGAGGATGGAGTAAACAGAAATGGCCTGCTCTATCTGGGAGAGAGCGAAGTTGGCGAGGCCGGTTTGGGGGTTCTTCAGTATAAGAGTACCGAGGCAGACCGCTGCGGTAAAGAGGTGGTACCAAAAGAACCACTGGCGGGAAATGATGGTGGGGTGGAGCTTGTAGAGGTCGGCGACGACTTGTATGATGACCTGTAGTGTACCACGGTCAGCAACAGTCTCATCCCACGCCGATGATACTCACGTTGCACCGCTCAACCACAGCGAGATACGAGTGCCCATACACAGACCGCGTCGGGTCCGCTGGCTGATCGTGCATCGCCATGACAAAGTATGGTCTTTGCAAGAAGAGTATGTTCTCCGAGATGTTGAGCGCCAGAGTAAATTGCTGGAGTGTGCGGTGAAGGTTGTGCCGGCTGACTTCGGGACTATTACGCCGTGCAGCTTCCGGGTCGGGGTACACGGAGGGAAGGGCGAGGAGGGCGGTGCGGCAGCGCAGTTCATAGGGGACGTTGCGTTCAAACTCGCAGAGCTGCGCGAAGAGCTGCTGAATGTCGCTGTACGACTGGAACTGGACAGTCATACCAGCGTCCAGAATTCTGTTGAAGATAGTCAGCTTGTGAGAGATCAGAAGAAAGATCGCACGCTCACCTGGACGAAATCTGACACAGCTCAAACTTCAGTCGAGGCCACCCCCTTCCCCCTACTGCCACCTCCGCCGGCGTTGGGCTTGGAAACGCCGTGTCGATGTACTTGGCGACGAGAGAGTTGGGTCGTGAGAAGCAGTTTGCTTGGAAAATCTCGATTGTGTAGCACTCCCAGAACACTTGTCTGCAATAAAAGGCTATGAACGGGGGTCACTCATACAGCTGCTCGAGCCAGCTCACCGTCGTTCCTCCACCACATCCTCTGGCAGATTCCATCTTGCTCCGTCTCGATGCAGCCCCATCTACCTCGTCAGCGGCCCGTCTCACATGCCTTGACTTACTGCTACTATCAGACTCATTCCCAGTCCCCACAGCGGCCACGCGGCGTCGCCGTTCCTTCCATTCTCCGTCTCCAGATAGTAGTGTGCCAGCGTCACCTACAGTATCAGCTCCATTCGCTCAGACGTAGCACTCACCAACGCCTGTACTCCCGGAATCGTCCCATGGTTCAGAAAGTCTCCTTTTGTCAAGCACCCCTTGCCTAGCGCCAAGTACTCCTCTGCGGTGGGATCATGCGGCGGCAACTCAATGTTGTGGATTGTCCCCATCGCCAAAATCATGTACACCAGGGCGAGCTGTTGAAGATGTGCGCTATGCTCAGGGTGTTCTTGAGTAGCGGCGGCGAATACCCGGTCGAAAATGGGCTGGAAGGTTCGCCTAGGTGCTGGATTGTGACTGGGGAAGGAGGCCATCTCTTACTTAGCCTTGCCCTCCACATACCTTCGCCTAGCTGACAACTTACTTCCAAGCAAAGTATCGATAGTACGAATCCACCAGCACCTCCGCATCGTCTCGTGGAGGAAGTCGAGCAAATAGTGCCTCAACGTTAGAGGGCCCAGCGGGTTCGTTGAAGGGGAAGGAGTAGAGAGGGTCGGTGTAGTTCCGGCCTGGGGTCTCGGCATGCGGCGTGACGGCGTCGGCGGGGGACTGAGACTGTGTGGCACTTTCTATGCCCCCTACTTCTTGCTGGAAGATGGTCAGCGCTATAACATCTTCCTTTGATGAACTGGACTCACGTTCTTCAACCACTCTGTCCCGGCTGTGGGCCCGAGGTATCTCGACCGTCCCGACTTCCCCAGCACCAACGTCCCGTGGCTGTGCTCCACGACCGATCCTGGCTGCTCTTGAGATCCCGAGCTGAAGGAAGAGATGGGAGGGAGTCGGGGCGGGGGAAGACCGGCCATCGGCTGCGGCTGCACTATGTGCGGTGGGGGGGGAAGCACGAAGCCTGAATCACGGGAGGGCCCGCCGGCGGGAGATTCTGAGAATTTGAGGTAGCGGGGTGTGGGTTGTTGGTCCGAAGCAGGATGGGCAAGGCGGGAGGGTGACCGGCTTCTGCGATTGGGAAAGCGTGGAGATTCCGAATGGCCGGATGCGCCCCGCCAGCTATCTTCGTCTAACCCGCCCCGCATGGAAGACACCGAATCTTGCCGTGGCGAGCCTCGGTGGTAAACGTTGGTGTCGTCGTCCATCTCTAGTCCGTGGGCGGCTAAAACACCCTCGAGACTGGACAGGCGTTTCTGAAGATACTCCGCAGATTTCGCATCAAGACCACTGGGGAAAAATACAAATCAGTCTTGAACACAGCACACAGAGTCAACAAGGCTCCATCCAGACTATAACTACTTACGGTCGTCGAGTTTCCTTGGTTCCATCCGGGCACAACTCTCGGCATCCTCTCCTCACGCAGTTCGAGCACGGTATCTCCCTGTCGCACTTGAGTTTGAGACGGCGGCACTCTGATTGGCAAGGTCAGCCAGCTCCACAACTATAGCCGGCCTGGTACTCGAGGACACGCGCGCTCACCTGCGCAACTGAGCTGCTGCTTGGCCTTTTTCCTCGGCGCATCGTGCTCGCGGTGGTGCTGCGGCGGGGACGGTGGTAGAGGTGGCCGTGACGAGCCCGTGTCCGGGGATGGGCTTGGGGACATTGGGCCGAGTCGGGAACGATACCGGAGGTGATAAGATCGAGATCAGCTCTGAATCGCCAGAGACGCATCTCGTTATGTCAGCGCTGGCCCTCGGCCCGCGGGCCGGCAACAACCGGCCAATATCCATCCATCTATAGCGTGGTGCTTGGAAAATGTATAAAAGATAAGTGTGCATAGGCATGCATATATGGATAATAGGACACATCTATGCACTGCGATTTCCTCCTTGGCAATGCTATATCATCCACCTAGCAGCATGGGGAGTATCTCTCAGTGGGCAGCCTGCTTCTGGTCTCAGGAGTTCGGCGTTCGGCGTTGATGAGCAAGGGGACGCAATAGGGATACCAGCGAGTGGGGGCGAGAGAGATAGGATTTGGGGGATGAGTGGGATGACAAGGAGCAACCGTTATGTCAGCTTGGGAGATATCGACAGCAGGGGTATCAAACTCACGTTCCCGCCACTGTGAATCTCCACCCTAGCACACATCCCAGGTCACCGTCTCATTGCCCAAGCCTCCGCCCGGTCTCCCCTCCCATACCCCTACGTCCTTCTATCGCCTCCAGAAAATAAAACCCTCCAGAAGCTCCGCCACCGACACATTATGACCAGGCGCTAGGCAAGAGTAGTCATGCTTGACGCGGTGTGCGACAAAAATCGCGCGGTAGTGCAGGACGATGGCAAGGACGATGGCGACGTGCCAAGCCTGAAATGTGATTGATCAGCACATCATGCACCGAAGCTAGACAGTCCGCTATTCTTCATACCTGGTGACTCGCGCCCCACCTGTCGAACATCCCAGGCCACTTGCATTCCGGGAAGTGGAAAGCGTAGAACAGCAATCCCACGATGTACACCAGAGAGGAGATACCGAATGGAGCTACGAGGCGTGTATCAGATGGTGCCAGCGGTATCGATCCACTCGTAAGCTGGAACTCACCAACGAATGCCAGTGCCTTGTCCCATCCATGTTGATAGAACATGTGCAGCACCGGCGTCACCATTGCAAAGCAGAGGAAGAGGAAGAACGAGATCCGGAGATGCTGTGACCGACACAATTAGCGCGCCTCTTGCTCGACTGGCCTATCCCGGCCAACCTTGTTCTTCCGCTCGTTGAACCACCTCTGGAAGGGCAGGTAGGACCCTAGGGCTCCGCACAAGAAGTTTGTGGTGCAGTAGAGGATGGTCGCTTTGGGCTGGCAGTAAAAGCCGTTGTAGACCACCGTGCCGAACGACGCCGCGATGAGCCCTGCACCACGACAGGTCAGCTTTACATCCACGACTGAGACGTAAGAAGATCTCACAGGAAATCCCAATATCTGTCAAGAGTGGTAGCTGTTAGCGTGATTTACATGACATCTGAATCGCATTGAAACGCACAATCGACGCAAGCACCCCACTCAAACCACCGCTTCGACGCACACCCACTTAGAATGTGCCACCCAGCCGAGGAGCTCATGCAAGACATGGCTGCGACAAGGTACGATATCAGACATACCGTATCGAGAGGGTGAGCGTCGGGAAGCGGGGAGCGGTAGATGATGATCTGGAAAGAGAGTCAGCGAGAACTCCACGCCGAAGGACGAAACCAACCAGACTAACAGGGATACAGCATAGAATGAAGATGGTCGGTATTGAATGCGAGTGGATATTCACTAGCGGTGGCGTGGTATTAGCTGGATGCCTGGGTCTAGCACGGAGTGGTAGAGCGGTAGCAGGGGAGGGGGGGAGAAGACTCACCGGTCTCATTGTGAAGGCTGAACGCAGACTTAAGGAGAGGAACGGGACCGGTCTTGAGATGTAACGGGATGAAACGACTATTCCGGAGAGATGTCAGCTGACGCATACCACTTAGACTATCTTCAAGAGACAGACTGTCACTTACTATCCAGTGAGGATGTGCTCGTTGTTCCTCCAGGTAGCCGGGAGATCCTCGAACCCGATCAAGCGCTTCCCGTCGTCAGAGCGGCGCAGCGCTTCGGCCACCGTGGGTTCCAGTCCCCCATCACGCTTGGCCACCGCCGGAGTCAGCTTGGTATCTGTGAGCTCGGGGTGAGCTGCCAAAAACGCTGCGTCGTCTTCGTCCTCGTGGTCTGTTTCGTCCCACTCAGCATCCCGCCCTCCGTGTCCTGGCTCTGAGGGCGCTTTTCGACGGAACGGGTCTGTGACTGAGCGATTGAACTGAGCTGGAAGAGGGGATGTCGGGAAAGAGGCGGCGCCTAAGGATTTCGACCGCACCGCCCGGCGACGAGCGAAGGCCTGCGCCGAGGCTGGTGTACGGTTGGGGAAGAGGTACTCGGGCTCGTCGTCGTCGTCCCCGAGCGCTCCCCTCTCCAGCGACGCCGACCGTGCCCTCCTTTTCCGGGGGTCGGTATCGGTCTCATCTTGCTCCTCCCACCCGAACCTCTCCCAGCCCGCCCACTCTTCTGACGGCAGTACGGCGTAGACCATGTCCAGCATCTTCTTCCGCGCCCCTTCGATAGCACCGCAGTCGATTTCGCTGGATGCGGCCATATAGCCCCGGAGAGACGGAAGTGCAGGATCCACCATGTACAGCCTAGTGGGGAGGGAGCGTAGCCATTCGCGATTGGGGATGGAGAGGGGCATGGCGACGGATGGGACAAAGAGAGAGGGGAGGTGTTTGGAGGCCTCTTCACGGAGCGCGGACAGGTGGTTGAGGAGCTGGACATAGGTGTCGGAGGGAGGTGAGGAGAGGGGCGCCTGCGAAGAAAAGTCGGCTACACCTCGCTGCCGAAAGTTTGAGCCGGTAGAGAGCTGTGCTCGGGCGCTGGTGTAGGCGCCACTACCGGGGTCGTCGTCGACGCTTTCCCCGGCCGACGTCGTCCACTCCTCCGCCGACAAGGCCGGCGAAGCGGGAGACGTAGCGCGGTACTGCTCACCTCCCGGGAAATCCTCGAGCTTGCTTTTCAACGCAACCTCTATCTCGCCGAGGTATCCGAGCAGAGCGGTGCGGAGGTTGGGGATGTTGGGGCGGAAGCTGGGGATAGGGAGGGGGGGTTGCGACAGACGTCGGCGCCATAATGACGGCCCTGCTTCTGCCGGGGTGGGATCGGTGGTGGAGGGTCCCGATGGAGGCGGCGAGTCGGGCATTGGGGAGCAGCGGGGTGGGTGTTGTATTGCTGTGCGCTCACGGCGACAGTAGATGTACAAGATACGTAGCTGAATGTCCGTCGCAGCCAAAACAACGACCTCGAGCGCTCGAGCGCGTCAATGCCCGGACACGGCGGACACGTTGGACACGGCGGACACGGGCCCCCGACATGGCGACTGGCCGTTTGTACGCTTCCGCGATATCGCTCCCTCTTCATCTTGAAGCCCCACATCACGGGAATCGAGCGGTGCCGGACCCTTGCATGAGATCGCTTCGGGACAATGCTTGAGAGGCGAAGATCGAAAGCAAGGCAGAACAGTCATTTGTGATGGGTGACAACTTCTTCGACGTTTCATCCGTCGCCATCAAACAGGGACTTCCCTCGGACCTCCACGGGAAGTGTAAACTGTGCAGGAGCCACGGGGATAGCGGCGCCTTCGAGTGGGCATTCAAAGCTGATCGCGGTGCCCAACGGGCGATCATCCAGTTGAAACTACCGTCTGTGCTTACGACGGGAGTCAATCAGGGGCCATACGGGGGGGCACCCCCTTGAGGAGCAGGATGACTGTCAAGACGTTGCGACAGGAACGTGGATCTGTTGAATTTGGAAAAGCTGGTGGTGGCGTGTAAGCGGGAAGAGAGGTTGAGGCTGGTCCTTACGGAGAATCGCGAAAGCCCCCATCTGACATTGTGCGCTGTACGAGAACGGGGACCCAGACCAGGTGATGTCGCTTTGGGCGCACGGATTGGCCCAGGTGAGCTCTCAACACCTCAACTGGTGACGTTTGGTAATTCTAATGTCCCTCCCTATATAGTTTTGGGAACAACTCTTGCACTACGAAATCGAGCTCGTGACCTTGAGCTCGTACAATGTGTGGGTTCATTTCGAGCGCGACCCGGACGAGAGATATATCCTCCGCATGGGCGAAACCATTCACCGAATCCCGCCCGGCACTGCAGCCCCTGCCGGGAAGCTGTCCCTGATGCAGCTTTCCATGGCTGTGGTCATCCCTAGACCACCGACGGTACACCTCGGTCGGAGATTCAAAAAGCTACCAGTCATAACGTCATCTGGGTCTGAGGTTGCGCCGAAGAAGATGCAGTTGGAGAAGGTGAAGAAGCTGGGGCAACACTACGGGGAAGGATTCGGTGAGCGGTCGATGTAAGACGAAGAAGCGGGGGCGTGGCCAAACGAAGGGGGACGATGCGGGATATGGTGCGCTCTCTGGGTCTGGGGTCGTTAGGTGTCGTTTCATCTTCGCTTTTCCTTGTTACTCGCACGTAGTTCATCAGAAACTTCTGGCGGTCGCCTTGCATGCAACCGGTCTGAAACCCCGCTCTCCAGACGCCCGCCACTTCTTCATGCAAGGGTCCCTTGGCGACGGTGACCTTACAGGGTGCATACTTTCCACCATCGCCACGCCTCGTAGCGGCGACTCGGCGCGGCCCGTTATCCGACGGCCAACGTCGCCCTTGTTCGCTACCTCGGCTCTGGCCGGTTGTGGGACTGTCACGCTCTGTATCGGGCTCTCTGTGGTTTTTTTTGGGGGGGGGGGGATGAAAACCTTTTCGGTATTGTCGCATATGGAAAGAGGAGTCGCTATGAAAGACAACTAGCTATATATACACCTCTACCCCAGCGACCTCGCGACCGTAGAACAGTCGCCAACCAACTAGACGAACCAAGCGCGATCTAGTAACAACTCCGAGAACCCCGAGACGTGACAGGGACGTATACACCACTGTCCTCACCGGCGACGGCTTGCGCACGACGGAGCTTGTCGCGAAGGTTTCGTGCGTGCCCCTACACCTACCGCCTGGGCAACCCGAGGACGCAAAAGCTCTTCGAGGCCTCGCGAGAGGCTGGTCGTGCTTATCATCGCGCAGCCCACTGGCAGGGCTGGAGGGCGGGGCGGTGCCGTCGGTGTACGGCTCGTTTAAAGGGGCCATGTGCCTGAGCCTTGGCATCCATGGAGGGTTCGAGATTTTCGTTAAGTTGATGGAGAACTTTGGGGAACTGGCAGATGGAGAGAAGAAGCTGGGAGATCTGCCATTGAAGGATAAGTGAGTGGCGTCTCTGGAGAGGAAGACTATGCCGGCCCTCATCAAGTCTTTGCAGGCTCAAGATCGAAGGCCTCTATCGCCAGCTGCATGCCGCCTGCGTCTTCCACAGGGACGTCGAGCCACGGCACATCCGTCGACGCGCAGACGGGCGGTTCGCGCCCATCGACTTTGACCCCAAAGACGTCGTGTTGTGCTTCTCAAAACGGGTACGGCGGAGACACCGGGCTCTCCATCTGACGCTGTACTCGCATTCTGTCTATTGGTTGTCTCTTGCTTCGAGGGTTATGGAGGCTGTGAACGGACGGGTATATATATCATCGAGGGAGGAGGGATCACCGCGGTATGACAATGCATGTATCATACGATAGGAAACCATGCTACCTGTATAAGTCACAACCTCTACCATCCCCAGTACGCCATCGAAATTCAATCAGTGACGCGCAAACGCGAAGCAGCAGCAGATTGTGCTGGAGGGGGAGGCCTGCCGCCTGCAGCCACTCCACGGAGTCGCTCATCTCTCGACGTCCCCTCGAACCACTATGAGGGGGAAAGCCTGGCGGGCCCACGAGCCCGCCCAATATTTCTATCTCGCTCTCTCGTAGCTCGTCCAATAACATTTCACACACTTGCACTCATTCAACAACAGGGACTCCTCTCCCTCCTCCGCTAAGAAGTGCCTCACCTCCTCACTCAGACTCTCCTCCTTGCCGTCCCCACGAAGATGTAGACGTCGTCCCAGCAGGCTGGAACGAGGGAGTCAGGGTCGACATTTCAACGGGCGGGCAAGGTGGGGCGAGATGCTTTTGTTGCTTGGTGGCCCTGACCCGATGTACCGTGTCCCAGTGCCCTCGCGTCCCGCAATCTTGGCTGCCGTCCAGTCTCTGCACGAGCCAACTCATTACGCATGGGTAGTGCCGGTAGGTGCTATCGGTTCATTTCCGACGACTAATCGGGTGGCTTGGACGCTCCGAGGGGCGGTGCTCGTCGGATCGGGCGAGCTGGCCGCACTTGGCGATAACTCGCGGCCGGCATTGGAGACTCGGTTGCAGCACTGCGCGGAAGGCAATGAGATGCAATAAGATGTGCAGGGCGGAAGGCAGTAGGATGTGCCTATCGCCGATGATATGCTGAAGTGTCAGATAGCGGTTATATACGGCGTCTTACCGGTGTCTTGGCGGCTCGCCCCGGCGCCCCTCTGCATGCGCAGCGCAACAACCGGACCTAAGTCGCCGGACGGTGACTAGAGCGGTGAATACGAATCAATGTCGATTTCCGTATCTTGCAACAAACCGCAGAGGACAATGGGTATGAGCATGTTATTATTGCCCTTGCCGGTCTTCATGACGCTTCACCTTATCACCTTCAGCTCTTATCAGTCACCGTGGCTGCACAAATGTGCCAGCCCTGCAGCAACCGTCGGCACATATAACATACCCGCTGCCTAGATTCTGGCTGCCCCCAAATTATCGACGCTTGACCAGCAGCCTATACCATTGTCTTTCACCACGCCAGCAGCCGCACGATGCCGACCCTTACCGAAGACAGTGTTGACCAGGAGAAGGGAATCATCGGCAGTGGGATCAACACCCTCACTCAAGAGGTTCCCGATGACAATGAGCACCAGAGCGGCGACATCGGTTTGAAGATATTGCAGGATGGTGTCCCAGAATGGACGGTTGAACAGGAGAACCGGGTCCGCTGGAAGATTGACCTCAACTTCCTCCCTCTACTTTGCGTGTGAGTGGCGACTGGTAAATATGTGTGAACGCTGGCTGATGTTTGTCATCTGAGTGCAGTGCTTTGTGAGTTGCATCGTGTCTGAATAACATCGCTTTCTAGGCACAGTTGACACCGTGTCGCACAGCTTGCTACAGTTCCTCGACAAGACTGCCGTATCATACGCCGCAGTCTGGGGTCTGAAGAAGGGTGAGCTGGAATCTCTATTACCAAGTAATATACCAGCTGACGTGCAATATGTAGAGACCGGTCTTGTCGGTAACCAGTACAGCGATCTTCAAACGTGAGCTTCCTCGGATGACCTTCACGACCTCTTTTAAATTCCCCCTCTAACGATGGACACTATTCACAGGTTCTTCTATGTTGGGTACATTATCTGCGAGTTCCCAGTCACGTGGGCCATGCAGAAATTCAACCTGGCACGAGCGGCTGGTGTCATGATTTTCATCTGGGGAGGTGTCCTGGTGAGCCATGTCCTTGTTGTTTGGCGTCGATTCACATGATTGACATTTCGGAAGATTGGAATGATCGGGGCCAACGACTACAAGGGATTGGTTGCATGCCGGTGAGTATCGTATAGGTCCTATAGTATTCGTTCGCGAGTAATAACTAATTCGCGTGGACAGTGTCTTCCTTGGTGCTGCCGAGGCTGGTATCACGCCCGCATTTGTCCACATGACTGGCATGTACTACCTCAAAAAGGAACAGCCTCTGCGCTTATGTATTTGGTGTGAGTAGTCCACCCAACTCCTGCGTCTCATTGGCTGACATCTGATACTTTTTCTCTTGGACAGTTATGATGAACGGTGTTTGCAGCATCGTCGGTGGGCCCATTGCCTACGCCATCGGTAACATCAAACACACAAGCCTTGCTACCTACAAGTACCCGTTCCTCATTTGTTCGTATACTTCGTCTTTTTGTTTTAGCGTATCGACCTTCCAGCTGACCGTTCATGTCCCATTTCCCAGATGGCATCGCCACAGTTGTCTTCGGAGCGATCTTCTTCTTCGTTTGCCCTGCCAACCCCTTGGAGGCTAGGTGGCTGACCGACGAGGAGAAGAAAATCGCCGTTGCTCGCCTGGCTAGTAACCAAAACGGTGTGGACAACAAAACCATCAAGCGCTACCAGGTGATGTAAGTTTGCAGTTTTCGGGTGAGAGTCATGATATGATGTCTGGCTGATGTGGGAATGTGATTTCAGTGAAGCGTTGCTGGACCCCACTTCTTGGATGCTTGGTTTCTTCTGCATGGCGGCATGTATCGCGAACAGTGGTCTCACTGCCTTTGGGCCCCTCATCATTGCTGGTATGCTGTTCAATACCATGTCATGGTGATCTAGTGACTAACACTGTCGCAGGGTTCGGCTACTCCAATTTCCAAGCCACGTTGCTCAACATGCCTGCAGGCGCTACACAGGTTGTGGGCATGCTGTTTATCGGGTAAGTATACTGAATGTACTGTATAATTCTTCACTCCTATTCGGTGCTGACGTTTTTCCAGAATTCTGACCAGCAAAAAGGAGAATATGAGATGTCTTCTGATGATCACCGGCAGCATCGTTGCTCTCATCGGCGCTTGTATGGTGTACGCTATCCCGACTGAAAACAAGCTCGCTCGCCTTTTGGGGTATTACCGTGAGTCACGGTGATAAGTAGACCCCGCAGAGAAAAAAAAATGACGTACTGATTGATATATACCCCTTGTCCATCTACGTAGTCATTCCCGTCTACATCACATCTTTCGTTCTCAGTCTCAACCACATCCAAGCGAACGTAGCTGGGCGCACCAAGAAGTCGGTGGTCGCGCTCATGTGGTTCGTGTTCAACAGTATCGGCAACCTCATTGGACCGCAATTTGTCAGTCGTGATTTCCCGTGCACAGGTGGACTCGTCACTGACACGGCTTACCCCCTCGCAGTACATGGCTAAGCAGTCTCCTCGATGTGAGTCCTCCCAACGGCAGTCCTCGCGACGTTCACGGCTGACAAGTGTATTCAGACCAATCGGGGTTCGCTAGCATGGTCGCCTGTGTATCTGCCATGTGCTTGATCCCCGCCCTTCTCGCCTTCTACTTGCATCGCCAAAACATGATCAAGGCCAAGAAGAGGATTGAGACCAGGGCAGATGAGGAGCCGGCCGACAAGATTGCTTTGATGGGGATGATGGACCTGACTGACAAGGAGGTATGTGGCGTTTCATTGTGGCTTACCCTCGACTCTTAGTCGATGATCACTGATCAGAGCTGACAATGTTGATCTGCAGAACCCGTACTTCGTCTACTCGCTATAGGGTTATCGAAGGACCCAAGTAATCGACGGCCTCATGATCCTTTGAGGATGTGGAGTCGAAAGAGTAGAAAGTAGAGTTGGGTCATTCGTGGATGGAGTGGATCGTTTACGTCGGGTTCCGGTATTGTAATTGTTGGGCTTTATGCAAGTCGTATCTGCACTTAGAGGCTGTTCTTACCGAACACACAACATGCTTGAATACGCTGCACTCTCTTTCGGGTTCTTAGAGTATGCATCAAACTGTAGACCGACTGCCTTACCATCCTACGAGAAAGTGTCGTACGACCATTCCCCCTGATAGTCCCCTGGAGGGTCCCCCTGCGACATACCCAAAGCCGCCCACATGTTGTTTAAGTACATCGCCGCGTCATCCTCTGTCACCTCCCCAAGCCCTTGCAGCTCCTCTTCCTGTACCATTGCCGGCGGTACCTGCTCCTGGCTAGGTGCTGCCATATACGCCCCCACATCTGACAGCGAATACGCATCTGTACCAGGGAACGCATCCGCTTGAAACCTCTGGTTCAGATATGCGTTGGGGTCGAGGTAGTCGCTTGGTAGCGGCTGTTCAGGAATATGACTGGTAGATAGGGGAAGAGGTACAGGCACCGCTCTTTCGGGTGTCTTTTGGCGGGCCTTGTTGGCGTCATGGACAAGACCGGCGAGGAACTGTGATTGAAGGAGAGCAGTGTCGTTGGCCCCGCGAGAGGCACGTGCGAAGGCCCGAGAGACAGTGAGGACGAGTTCAACGGAGCTTTCGGCGCTGGCAGTGTTGGCAAGGGGCTCAGAAGTGATCATCCTCATCAACTTAACCGCCGCGTCTGCAGAACACACGGTTGTCATATTCAGTGTAAATCTCGTGGAGGCAAGCGCGAATGTTACGCACAGCTCGACATCACGTTCGCATTGTCTTGCACATAGCGCAACAGCCCATGCTTCTCCATCTCGAGCACCGCTTCCAGCCCCTTCGTGGCAGCTGAGAAGCAGTCTGAAAGGTTCATAGGAGTGGCCTTAGACGGGTCTCGCATGGCAAAGCTGTTCAGCCATAGCTTGATCTACATCCATGTGCATCATGAGACAGTATTCACGGACTAGCGGAGGCTACTCACGTGGTTGCCGTAAAACTTCACCAGCGGGATATACATCTTGAAGGTGTCACTATCCATCTCATTCAGCCAATGGTTCGCCCAGTCGTTGATATCTCTGTTGACAGCTGAGAACTTATATCAGTCATCATCATCAAACATAAAACCAGGAGGGGTGTAGTGAGAACGGGGGTAGCACGACACAAGCATAACTCACCGAGATAAAATACGGTGAGATCCTTATCTGGAAGAGATTTCGAGGAGAACGCGTCCAGCATAGACCTCATCTTGGCCTAGGTGACAGACCCACCGCATCAATGGAATGTCTAAACACTCCAGTCAATAACACACAGGACCTACCGCGGAGAACCGCAGCTGCACAAATCCGGCGAGGATGGTGTCGCTGGGCATAGCCAAGACGTCTCGATGCCACTTAGCACTTTTGCTGACAAGAAGGGTGTGATCGTTGCACATTGGAGTTTTGTCGATGAGTGAGCAGAGGCTAGATGGGTACTCCGTCAGCCATCACATCTGATATATGACCGGGAGTGGGTAATCGCCTTTGTTCAGACGCATCTATTCAACGGAGAACAAGGAGGGGTCAGCCCTAAATCAGATTGCAAACTTGACGTTATGAAAGACGCCACCAACATACTGCATCACAGTCAGCCAGATATCACCGCAACAGGCTCACTAGTACTCACGGCTCAACCAGGTCCGCTCTCTGTTCATATTCTCTCTTCTCTCCAGTTCATCCATCCGTGAGATCCCGTTTTTTACGCCCCCTCCGCTCATCACGCGGCGTGGCTTGTCCAGCCCGATCTCCATGCTCATTCTCAGCGCGTATCCAAGATAGGTCCATGACCGGTCGTCCTGGTGGAAAATCCGTAAGCAATGTGTCACTCTGAAGATAGCCTGCCACTAACTTTGCTGTGTTTCCAGTTAGTCATCAACATGAACGCCTGTACAGTGTCGACATTGCGGATGTTCTCGTCGAATGAGCGGGCCGCATGCTGTCGGAGAAGAGTCCGACAGCGAGTGTTGTACTCTGTGCGGTGAAAGCGGCTAGCACAAGTGATGACAGCGGTGAAGCTGAGAAGGAGAGAGTCACGTCAACCTCGACCCGTTCTGGCGGCATGCCATGAGAGACGTACAGAAAAGCAGACCGGGAGCGGAGAACAGGCAGCTCGTTCAATGCAGGATCCAGGAGGCTGGTCAAGATATTGAGATGGGTAAAGTAACTGTTTGAAGGAATTCGGCTAGTGAGCTTCGGGTGGGTGAATGTCGCATTGACTCACGACTACTCACAAGCTACAGAGTTCTACCGCCGCTTTCTCAGTCATAATGCCCAACGTGATTGGATCATTCCACCCCCTTTCTGCGACTGAGAAAGGTTTCCCGGACTGCGGACCTCCTATCACGTGGCCTCCCTGACGTTGCCCGGTCCACGATGGAGCAATTCCAGCTGCTACCCCATCTGACTGACCACGCCTCGGTGTGGATGATGCGTTAGGTAGGCCGGCGCCATGCGAGCTGGATGGGGATGCCGGTGAATCCTCTGGAGGGCTTTGGATGGAGGGTCTTAGAATAGCTTGGAGCGAAAAAGATGAAGTATCGTTGGGGAGGAGGCTGGGGGTGGTAGCTGCGGGGGTCGGAGAGAAGGATTGAGGACGCGGGTATGCTCTTGCATCGTGCGCGGAGGAAGCTCTGCAAGGCCAAGTGGTAACTGGTAAGCAATTGATTTGTCTGCATAAAGCTAAGACTCACTTGGCGGTACCAAACTTCCTCCCCCTATGCCATGGGGAGTCGGATTAACGATGGGAAAGCGAATAGCACAGAGTTTATGATCGTCGTCTAGCGTACCTCTGATGTTTCACAAACAAGCACTCCAATCCCCCCTTCGTACATCGATCACACCTTACTCGCGTTGGATCTGACATAACGCACTTACACTTTGCACTACGGCAGTTTAAGCATGCACTTTGAGATATTGTTAGCTGCACTCATGTCAGGGGTAAACACAAGGCGAGTTACATTGCGGGGGGTTGTGATTCTCGCCTTCTCTTCCGCTGAGGCTCTTCATCTTCCATACCCTCCGTGTGATTCTGGCCCTGGTCTCCCAGCCCGCCTTCATTGTGTGCGTCTTCAGCCATTGCGAGCAGATGAGGATGATGATGGTGATGAAGATGACGACGATGATGGAATGCGTGTTCGTATCTCTCCGCTATCTCCAGCTAACGCGGAATAGTGTATTACGTAACCATCTGAAGATGGCGACGAACAATGGTGACTGGGAAAAGGAATACAAACATAGTAAGTGGACTTCAGCCAAAGCAATATCCACAAGTGCGCGACCCTGAAGGGTGGCTTTCTGACCGACCATACGGAGGTGAGCCCACTGTACCACTGCGGTATGTGTCAAGTCTC
Source organism: Cryptococcus sp. VH57_BW (assembly GCA_024271845.1). Lineage (NCBI taxonomy): Eukaryota > Fungi > Basidiomycota > Tremellomycetes > Tremellales > Cryptococcaceae > Cryptococcus > Cryptococcus sp. VH57_BW. The sequence goes on from JANBXI010000009.1 coordinate 366,746, forward strand.
GCGCGTGTCAGTGTCACGCACTCCATGCCGTGACCTCTCGGAGAGGCATCGTAGAGATACTTGTTTTCTGTGTATGTATACAAGATAAGGGGATAGATTTATCCTATATTCTTATGCAACCTTCGATATCTCCTCTTACTTTCCCACTTGGGCAAAGCACCTGCTCCTTTGACGACTAGTGTTGCGAGGCTGGAGTATCAGGACTCTATCTATACTTGCTGTGCGAGGTTCAGACAGGTCGACGACTCCTGCCTGTCCCTCACACCTACTCGCCAAAGGACAGTCGAACCGGAGATCGACGACGATTATCGACGACTCCTGCCTGTTATCCCTCACTCCAACTCGCCAAGTAGCAGTCGCAATCGAGATCACGACAACGCAGTCGAAATCGAGATCGGGGATGGACAACGATTATTATTCGCTGCTCTAGTCGCCGGACGTGCCCGGCCTATTAGGTCCACCCATGCAAAGGAGACGCCGGCGAGAGCAGCCAAGACACCGGTAAGACGCCGTAGATAACGGCCATCCGAGCTACGCCTCCCGACCATCATCACTGAAATAATGTCACCTAACCCACCGATCCCGTCTGCGAACATCACTCACTCGCTCCCTTCCGAAACTACTATACGACCATCATCACACAATGGCAGGAGAGATTCCAACGGTAGAGGACGTCTTGGCGGCAGTTAAGCATGTGGGGATAAACAGCAAAGCACCTGTGAGGCTCGACTGCTCCATTCGTAGTGTCGGGCCACTGATAGCCCTACAGGACATGCTCAGTCTTTACGCCCCTTTGCTGAGTGACCTCTCGCGCTCCAGTGTTGATGCGTACAAAGTTGTCAGAGACCAGAGATACGGGGAAGGCGAGCGAAACCTTCTCGATGTGAGTAGGAGTAGTCCCCTCCTGCCCCCGGGCGCTGCACCTGTGGCCCGTAGCTGATACGACTTTTGCACAGGTGTACATGCCTCCCAAGGAGAATGAGAGAAACGGTCGGGTGGTCATCTGGATGCATGGAGGAGGATTCACCGTGGGGGGAAAACAATGGCTTCCAGGAGTCTATGAGAACGTCGGGCAAGTAGCGATCATTTGGTTGTCTGGCTGTCATCCATCCCCTGCTAACTGGACTGCCTGTTTTCCACATTAGAACCTACTTTTCTCGTAATGGGTACATTTGTGTTATCCCGTCCTTCGGCCTCGTCCCAAACATTCAGTACCCGAAGGGCGGCGGCGAATTCGGCGCAATCGTCAAGTGGACAAAGGACAATGTCGCCACATGGGGCGGTGACCCAGAGCTTGTCTTTGGGGTAGGACATACCACCGGTGCCACATTCATAGCTGAGTGGATATATGGCGAGGCCTCAAAGGGACCTTTCACCAAACTACCTCTGGCAGGCGTCGTCTACCTCTCGGCCCTGTTCACCCCCGTCGCCTCACCTCCTTTCCGACTCACCGCTGTCAACTCATACTACGGTAACGAGACCGCCGAGGGCCAGTCCCCCCTAGACCTCTTCTCTGGGTTATCCAAAGGTCACCCCTTCCTCGCCCTTCCCACCCTTATCTGCCTTCCCGAGTTCGAATCAGAGGAGTTTGTCAAGGCCGCGTTCGCCTTTGTCGAGGCATGGCGTGGGAAGAATGGTGGATTGCCTCTGCTGAAAACGGTGCCAGGACATAACCATATCAGCCAGATGCTCGCGCTTGGTACGGGGGATAATGGGGCAGGAAAGGATATTCTAGAGTTCATTGGTTGCTAATGATGTATGCACGCGGTCAGCTTTTATTTCCTCACGAACGATACTGCCGTCGCCCCGAGGGTCTTTAGTCTCAATCATCGGTTCTGTAGTTTCTTGACCGTCGGTAATAATAATGATCCCTCACTCCAATTGTATTCAAAAGGTCTATGTTGCCGACCCTATCGTACAAGCTCACAGAATAGTGAGATCAGAAAATAGTGGGAAGAACACACAGCTGGCCACCATTTACTGAACGGAGATGAAATGCATGTCGCGCGAGATGGTCTACTTTCTGCTCGCTGCATTGAACGCTCCAATCTCAGTTCCCAAGAACGCTGTCATACCCAACAGGTCACCTCCAATCGTCACCAGCTCAAAGCCCTCGCCCTCACGTCTAAGAGCAGCCTTGGCGTCACCGGTATAGATGCCTGTCAGATGACCAAACGTTAGCATCAAGGTCGATAACGCGAGGGCGAATAGCGGGAGAAGGGCTCACCAGTATATTTGCCGTGCTTGTGAGCAATGTTCTTGACAGACTGAATTGCCTCCTGGACAGCCGGCTCGGTATCGAATGCCATGGCAGGGTATCCCATGCTCAGCGACAAGTCGGCCGGTCCAATGAAAATGCAGTCTATTATTCTCATCAGCGACCGTCTTTAAACACCATTTAGTACCGGACCCAACCAACCTATTCCGGGAACAGCCGCAATCTCCTCAGCATTCTTCACTCCGTCTGGGCTCTCGATTTGCACAATGATCATCGTGTCCTGATTCGCATCCGCAATGTACTTCCCGATCCCCACACCGCCAAACGCGTACCCGGCAAAGAAGCTCCCGGCCCCGCGAACCCCCTGTCCGGGGTACTTGGCACCCTGGACGATAGCACGAGCTTGAGCGGCAGACTCGCACGTGGGGAGCATGATACCGTGCGCCCCGGCATCCAGAGCGCGCTTGATCATCCACGGTTCGGAGCCAGGAATACGGACAATGGGTGAGGCGCCGGCTGATGCGATGACTTGGACGGCGATGTGCATCTCGTTATCCGAGATGTTGCCGTGCTCGCAATCAATCAAGACCCACTACAAGTCGTCAAATCATGTACTCCTCATGTTAAGAGATGAGAGCTCACCTTGACGCCAGTATGCCCAAGAACCTGCGCTACGTATAGCCCCGGCAAAGAGTTCCAGGCCCCGGCCTGGGCCGGCTGAGATCGACTCCCCGGAGCAGCGAGGGAGAGATGACGCAGAAGTGTGTTGGGGGTCTCGCGGGCAGTAGGGGCTGACATGATGTCTCGAGATTCGGTGGGTGCTGGCGTTGATAATGTTGAGGACCGGAGGGCTGCTGATGACGCTCGTTGTATATGTAGACAACTCGCGCCATCGTGTGCTCGCTAATCTGACGGCATATTGACTGTCCAGTCTAATCTATCCCCAACGTCTAGAAGCAAAGCTGTGAAAACGAAGATGGTGCGGACCACGATAGGATCGGCAACTCAAACGGCGACTGTACGGCGTCCGGCTATCACGCGCGTTCACTGTTCGGTGCACCCTGGCTCGGCAACTATGCGCCCCAATTACATCATCCCTGCAAGGCCATGCATGCAATGCATGACGAGGCCACGATCCTTAATTCAAGTGAGCGTTGTAAATCATACACGCAAGCAGGAACACTTATTGGTACGCGGTGTATGATAAGACATGGCTTTTCTGATACAGGACACATATTGCAGTGTCTATTCTAGTCATTTTCTAAAGGCAGTAAGGCATTTCCTCAAGGCAGTAAGTAGATGCATCTTCTATGAACAGTAAGACTGCGACTTTGGTCACGACAACGAGCACCGCATTACGAGGCAATGAATATAGATTTGACCTGTCGACGTGTCAGCCCACCCCCAAGACTAGCACAGTGGCACTCAGCGCCAATACTCACCTCAGTCCAGTGGTGCAACGCCTCCGGCCCGAGCTCATTGCCACTACCAGAGCCCTTCCATCCACCATAGGGCATGTCCGCAGTAAGCGTAGGCGAGTTTACCTGGTCAAGTAGTCAGCAGATGTCGTTGGATGTTCAGATACATCTACTCACATTGACACCAACAGCCCCAGCCTCCAGTTGACGTGCCACCCTCATCGCGCGCTTAATGTCCTTGGAATACACAGACGCGTACTGCCAGATCCTCAGCATCAGCTTTAGATCTACCTTCACGACTGCGATCCGTCACAGATCCTACTGACAAGCCCATACTCCGAGTCATTCGCTCTGTCCACCGCGTCTTGTTCCTCTGTGAACCGCGCGACAGCGATGAACGGCCCGAAAGCCTCTTCACGCATGATTTTTGAGTCTTCCGCTGCGTCCTCAAAGATGGTCGGCTCCACAAATAGTGCTCCACCCGCCTCGACGCCAAATTTGCCGCCAAACGTGATGCGCCCTGATTCAGGCGCGGAAAGATAAGTGGTGACAGATTTGAACTGGATAGTGTCGACCTAAGATATGGTCGTGAGCAAGACTGGGAGGACGAGAAGACAGTCGGCCAGCTTACCAAGGGCCCTCGAGTGGTCTCGGCCTTCGTGGGGTCACCAGGCGCATCGCGGAAGTCGCTCAAAGCAGCTTTAAACTCCCCAATGAACTTGTCATAGACCGCATCATGGACGTACGCCCTAGTGCTCGCCATGCAAACTTGACCCGAAGTCATTGCCATGCTCCTGGCCAAATCCTTTGCGGCCTGCGCCAAATCGGCGTCCTCAAAGATCACCGTAGGCGACTTTCCCCCTAGCTCAAGTGTCACGGCCTTGAGGTTCGAGTCGGCAGCCGCTTTTTGGATGATGCGGCCTGTACGAGGTGAACCGGTGAATGATATTTTGCGGATCTTCATGTGGGAAGCGAGGAGGGCGCCGGTGGTCGGACCCATGCCAGAGACGATGTTGATGAGGCCAGGGGGGAAGCCAACCTCCTTTGTCCACTTGGCGAGAAGCAGACAGCTGAGAGGGGCCTTTTCGGAGGTCTTCATGATGATGGCGTTACCCGCTGCGACCGCGGCGCCGATCTTGAAACCAAAGAAGATGAGTGGCGCGTTCCAGGGGATCTGGAGGGTTGTTAGTGGGCGTCATCATCATAGGGGAGATATGGCTCACAATAGCCGCAGTTACACCGAACGGTTGGCGAATACTGAGGCTCAGCAGGCCGGGAGTCGTAGTGCTCGTGTCGCCTGACATTGTCTCGCAAAGAGATGCAAAGTAGGTGAGACAGCCACAGCATACCTCTCGATCGAACCAGTATTGGCCTGTGGCTGTCAGCAGAGACCACTTATTTCAAGACTTACGGCTAGGGATGCCCATGGTGGCGCTCTCAATGGCTGCCAACTCCGCATAACCCGCACGGATCTTGTCGGCAAGCGCGCGGAGATAGTAGGCGCGCTGGGCACCGTAAAGCTCCTCTGCCCATGGACGCTATGAGATACTCACATTAGTACAATGTGTAACACTTCAGGATCCAATGCGCAGCTCACCCATGCCTTCGATGCAGCGTCAACAGCAGCTTCGATATCTGAAACATACAGCGGATCAGCACGACAATCACAATCACCTGCGCTGAGCCATCCTCTCACCAGCTACCCCTGCCTCTGCCGCATTCGCAATAACCTTGCCGGTGCTGACAGATGGCTCAAATTAGCTAATTGAATTTCTGGACAGTGCACATCGGCTGGATATACGCACTAGGGGTTTGTGACGGGGAACGTCTTGCCATCCTTGGCATCGACGAACTCATTGTTGATGAATAGGCGTGATTCGAACAGATCGGTCATCTTGGCTCAGCCAACAGTCTTGGTGTTGGTGTATCGAAGGCCTTCATCAGACATTTATATACCTGCTGAAGGCACCAGCAATGGACCTTGCCCATGGCTTCAGGAGTATGACACGCTAGAAGGTGAAAGATAACATCGCAGCTTGGAGTTAGGACCCCGGAGATAGGATAACGCCGCGCAGAACGCCGGCCACTCGTCGCTATCTTATTACGTACATGCATGCATCTTGGGACACCAGCCAGATCTCTTTATTAAAGCATTTGAGGTCCTGTTGTTACCCGCAGTAGCCGCAGAACACAGCCCACCATGTCCGACTTCAACGACCTCTTCGGATCCAATCTCTTCTCCGTCGCTGGCCAGGTGGTCCTCATTTCCGGCGGCGGCACCGGGATCGGTCTCGCCACCGCCAGGGGATTCGCCCTGAACGGGGCGAAAGTCTACATTGTCGGTCGGAGAGCGGCAGTCCTTAATCGATCAGTGGAGCAGTTCAAGGCGGACGTCGCAAAGCTCTCTGAGCCGCAGAGGAGTAGTGCTGGGACTATCATTGCGTGAGTGCTCTTACGTTGTGGTGACATATCGAGCTGACCACATAATAGAATCCCGGGGGATGTGTCGCACAAGGACTCGATCGCTAAGCTCCACGACGACTTTGTTGCAACTGGAGAGACAAAGATCGACACTCTGATCTGCTGTGCTGGAGTCAATATCCCGCAGACTTTACATGTGGAGGAACACAAGGTGGATGATGTTGAGACCCTCAGAGAGGGCTTGTGGAGTGCAGAGTGGTGAGTCCAGTCCGATCAATCGTGACATGCTGTTTGTGGTTTGTGGGCGAGTCTGTACATGTGTGCTGACGTCCTTAACAGGGAGGGGTTCCAGAAAACTTTCGACATCAATGTCTCTGGGCTCTATTTTACCTGTGGTTGGTATTTCCTCTCATGATACCAGGCGGTCAACTCTCTGACAGGCCTTTTCATATCCAGTTGCGTTCTCTCATCTTCTAGCGGCAGCAAGTGAAGGTAGCGGCACTACAAACCCCTCGCCTTCCATCGCTCTCATCTCGTCTATCGGCGGCATCCACAACGGCAGACGAGGCGCGTTCACTTGCAGCTATCAGGCTAGCAAAGCAGCTGGTACGCATTTGCTCCCAATTTGTACCTGTTCCGCCTGTCTACTAGCACCCATCCTAACTTGCTTGCAGTGATTCATTTGAACAAATGCTTGGCTGCGAGGTTTGCACCATTCGGCATTCGAGTCAACACCATTGCCCCGGGAGTGGTGAGCCTCGCTTCCTTGTACTTCCTTTGCAGCTATCCTCTAACGACTACCGACTACCCAAAGTTCCCAAGCGAAATGACGTTCCCCACATCTGATATGGTACGCTTCATCGACGTTCCTTATTGACAGTAGCTGACACTTGGGTATCGCCAGCTTAACGAAAAACTTCCTGACACGATGAAGGTCATCCCCGCTGGCCGAGCTGGCACAGCAGGGGACATCGCTGGCTCTTTGATGTACCTGTCTAGTAGAGCTGGGGCATACACTAACGGAGCCTGCATAGTCGTTGACGGCGGAAGGGTCTTGGTGAGTAATGTGTTCCTGTGTATTTGTTGACTTCGCTAATGTTGGGTGTGGGGTAGAACGTATCAGGCATCTAACTATGCTGTTCAGGCAAAAACCATCTACACAGTCGTTTTTAGAATCATGCAATTCATTAGGGGAGCATCTCAACTGCTGCAGTCATTAGGTGCATCTCATTGCATCTCATATGTTGATGCCATTCTGCCAGATGGAAGTAACCTACCTCTGAGACTCTGTAGGAAGATGGTGGACGACGGCCGTCGATCTTGGATATAAAATGCATGCATGACTTATGTATAAAACCGGGCTACCCACGCACCAGCTTGTCAATGAACTCGTACATCTTGTCCAAAGTCACCTGCTCGCTCATATCAAACAGATGGTCTGCACCTTCCAAAGCCTCTAGCGTGGCCGGGATACCCTTCGCCTTGCAGGCGTCCACTACGTCGATGGACTGTTGAATGGGGACCTTGTCGTCGATTCTATGGCGTATCACTGTCAGACATCACGCTCGATAATAAGGCGATTCAGTGGGCTACAGATGAGACTCACGTGCCGTGGGCACAGTACACGGGAGGGAGGGTCGCAGTTCCGGCAGCGATGGCAGGGGCAATACTGAACGCGACGGGCTCGATTCCAGTACCTTCCAAAAGCAGCTGTTGCAGGATTCCTTCTTGAACCTATATATGGAAAGTCAGCATGATATCCGGTAACTGTTGTAAGAAAAGTACGTGCCATGTAGTGATAGAAGATTGAGCGGGGGCTGTCGAGAGTGGAGAAGCTTGTCTTCTCCCCCTTTGGGTCAAGGTAAGAACCAAGCTCAGACTTGTCGATCACCCTTTTGAAGTAGGATACAGCTGTAGTGTGTCCATTAATTAGCAATATAACCGCGGGCCCCACCACCACTATCCAATAAACTCACGATACTGCTTGGTGGTCCAGAAGGGATCGAGAAGGTCTGTGATGGGGTAGATTGGAGCCACGCCCAGCGGCTTCTCGGGCGCCTGTAGACCACAGGCCTCAAATCCTACCCCACTCCCTATCAAAAGAGCTAGCCATCCTCCTGCAGATCCTCCACTGACTACAATCTTGGACTGGTCAACTGTGTTGCCAGTGACTTGCGCGAATGACGGGGATCGGAGGTAGGCCATGACAGCTGCGAGATCGGCCATGATACCGGGGAGGCGAGTCTGAGGCGCAAGACGGTAATCGGCAGAGACAAAGCAGAGACCGTGCTTGGTAGGGGAGCTCCTCAGATGGGGCCAGGTGCCTATTCAAGAGTCAGCTTAGGAGCAAGGAATGTGTGTGTGTGGGGACAACACTACCTTTACGGGTGCCCTGCAAGAGACCTATCGAGAGTCAGTATCGTCGTCGGTTTTGTTCTAGGCAGCCAACCAGCAAGCTCACCGCCACCATGGAACCAGAGCAGGATGGGTGCTTTCTTCTCAGCAGATGCACCAGGTGGGAGGATGTAGTCGAGGGAGATATCCAGACCGTCCACCGTCGAGTAGACCACGCTCTTAGTCTCCAAAGCAGCCATGATGAAAGAATATATGAGGATATGTGTGATTGTGGATGGGATACATGGACTTGACCATTATAAACGAAGCATGTACTAAACTAGGAAGCCTGGATGCGGACAACGCAGGCAGATAGATATGCAAAGGGCGATAGGGCAAGCTGGACACTAGCATTGTGTAATCAGCGGCAGTATCAGCTCGACTTACGACGCCTAGATATATGTTGCCCGTAAAGTCGCCGGTGCTCGGACGACCCCGTTCTAATCACCGGCTTATGGTGTAAGGTCGCCGGTGCTCAGGCGAACGCCGTTCTGATCCCCGGATATGCCGTAAAGTCACCGAGTGGACGGACGAACGCCGCGCTCATCCCCGGCTTATCGCTTCGACCATAATCGTTTACGTGGGCATCAATAAACACTGCAACATTCTGTCTGGTGTACATAGACTCCACGAGTATACGCCAAGCACTACGGTGCTCATCTGATAACGAACCACCACGAATATGTCGAGCTTCACTGGTCTGAATATTGGGATTGTGGGGGCTGGCATCGGTGGGTGTCTTGCGCATGTCAGCAGCACAGCGCTGACCTTCATCTACTCCCAGCTGGCCTCTCATCGGCTATATCTCTTCGTCGTGCTGGACACAAAGTGACAGTTATAGAGGCCACATCTGATTTGGGTGAGCTGGGAGAGCCCCAAACACAACCAGCTGTACGGCTCATCTGACCATGGCAAAGCCCTCGATGCCAGCGCTTCTGTCTCGGCGGCGGCAAACGCGAGCCGTAAGCTCACCTGTCCCATGAATGAGAACAACCGTCTGACCTACGCTTGTAGAGTTTTTCAAGGAATGGGATGTCGACTGGGCATCTGCTGGTCCCACCAGTCTCCAGCGCTTGATGATGAGGAAATGGTCGGACGGAGAGAGTGAGTACTTCCTCTTACCTGGGAATTCGGATGCTGCCATCGCGTGATAGCTGATCGGTGACGATAGTCATCAACGAATTTGACATGTCGGGGTACACAAAGCAGTGGGGCTCACCGTATCTCATGTTTGATCGAAACGACCTCATCAAGCTTCTACTCGAGACGGCCACATCCTCTTCGGGTGCTGGGACCGCAGTCTCAATTGACTTTGGAGTACAGGTAACTGGGGTCGATTCTCAGGCCGGGATTGTCAAGACCACGGAGAAAGAGTACTCGTTTGATATGGTCATCGGATCAGACGGTGTACAGGTGAGCCCCATCTACCATCCACTCCTGTCTCTCTATGTGACAGCTGATACAATCACAGTCCACCGTCCGGTCCTCGATTTTCCCCGCCTTGCCCACCCCAGTGGGGAACTCCGCCACTTGCCTTAAATTCAACGTGCCTGTGTCAGTCGCTACTGCCAATGGACTCGAGGACTTCACCAAGCACCAAGGTGTCATATTCTGGCTAGGCCCCCAGAATAAGAAGATCGTCTTGAGCCCGACTCGCCACTTGACTTTGATGAGCTTCTACTGCTTCTTCCCGTGGGTCTCTGTCTTTCCTGGTGGACTCAGGGATTTGCTGACACAATAATCCTACCTATAGGTGTACCGATGCATGGAAGAACAATGAGCCAGAGGGATTCCATCTTCCAATCCAGGATGTCGCGGAACTGTTGGCTACCGAACCGCTAAAAGACCTCGACCCGGCGTGTTACTCGCTTTTCCAGCACGCAACCAGCATAACGCAGTGGAAGCTGAGGGCGCAGGAGCCGCTTGAGGTATGGAACCAAGGCGTAGTTGGACTCATCGGTGATGCAGGTACGTGTTTGCTATGATGGAACAACTGCCACTCCTCCAGAACTTGGCTGACGTGACTATAGCCCACTACATGTTCCCTGACCAAAGCCAAGCTCCTTCTACAGGTCAGTAGCTGTGCCATCACGTGGTTGTAAAAATGCTGACTCCTGCAATTATAGCAATTGAAGACGCTGCTGCCCTTGGTCTGATCTTTTCTTCCGTGTACCCACAGTTCTCCGCCAGTAAAGAAGGCATTGCTCAAGGGCTCAAGGTGTGTCATGCAGACTATAGCTATATCCAGTGAAGACCACGAACTGACATACTCTCGACATAGGTATATGAGGCCGTCCGTAAACCACGAGCCACCCGGGTACAAGACGCAAGTGCTAAAGCCCGAGAGGATGTCAAGGAGAGAATTGGCTTCTCCGACCAAGCCGTACCCGCTGGCGGTTTCAAGGGAGTGGGTGAGGGAAAGCTCACGAGTGAGTGTCCTCCGATATTTCTCCCACAGCGAGCGCCTGCTTACTCAACTACTCGCGGCTGGACAGTTCAAGAACTCAATATGTACAATATGAAGGGGCATATTGCAGATGTGGTTGGTGCTCTTGCTCCGTAGACAGCGAGTGGGTTGAAACGGACTCATTCATCTTTGCTAGTGCAAGCGTATGAATAAAGAAATGTAGCTACATTACAAAGAAGCGCACATTTTGTCGAACGAGCGTCGCTCTCACGAGCGTCGCCACGAAGTGGCGGCGCGAGTGAGGTTAGACGACGGAGGGGGTAAAAGGTGTGGTGAGGTGAATATCACGTCAAGTACGCCATTAGCTGGGCCTGCTTTCAGTTCATTTCAGAACACTCATCAGATGGCTTTGTACGCTCCGGGGGAGGATCCTCGCGCGTACACCGAGCGTGGGCTCGGTATCTTGCGGCGAAAACTCTGCATTGAAC